>VWND01000026.1:0-390727 GCA_009599575.1 Blumeriella jaapii | reverse complement strand
TTTGTGGATCTAGCCTGCACATACAGTACTGTACATACAGTACATATACTAACTGCACCTCCTACACAGGTAAGCAAGGAAGTAAAAAACGGTCAGATAGAGACAGTACTCCGAGAAGAAGATCGGCGCATTATCTTTCTATTCGTTAGAAAGTAAAAAAGACGCCTTTTTTGTATAGCGTCAGGTAAGATTCGTCTGTTGTGTTCTGCTGCTGGTGTTAAGCGACGACAGAAAGCCATATGTATAGCAGATATGCGACCAGTGCATCCAATCACCTGGTTACGTGGCTGGAATTATCAAGACGGATCGTTTCTGTAGAGAAACGAGTTCCGTTTTTTCTGTCTGTAATATTCCGTAACCGCGGATCAGATTTGAGAAATGCTAATCATGAGGTCGAGCCGTGTGGCACGCTCCTAGTTCGGACGTCAACAAAACAATCATGTTCAAAAGCTCAAGGCAAGATTTCTGGTCTCGCGAAATACCGACTCTGCAAACGCAAAAAGGCCGTCCACTGAGCATTTTTCGGCAGAAGTAGTAGTAGTAGTAGTAGTAGTAGTAGTAGTAGTAGTAGTAGTAGTAGTAGTAGTAGTAGTAGTAGTATGTATCACGTGAGGGGGTGAGACAGGCCAATGAACTGTATTGTAATGCAGTCGTATTTGGTTGCAGACGCAGGTTGTGTGTAAATGAAGCCTTGGCAGCACGTGTGGTACAGTCCTAGCATCACGTGTCTGACACGTGCCCAATATTCCAACAGTAGTACTGTAGTAGCTGTAGTAGCGTTAATCGGCGTTTAGCAGATCGCGAAAATCCTCGCAAAACTAGGACATTCCCAAGAAAATGAAACCGTGCCACGTGAAAGATTCGCAGAGAAACTTTACTTGCGTAAGTAGAACCTACAATTAAAACCAAACGTGTTTATTTAATACGTAGATATCCGGATTGTAAACCCGCGAGATCACAACGACCAGAGCATCGAGACTGGGAAGAAGAGGGAAACGCTTCGTATCCAGGCGCATTGGGCATCCGGAAGATTAATATACTCCCTGGGAATGTGTGTTTCTGAAGGTTTTCCCACGCCGCTGACGAGGAAACTTCCATGCTTCACAGGACGCCAGGGGTGATCGGTGCCAATGCCAATTCCACGTCAGCCAAAAGCATAAGATATCGATTGCACCCCCCCTTGGCTCATTTCAGAGCGTCCGCGTGCGGAGCCGAGGCCGTCTGTGCCATCCATCCTCCCTCCAGCCTTACCGTGCCACGTAGGTTACTCCCGGGTTGGGACTCGGTTGTCCTCAGGGCCGTTATCTCGATTGTGACATGCAGCAGAGGGAAGTCTGTACTGTAGTGTACTGTACTGTACTGTACAGATACTATAGTAATACTTCTTCTCCTTCGTCCCTGGCGTAACCTACATACAGTATGTGTAGATACCCCCAGGGGCTGGGCCATGGCCGCGAATCCAAGTTTCCAGAGTCTTCTCCACACCCCTGAGGATCTCTGTACTGCGCGGGGACCAAGTTCATACTGTACTGTACTGTACTGTACTATGTGCTGTGC
Source organism: Blumeriella jaapii (assembly GCA_009599575.1). Classification (NCBI taxonomy): domain Eukaryota; kingdom Fungi; phylum Ascomycota; class Leotiomycetes; order Helotiales; family Drepanopezizaceae; genus Blumeriella; species Blumeriella jaapii. The sequence goes on along the minus strand of VWND01000026.1, from coordinate 389,170 downwards.
AGTACTGTACAGTAGATAGAACTTCTGCCTAGTACTGTACAGTACTGTACTGTACGATGGATAGACTTCGTATCCATCGTACGGAGGTACAACGACGTACTTACAGAACTGTACAGTACTGCACGCAGGCCCCCACGAGCACTCACGTGGCGAGGAGTCTGGCTCCCTGTGTGCATCGTTCCAGACCCGGGACAGGAAAAACGTGCGAATCTGGCCGCAAGTGGGCGACATGGTCTGTCTGACTGACCTCATGCTACAGCGAGATGCAGACACGAGGAGCGCAGCCGCTAGCCGCTGGCCGCTGGCCGCTCGCACGAGAGCTTGATCTTCCGTGCGCACTGCGGACCTGTTCAGCCATCATCCGTTGCCCATTCCCAGTTCCGAGATGGTGCAGTACATACAGTATGTACAGTACAGTCCAGAGATCGTGCTTTGCATACTGACTCGGAAAGTGTGAGGGGTTTCGGTGGCTTAGAACCCGGCCCCGAGCCGGCCAGCTCTGTTGGGATGACTTACTTACAGTACATACATAGTACACACGTACAGTACAGTACAGTACAGTACCATCTCTCTCGTGCTCTCCCTACCCTACTGACTGACCGGCTCACCTGCGGCCTTGTGCGTGTATGCGCATGTACTGTACGCTCTCTCGGCGCATGCCGTACAGTACAGTACACACCGGACCGGCGAAACAAGAATGCAAAGGGGGAGGGGGAAGCTCGAAGCCGGAAGCGGATGTGCCGAACTGATGCGAAGCACGAAGAAGCCGAAACAGCGAAGCTTTCGGGAGATCACGATACATACAGTACTGCATATACATGCAGTACAACTCCGGTTGGAAATCACACGGGAAAACCGCATGGGACACGGGGGATACGTACAGTACCATAGGTAGGTAAGTAGTACAGTACAGTATATATACCCCTAAGCGAAAGCGCAGGAAGGGGTTGACTTGGCATGTCTTCTTCCTTTCCAACATCCCATTTGTGTGGTTGAAAACAGGATGCACCTCCTCGTCTCTTGTTGTTGCATAGGCATCGTTTTGCAAAGGGCAAAACCCATTTTAACCGAGTCGTACAAAACATCAGAAGCTCACGCGCCGTCACGTGACATGAATAGTGCTCCCCGCACTCTCAAATGCACTTTGCTCGCTTCGCTTCTTAGTAGTGTGGTAGAACAACACAGCCAATCCACTGTTTTCACACTTTACCAGAACACCGAAGACCCAGCCTTTGGCACGACACATGCCACGCCGTTTCAACCTTGGGGTCGGGAGAGGGCGGGGCCGGGGGATTGTTGGCTGGGTACTGGAAGAGGAAGGAACCCTCTAAAAGATGGATGCATGAATGTGAAAAGTGCACACGTAGAAAGGGCTACTGCATATGTTGGTCAAGATGGACGATTCAGATACCGACTTGCCGTCGACGACATATGGGGCAGTGGATGAGAGACCCTGGCGCAAACTTTTTTTCCATTTCCATTTCCATTTCCATTTCCATTTCCATTTCCATTTCCATTTCCATTTCCATTTCCATTTCCATTTCCATTTCCATTTCCATTTCCATTTCCATTTCCATTTCCATTTCCATTTCCATTTCCATTTCCATTTCCATTTCCAGCTATTACAATTCTTGGATCATGCCGATATGCTCATGCCACCCGTGACCAAACCAAGTGCCAGAAGAGCGATGATTGGCAAACATCGCTGGCGCAACAGGCGTGAGCTGAAAGCAGAACAACGCTGGCGGGGGAGCACGAAGGGAGGGATACGTGCCTCGTCGTGGTTGGCAATGTTCGGGGAACTGTGTTCCGGCGCTGAGTCTAAACCTCGGTTTTCCATGGCTTTGTTAACGGTGGCTTTTGCGGTGCCAGATATGCCGGAAGCTTGGTTTGCAGCGCGGCTTCCGCGAGCTTCACGATCCCGGGTCCCAAATGTCGGGTGATCGATATAGTCCGAAAGAGCGGGCATGAGAGAGATGCGAAGTGATGGAAGATGATATTGAGATAAGTATAAATAAACACGTTTTTTTTTTGATAAAAAAATTGAATCTGTTTTTCTTAAATAGCTTTTTTTTTTTTTTTTTTTGGTACGTCTAAAAAAGATGTTTAGAAAAGTTTACCAAAACTTTAAGCGGTAATTTTTTTTTTTCCAAAGAAGTTTCCTTGTTTTTAAACTTGCGTTTTAACTGTGTTTTCGATTTTCTTCCAATTTTGGTAATGTTCGAGAAGCGGTGTGGCGGCGCTGATTTTGGACGTGAATATCATGAGGCTTTTGTGGCTGACTTTTCCGTGACCAAAAATGTGGGAAGCACGGTTTCTGGGCAGCGCGGTATAACGAGGGTGACGAATCCTGGTCAGAGATGTTAGAACGGTCGGTACTGCCCGAGGTAGCGGGCACAAGAGGATGAAAGGTGATGTGAGGGGATGTGAGGTGATGTGAGGTGACACGAGGTAATGTGGTAAAAAGCCAAAGTAGATCCTGTGGGAAGTTTGCAATCACTTCATGCCGAAAAACCAATTCTCTCCCCGCCCTTTTCCGTAGTTTCGTGGACTCCCGTTTCTGATGCTGCTTTCGATGTTTTTCGATTTAAAACACAATCCGGATGGCGAGGAAGCGATGAAATCAAATCCGAATTTTAGTCTAAAAAAGTCGAATGAGGCGCCTAGGTTGACTGGAAGGCAACGAGAACCGTCGAAATGCGTTAGAAATCAGACGGCGCACTAAAGCGATTGTAAGGCGAATTCGATTTTGATTCCGACAAAATTTACTGAAGCGCCTAAAGTGACTCGAAGGCAACGAAGACCGTCAACATGGCTTAGATACCGGCCAGCGCACAAAAGCGAGTTGGAGGGTGCAAATTCGTCCAGGATTGGATTCCCCTGTGTTCGAGCGACGAAGCCTTTTCTTCTAGTTTTGCGTTTCCTGGTGGCGCGGCCGGCTTCGAGCAACGCATTCTTGCGCTTTTGCAACAGTTCGACTTTCGGTGCGAATCCCGGTATCAATGGGTGGCGCCAACCGATCCTCCCCATGGACCGTTCCAAGTGATGAGCAGTAGGAGGGAAAATGAGCTTCTCGAATGCGGCATCGCGGTCCTCAGCGGTGGATATCCCAGAGCCGTCGATTCGATGGCCATATAGCTCGACTGGTGCGTATCGTTGAAACGACTTTTTGCCTGAAAGCGCGAGGAGTTAGCTGTTGAAGAGCCCCAGCACCACACGCAATTTGGACATGTGATCGTCAAAATTGTCAAATAGCGCCTCCACAGCGTCGGTGAAGGGTTTCATGGACCAGATGTCTTCAAGTTCGAAGACGAGAAGTGTATATCCATAAGAAAAACATGGAGAACTTGTTTTTCCATGACAACAACAACTACTTAAGCTAGCCGCTCCGGGGAAGAGCCGCGAGAGAACAACGACTCGTGCCGAAAGCTAACCGCGAGGCGACAATAAGTCTATGATTAATCACATGGGGGAGAATACTCTCGATTCTGAACGGTTTATAAAAACATTGGAGAAAATTTGTGAGGGATGTGATCATAGCCAAGAACATCGCCGATGGATGAGAGTATCAGGACATTCGGTTGGATAGATCAAGTGAACTATACAGCTTGACGACAAGCCAGGAAATTGGGGAACAAATCAAAGACGCAATATTCGCACGAGGATGATGTAATTCCGACGAAGTCTACACGTGCAAAAGGAGCGGATATTTCAAACCCCGCCGACACGATGCCAATTGGTCTAGAAGCGCAGGTGACAACTTTAAGGCCAACTCCGCACAACCTCACCCCAAAACACCTAGAATGGGAGATGAGGTTATGAGTCGCAAGCAAAGAAGTAGGGTCGTACTGAACTGCCGGCCTGCTCTTAGAAAAATGGGACGGAGAAGATGAAGTCACGATACTGACGTAGCCACGACTGATGCGCTTTGACGCGGACTCGAGGTCAAGCACTCGATGAAACAGAAACCAAAACACAATTCGACCAAAGCACTCGGACAGAGAAAACGCTGCAAGAACCGGAACATGGACATGCTGTCGGGGCGGCATCGTCAGTCGCGAAACATCGATCGCCCAAGACGACGTGTGGCCCGATGGCATTCTTGCCTACAATATATGTATCTCTCGGATTCGTAGCCGAGGACTCGGAACGGGTACGAGCTTCAGCAGAGAGGTGCTGTAGTGGCCAACCAAAACAAGGAGAAGGCGAGAGTGAGGAACGGGGTGTCAGCCAGATAGTGTTCGTGTAGGAAGGAAAGTCCGAAGCTCCATTTCCGCGGCGCTGTATCGTAGTGTACAGGTACCGTAGCTTGGTCGAACCGTCTGTTGGTGGTATATCCCATTCCCCATCGACACAAGACCCGGCACTGCAATGGGCGGTATTCCGCCAAAGGCGCCGAAGGCGTGCTGGTAATCACGCAGGCTTGCGTATTGTTGTCGAGGTCAAGCCGGGAGAGAGCTGAAGCTGGCGCGCTTCATCAAAATACTGACTGCATGTGCTGCAGCCTCCTCTTTGGCACCGAGCAGTGGATAGCGAGAGAGAGAGAGAGGAAGGGCTCGTGAGATCCGATGTCTTCCCAGCAGGTCGATCTCCTGGATAGGAAGAGATCTCCTTGGGTAGAAAATGCGTTCTTGGATCGGAGAGGGACCAGCAGCGCATCGCGCGCTTACGGTATGTACAGTACAGTACATCCCCTGGTGACATACACACGGTTCTTCCCATCGGGAGCATCACTATCCCATGTCTTCAAACTCAAGAGGGTCGCGTGTGATCATGAGCGTTTGAGAAGTGCTTTCTACTTGAGGCTGTACAAGATAACGACACTCGCGAACCTAGGACTGAGGTTGCCAAAGCAAGCTTACCTGCTCCGCCTATTCGACAGTGCAGTACTGTCGTACCCTGGTGTTTTTGCGTGCTTATGCTTCACATCTGAGATCTTCTCCTATAGTAAGCATTGAGTAATCTCGAAGGTCGCACAACCTCGTCACTCGGCTATCCGATGCCGCGGAGCCGAGCCTGTTGGATCAGATCAGAGTTCATCTAGAAGTAACTCAAAAGTCCCAGTTCTCGGGTTTTCGCTATTTGCTTTTTGCACATTGAAATTGGGTTTGCTTCTGAGGTATTTGCTGACGAATCCTCCACGTGCATCGGGACGCGTCCAGAGTTCGGTCGGTCGTATCTCGACAGTCCAGTCCTTCCAGACCGTGGCGTATGTACGGTGCTGTCCTGTCCTGTACCAGATGTACCAGATGTACCAGATGCCGCCGTGGAGTTGAGGGACCAGCCTTTCGCTGGACGGCCTGTGATGACTGAGGGCATCTCATCTCTCGTTGCTTGCAAGCAGCGGCGCCCGCTCGGGGACACTCGACGACGCGGCTCCATTCTGAGGATCTGGCGTCGATTGGGTCTCATCTGATAGGCAGCTTCTGCAGGCCGCCGTATCTCTTGGGACATGCTCTGTGCCAAAGTCTGTTCGGAGACGGGATCTTTTGCCATCCGTCCCTCGACGGCTGCTATCCCCGTCGTACTGTACAGTCCAGGGCACATCGGGATTATCGCCGAAGAAATAGCATTTGCTCGGAGAACTATCGTCGAATAGTGCACGCCATGTGTTGGATGAGCCACCGACGTCATGCGGAGGGTTTGGGAAGACAGGACGAGCTGGAATGGGTGGAATGTTTACGAAAGAAGCGCGGGTCCTCGCCGGTCGAGACCACACGCACGTCAAGTACTGTACAGTGTACAGTGCTGTCCAGTACTGTACAGATGTACATATGTACAAGACCAAGCAGAGCTATCGACACGGAACTCGAGATCTCTTGCGTTTGATCACGGCGCTCAAAGCGATGGAGTATCAAACGTCAAGCTGGAGCCAATGGAGCCAACTTCGTTCCATCTCCACTTCTCCAGGTGCTTAGCAGGAGTATCTTCGAGGATGAGTGAGCCGACACAGTAATTTCCCGCGACTTATGTAAGGGTTCCGACGATGTGCTGACAAGGCTCTTAACGGCACGCGAAAACCTTCCCATCGATCTTCACTGATGATTACAGTACTGCACCGCGTGGAAACGAAGCTCCACGGCTATCTCTAGCTGCATGTGCTTGTACCGTACCGCCGTCGAGGGCTGGCGTACGGCAAGGTCGTGCGCTGGGCAAAAGGAATGCCGCTAAGAAGATTGCGGCTCGCCTTTTCGGGTATCCACATTTTGATAGCAACCTGAGGATGAAAGCTGGCGGAAGCAAACGACGTATTTACACAGTCCAGATGGCCGAGATGCTCGGTGGCCGCCGGGTCTTTTCCTCCAGGACATACAGTACCTACCGACATACAGTACATACAGTACAGATAGTGCAGATAGTACAGATAGTACAGACAGTACAGACAATACAGACAACACAGACAGTACAGACAGTACAGACAGTACATACAGTACATACAGTACATGTAGTACATATAGTACATGTAGTACATATAGTACATATAGTACAGACAGTACAGAAAGTAGACATAGCACAGAAAGTAGACATAGCACAGAAAGTAGACATAGCACAGACAGTAGACATAGCACAGACAGTACAGACAGTAGATATAGCACAGACAGTACAGTAGTGTAATCCCGATGGGGCTTTTTCTTTTCATGTCCTCTCCTTTCCTCCTTTCCTCCTTTCCTTCCATCTCACCCAGCCCAGAGCCCTGAGCCCAGCCAGACCATGCATAAACTTGGCGCCGATGACTACGAGACTTTGCTATCTGGGCCGGGTGCTGCCTCTAGGTCACCGTAGTTGCTGCGGAGGAAGCTGTTCGCAATTCGGAAAACGCTAAGTCCTGATCCGATGTCCTTGTCCACCAAGCCCCAAAATGCTCCATCGTTTTATAGCTCCAAGAAGTACAAAGGCAGCTCCGCTCCGCTTGCTTGGGCCTAATATCGTTCTCTCCAATTCCTCGTCATTGTCACTTTCTCGCCACCTCTAGTACAACTTACCCGTTCTCCCTGCAGAAGGCGTCCAGTCAGCCTCTTTTAAAGTGCTCCTGCTGTCCAAATAAGCCCCCCCCCCCCTCCTCGTCTTCGGACTTCTGCTGCTCTTGCTCAACCCCCCCCACTAAGCCAGCACGCTTCTCGTGCTCTCACACTCCTCGCTCGAGAGGACCTTTTCGGACTTCACGAGCTGCGCACGTCTTCTGAATCAGCAACGTCACACAATCCAACGGCTGCCGTCCAGCGTCGAAGCTGGGACAGATCTTTTTGGCGAGTTGAACACGCCGGCCCCACCCGCCCTTCACGATCTATCGGACATGTCTAATTTTGGGTTGCCCTCTCCGCCATTAGACGACGCCAAAGTTAGAGCCCCAAGAAAAATGTCAAAACCGACTAAGTCTCTAAACAGATCTGTCAAAAGGTCCTGCACGGCACACGAACCAAGCTCTAGCATGCTGGACGGAAGACATAAGCGAGTGTGGAAAGCATGTGAAAGATGTAGAATGAAGAAGACCAAGGTAAGGCAGACCTGGAGCGATCAACCTCCTCTACTAACCCGACCAGTGCGATGGGGAATCGCCCTGTAAGAGATGCAAAGATGATGGGTTGGTATGTACGGCAGGAAGTAGGAAAAAGACGGAATTCAAGCAACTGCCTCGAGGGTGTGTTACTGCTACGGCTCAGGAGACGAGGATCGCGCTAACGAGCTCCGGCTAGGTACGCCGAGGTTTTGGAGAATACCCAATACGCCCTGATCGCGACGGTCTACAAGCTTTATGCCATGGTTCGCAACGGCGAGTCATGGGAGCTCGGGGAACCGGGCATGAACGATAAATCGCAGCCCGTCATTCACGACATCGCATCCAAGCTCGGGTGCATTCGAGACTCGCCAGACCTGCCCTACGCCTTTGCCGAAGGAGAACAAGACTTCGTGGAGCTGCAAGCACGCATCCAGAACACGCCGTGTGAGTCGGCCGCGGAGGAGGTGGGGCGGTACATCAAGACAGAAGCATTGTCTCCGGCGCCCTCGGGTTCGCAGCGGAGCGGGCGAGCAGCAGTGAGAGCGAGCACTCGAACGGGACGGGGGACCGCCATCCGATCAACGCAAGCCCGCACGAAGCGGCGGACCGGGACGCCCGGCGACCGTGTTCATCCCTAGACGCGAGCTATGGCGTCCCGTCGCACATGTACACCGAGTCGCCAGCTTTTGGTGCGTCCTATGCTCCGTGGCCATACCCAGACGGCCTCCTCGGTCCCGGCGCAGCGCTGGAATCAACAAGCTCGAGTTACGCGAGGCCCTTAGCGAGACACGCGGATGTGGAGGCTTTCGCCCACGACGGGACGATTCGGCCTGGCATGTTGGAATGCAATTCCGTCTACAGCACAAGTGCGCACCAGGTGGACACCGACCTGTCGTGGGCGGGGGTCTACGAGAACATGCACGGCATGACCTATTGATAACGGGCCTCGTGGGTTTGGTGGTGGTGGGAGCGCGTGTGTTGCTTTGCTGAAGCGAGTTTGTTTTGGTTTGGTCCCATTTTCCAGTTTTCGATACCCCCTCTGTTCGTTACATGTGTATTTTAAAAGGTTGGACTCAATGGGCCTTTCGGTCGGAGTCTGGATTTGGCGTCGAGAACCAGGCGCAGCAGCAGGACATGCACAGAAGCGTCCGTTACGCACGGCGGCTTCACGGTTCCAATGTCCCAGACCACGCTTTTCTCCCAAACCACGCTTTTCTCCCTCGTCTCTCTGCATTACAGTACGTTGCCGTGCCACGCGCGAGTCATTATCCGTAACGGCACGCAGTTGAAGAAAGCCATGTCCACGCTGCTGGGATCGGCTCTTGGAGACCCACGCCGTACGGAGCTTACACGTGCTCTACCGTGCTGTACTGTATGTACTGTACATATCATGCTAGACTCGAGAATCCAAGGCAGAGGCAGAGCTGACATGCGGCCGTGGTACTGCACTGTACATCATCCTCCCGTAGTCCGCAGTCCGTAGTCTCGCTTGATAGATGCTTTGCTTACTGATTTGCTTGCTTGCTTTCTTGCTTGCTTGCTTTCTTGCTTGCTTGCTTGCTTTCTTGCTTACTTGCTTGCTAGCTTGCTTGCTCGTCGATTACGCAGGGGCTACAGACTGTACGGTACTGTACCTACACACATGCGGATCGATGACCACCACTGGCTGCGACGCTTGACACCGCGACATCTGCTTACTGATGCACAGTACAGTACTGTACAGTAGGTACAGTAGCACGACGCCGTCCCACCCCGCCGCGGGAGCGAGTGACGCAGCTCTCGCTTTGCCCTTCCCGTCCGAACCAGCGGACGGACAAAAAAACAGTGCTACTGTACTTGACTTACATAAACGGGCGTGGGCTCCCCGCCGCGTTTCCGTCCCGGTGGTCGGTTGGTGTTGACGTACTCGCTTAGTGCTAAGGACTAGTTACATACTAACCGCGGCTTGCGATCAGACCGCTGGATCCTCCGTGTGAACTGTAAATATAGTATATATAGTAAGTGCTGTACTGTACTGTATGTAGACTGGGCACTTTTTCAATTTGTGTATTATATACTGTACCGTGCTGTAGAAAGGGGGTTTTGGTAGTGGGATTGAGAGCCAGCTGGGCGCTGATTGGGTGGCCACATGCCGAGCGAGCGCATCATCTGGGCGCCGATGCTTGGAACGATGGCGTGCAGCTTCTTTCTTTTTTTTCTTTCTTTCTTTTTCTCTTCTTTTCCTCCTCTCGAGATCCCACGAGGACGTGCTGATCGACGCACGCGATTCCAGGTTGGGGACGACCGAAAATACCCACATCCAGAGAAATCGGGATCGATGTTCTGGCACCGCTCGCATGGGCTGTGACAGCGGCCCCCGATCCACGTCCCCGCTCTTGGTTCGCGTCGTGGAGATGGCGGAGGGAGAGAATAAGAGGAGTTCTGGGGCGACTTGGATGTTCTTGCAATCGAGAACTTGGTAGCTACTTTAGCTAGCTCCCAGTTCAGACGCAAGTCTTCTGGTATTTACAGTATAGTACAGTGGTAATGTACATACAGTACAGTACAGTACCGTACCGTACTGTACTGTACTGTAAACAGAAATGTTTCCTGAGGAAAAGCGCTCTTGTGCAGCAGAACCTCACAATTCCAAGTCGGAGAAGTATCGATCACTGATGTGCTCCAAAATGCTTAGCTTTCACTGACTGACCTTGCATAGCGACTTACCGCTTGCCAACCTTGACCTCGTGGCAGCTACGACGAAGTGACTCCGCCCCCGGCGAATTGATTACCTGCGGAAACTCTCTGGTCCTACATAGTAACAACCCTTGCTTCCAACCCTCAGGGTGTACATTGTACAGTACTGTACAGTACTGTACACGTGCTGTAACTCTTTCGCCCGGGAGGGCGTACAGTTCCGTACGTACCACCTATATGTTGTCCCCTGAATCCTGACGCTTACGATGTACTGTACAGCACTGTACTGTACATAGCAGAAGTCATGATACCCCGCCGTACCCCGCTTGCCTTGCCCGGAGGCACGTACAGTACAGTCCATGGTCTTCGCTTTCCAAACCGAGAGCATCGATACGGGGGGGAGAACAGGAAACGCTGGCTACCGGCCCCGCCCACAAACACTACTTTACCAGATACACGCGTCTCCCCGTTGCGAACCTTAAGTGCCGCTCTCCGTAGCGACACAGCACTGTACTGTACGAAACTGTACATACCCTTTATCCGCTTCCCGGGCCGAAACCATGTCAGCACGTAAAGCAACGTAAAGTAAAGCAACGTAACGCAACGTAAAGCAAAGTAAAGCAAAGTAAAGTAGCGTAAAGCAAAGCAAAGTAAAGCAAAGCATAGCAAAGGAAATCGATCAAAGAAACGCCCCTGTACAAAAAACCCTTCCCCTCCCCTCTCCACCACCGCCGCCACCACCACAAAACAAGCTGCAGCCAAGCACGCTCTCCCTCCCCGCCCGCGCGCGCCCCCCCCCTCCCGCCCCATTTTTCAAGCTCAATCCTCCTCGGTGCTGCAGCACGGGGTGCGTATCTCGCCGAATCGTAGAAAAAACCCAAAAAGGATAAAAAAAAAACCTTTTTCCGAGTGCGAATACGACGGACTTCGTCGTATGTATGTACTGTACTGTACAGTAAATGCTTACAGTACACACGGAGAGAGAGAGAGAGAGAGAAAGAGGGATGCATTTGCGACGCGAGCGAGCTTTGCGCGGCTTACATACATACAGTACAGTAGCTAGCTAGCTAGCTAGCTAGCAGCCTTGGTGGAAGGAAGAGAGAGGGAAGAAGGCAAAGTGGGAAAGTGGGAAGTGGGAATGGGAAGTGTACGGGAGACGACAGCCCTCACTTAATTAAAAAAAAAAAATTATCTTCGGCCTCTTTTTTTTTTTTTCTTTCCTTCCTTTTAATTCTCTTTTCTTTCTTATGGATTCTCTTTTTTGCCCCTCGTCAGGACAATTAAGTCACGCTCTTTGTCGCCGCGCATGTCGAGTTCGCTGGCTGCCTGTCTACTGTACTGTACTGTACTGTACCTCGGCGGGTGGGCCGGTGGGTGCTGGGTGGAAGGAGGGGGGGGTGAGGGGGGTCTTCGGCTCCTGGGTGGGAGGTTTGTGGGGTGGATGGGCAAGAGGGGATTGAGTGGGGTCGGATCGGATGTAGGTAATGTACTGTACTGTGCAGTACAGTAGAAGGGTGGTGGGTGTGAGTGGAGACATTGGTGGAAGTAAACAAAGGAGGGCCGGAAGCGAGATTTAGCGAGAACTACTTCACTGAGCAAGCTGTCCAGTGGATGTCGGATGAGAGGAGGAGGGGGAAAGAGCTCCACGAGACGACAGGAGCAGGCGAAAGAAAATAAAAATCAGGTGTGAGAGCGGCGTTTCAATTTGCATCTCAACACGACCTCGATCAAAAAAAAGCGGACTTGTCTTTCTAATCCGAGTCCAGAACCACCACCTCCGCCTCCGCCTCGCCCACGCTCTCCACGCTCAAAACATCGCCTGCGTTGACGCCGCTCACAAACGCGCCGTCGCCCTCGCTGAGCACCGCGTCCTCTCTCCCATCGATCCTGACCCGCGCGCTGCCCTTCTTCGTCATCGGCAGGTGGATGTACACATTCCTGCCTTCCGTCTTGCTCACCGTGCCCGCGGCCGCGCCGACCGTCCACTTGAAGCGCCGATCCACGGGGATGATGCCCGCGCCCATCACGAGGTCGGCGTGGATGGGGATCGTGTCGGGCAGCGTCGCCACGGCCGCCTTCTCCTGTACCGGCGTCGCGCCCCGGCCACCCACGAGCGGCGACAGGATGGGCAGGAAGGCCTGGCGCTTGGCGGCCTCGCTGAAGGTCCGCGTGTGGTACCTGGGTGTCAGGCCGCGGGCCCAGGGCAGCGCCCAGATCTGCAGGAAATGCACCTGCTGCTCGGATTCGTTCTGCTCCGAGTGCGCGATGCCTGTGCGCGTCACATGTTAGCATGGGAATTTTCGGATTGCGATGGGGGGGGGGGGGGGGGGGGGGGTACCGCTGCCGCCGGTCGTGAACTGCACGTCGCCGCGCTTCATGCGGTAGAAGTCGTCGCCGGGTGTGCCCTCGGCGCCCTTCGTGATCATGCTGTCGCGGTGCGTGAGCTCGCCGCTGAGGATGTAGGAGAAGATCTCGGCGTCGCGGTGAGAGTGCGTGGGAAAGCCGGCGCCGGCGTCGACGCGGTCTTCGTTGAGAACGCGCAGGCTGCCGAAGTTCTGATAGCGCGGGTCGTGGTAGTTGGCGAAGCTGAAGGTGTGGTAGGAGTCGAGCCAGCCATGGTTTGCGTGGCCGCGGTCGCTGGACCGGCGGGGGACGATTCTGGCGTGAGAGAGGGCTTTGGACATGGTGTTCTTGACGGCGTTGATCGCGCTCATCGACGAGACCGGAGATGCTGTGGTGACGGGTCGAATTGGCGCGGCTGTAGAAACGTAGCTTGCGACGTTTTGGAAGAGGTCGTGGAGGTGAGAATGGTAGAAGATGCCGATGAGCAAGACGAAAACGGAAGAGGAGAGGAAGAGAAGCTTCATTTATACACGGAGCAGGCGAACATGAGAGAAGAGAAGAGAAGAAGGAGAAGAAGGAGAAGAAGAAAGCAGGAGTCGAGATGTGGGATAGGAGATGATTACTTAAGGCATTGGTGATGCTTTGATAGCGGCCATGGTTGAGCATGTTGATGTGAAGTCGTGACCAAGCAGATTACTCAGCCAATCTAGCTGCTTGCGGTAACCCCCGCACCCCGCGTCTCGCTTCGGGTCCTTCACTCGGCTGGATGTAAACACTACGGAGATACCTCAGCACGCCCAGCATTTTGCGTTGAAGGGCTGACAGAGTGACTTGTCTGATGCCTGTAAATCACGAGTCTGATTTGCGATTTCTCCAGATCGAGCCTTAGTCTTCGAGAACCGTCTCAGTCTGAGTTTCGATGGCTCTTGAGTGAAATGCTCACGGGGATACGTATGCTGACAGATGCGGTCTCCATCCTCGAGTACGGCCCAGCCTCCGTGAATCCTCATCCTTCTATGTACAGTACCCTCCCACATTCCTCCCTGATCATGCAAATGCTGTTGTCGCAAGTGCCAGACCGCAAGTGCCATATCACGTGATCATGCCACACCAGTCCCAGGCTTCCTTGGCGCTCTCGGCCCGCTAAGTAGCGCCAAGGCCAAATCTTGTCTGAAAGCGGCTAAGTGGCAAGATCACGAGACTACAATCCTACGCGTCGACGACAACATCGCTCGACTCACTTAACATCTTACTTCTCTTAGTCTTTCTTTCTTTCTTCCTTTCTCTCTTTCTTTCTTTCTCTCCCTCCTCAGACAACCTGTCATCTCGACCCTCTCTCTCGGGCCGACCCGATCATGTCGGCGCCCGAGACGGCCGGGAAGGGTCTGCATGCCCTGGCTGACCTCCCGGACGAACTTCTCATCCACATCGTCGCGCAACTCACCCAGCACGATCTTGGTGCCGTGTGTCTTGTCTCGCGGCGCCTGAACGCCATCGCCGACCCGGTGCTGTACAAATCCATCCTCTTCGACCAGCCCAAGCACCATCTCCTCTTCTCCGAATCGCTGGCCACGCGGCCCCGACGCGGCTCCCTGATCCAGAATGTCCGGGTCGACTTCCCCAGCGCCGAGATGGCGGACCTCCTGTGCTTGACCGACACGCTGCATCCCATCGATCGCTTCTCGCACACCATCTCCACCATGTCGAACCTCGAGGACCTGGTCATCTCGGTGCCGGAGAGCCTGTCGCACGGCATCGGGAACCTGTTCAATGGGCCCTTTGACCTGGCCTGCTTGAAGACGTGTAAGCGCCCATCTTCCGCATTGCGAAACGGGATCTCTGACGAGCACGCAGGCTCGCTCTTCTACCAGCGCGAGGATGGCGGGTACTGGGATCTCCAAGCGAACATCCACATCTTCGGCCACCCGACGCTCGAGCACCTGACCATCCGGCGTGCCAAGCTCGACGAGCGCGGCTACGAGTCGCTGGAGAAGCCGTGGTACACGGGCCTCCAGACGCTGCACCTGCTCGAGTGCGACATCCACGACGACGCGCTCGCCGACTTGCTGGTGCTGCCCGAAGCCCTGCGGGAGATCACCATCACGCAGCGCGCGGACCCGGAGCCCGCGCTGGAGGAGAGCCCGGAGTACGTGGAGGACTACGTGCTCGCCTGCTGCTCGGCGCAGCACTCGCTCGAGCGCATCGCCATCGACTTCCCGACGCTGGCCGGCAAGAACCCGCTGAAGCTGCGCGACTTCGAGCGCCTGGCCGAGCTGCGGCTGCGGGACACCCAGCTGTTCGGCATGAAGACCCCGCGGCTGGTGTCCGTGGCGCTGCCGCCGAACCTCGAGGTGCTGGAGTTCCTGGGCGAGGTTGGCGCAGACGAGGAGGTGGCCGAGCTGCTGTGCTACACGATTGAGAACAAGGACATCTTTGCGCGGAAGTGGCGGGATCTGGTTGTGGGTGAGGCTCAGAGTAAGGGCGTGTCGGGGAGGATCAAAGAGGTTTGCGCGCCTTTCGAGGGGTTTTTAAAGACGAAGTGAAGAGCACGTGGGGAAGAGAGGGGAAGGGGGGCGGAGGGCGAGAGAGATTCGCGACTAGAGGAGATCTTCACGCAGGATGCAGGAAACAGACGAGCGTGTACTCACAGATCACGAGACGGAGAGCTGCCGGCATCGAAGCACTCAGGGAGAGGCAATTGGCTCAGACCAGGCAGGCAAAGAAAGGACGCCGGCTGGATACGGAGACTGGATTGTTAGAGAGGCGTTTCGGCACCGGCAGACAGCACTATACCCAGGTTGGAACAGGAAATCAGAACGAATTGGATTGTCTTCCACGTTCTGTTTCTCAATTTTCCACACTCCACAAGTAAAACCTTCAACGCGATTCTCCGTCTCTGTTGGTTCTAGGTTCTAGTCCACGGGGAGGAAGAAGGGCCTTCAAGCTTGGGCCATGTGTCCTTTCCGCTCTTGAATCTACACTCGATCTCCACAGCAACGCCAACCCCAACCAAGCCTCACCTACCGAGATAGCAAGCAGGCAAGCACGCAGACCCCCCTTCTCCCTCATCACCCGTTAAAAAAACCAAAAGAGCAACCACAAACAGCGCAAAGGAAAAGCCACGCCGCAGACCCCGCGCCCAAGGGAAAGGGAAACAAACACCCATCCACCTCGCTAGAGAGGCCGGCCCTGAGACCCGGACCCAGACGAGTAAACCACAAACAGCACGCGCGAGGCCCGCGCGAAGCGAGATCTCGGCCCCGGCCAGGAGCAGCAAGCGATGCGAAGCCGGCCCTTCGCTGGATCCGGGTCGTCTTGTGAAAGGAGAGGAGCGGAGCGGGAGAGGGAGGGAGAGGGAGCTGGTGGGCTGGTGGGCTGGTGGGCAGGTGAGCTGGTGGGCAGGTAGGTAGGTGGGCAGGTGGGCTGGTAGGCAGGTAGGTGCTGGGCCCTATTAGTAGGCTAGCGCTGTTATCTAGGTAGGTATCGATCTATTTATATATATATGTATGTGTATGTGTATGTGTATGTGTATGTATATACTATGTATACCTTCATGTATATACATACGTCCGTACAAGCCGGCTAGCAGCTACCTCGCCATTCCCACGTGACAATCTGTATGCACATACATACATACATATGTACAGTACCTAAGGTATGTAGCACGAGCAGGCCTCCTCTCGTCCCCCCCCCTCCCCCCCCCCCTTCCGCAAATAGGCAAAATGCACGATCGCGCATAGCCTATCTTAAGTGTGTTTGTACACACGAACGTACACACGAACGTACACACGAACGAACGTCGCACAAGTGACGAGAACCGACCGACACGAACACCTGGACCGTGACACGCACAACGCACAACGGCCTCCCCCCGCCTCGCCTCGCCTCGCCTCGCCGGTCCTGGCCGTGGACTGTGCATAGATAGATAGACAGACAGAGGCGCAGGATCGGGCTTTGCCCTTCCGCTGGTTTTCCTTCGTTTCCGTTGGGTGTGTGTGATGGGGAGGAGGGGGGAGGGGGGGAGGGGGGGAGACATGTGTGTGGCAGCTTGGACGGCGGATGGATGGTGGGTGGTTGGGTGGTTGGTGATGGGGGGTTTGTTGTGATGGGGGAGGTTGTGCTGCGTTGGTGGTTGCTGCTGCTGCTACTGTGTGCGTGCGTGGTTTGCGGGCTGGTTGTTGGAAGGGGGGGGGGGGAGGGGAGGGGAGGGGAGGGGAGAGGAGAGGAGAGGAGAGGAGAGGAGAGGAGAGGAGAGGAGGGGAGATGAGAGGAGATGTGCAACAAGCAGGCAGGCAGGCATGTATATGTTCATCACGCTTATTCCTCCTCTGTAAGAGACGGACGTCAAGTCAGTCAGTCAGTCAGTCAGTCAGTCAGTCAGTCAGTCAGTCAGTCAGCCAGTCAGTCAGTCAGTCAGTCAGTCAGTCAGTCAGTCAGTCAGTCAGTCAGTCAGTCAGTCAGTCAGTCAGTCAGTCAGTCAGTCAGTCAGTCAGTCAGTCAGTCAGTCAGTCAGTCAGTCAGTCAATACTGTATGTAAACGTGCCAGCTAGGTGGCTCACTATTTGGAACAAGGAATGAAAGTCGGGCATTAGGCTAGGAGCGCTTCTTCTTCTTCTTCTTCTTCTTAATCTTAGTTTTCTTCTTCTTCTTGCCTTTACACACACATCCACGTATAAATACATGCCCCCCTCTCTCTCTTGCAAGAGCTTTCTCACCTTTCAACGCCAAGCTTTCCTTTCCTATGCGGTGATGAAGTAGTACAGAATGGACCACCTGTTGACTCTACCCTGATCTAAGCGAGCCGAATCTAAGCCACCCACCCCGTCTTGAGAACGCCATCGATCTTAACACATCCCAGAGGGAAAAGACGAGAAATCCAATGAACAGCGTCCCCTGCGCCGTGATAAGAAAGACCGCGCCAGGCTGTCAGAAAAAAGAGACACACCAAGTCTAATCGAAGCGGAATCTAGTAGTGCGCCCCCCCCCCCCTCCCCTCCGCCGAGATTTCCCCCCGCTCGCCGCATTCCGCGTCTCGAAACAGAGGACGGATTTCAGTCTCCCCAAGAGCACGGGAGACGGAGAGGTAGGAGGCGTCCTGTCCCGTGAGACTCGGTGATGGGTGTCCTGCGAGGTTCTGCGATGCCGCATCCATCGACCCCGACCAACGCAGGCCCGATCCCAGCCCGCCAGAGCAGACAAGCACGCCGCCCCAAGCGTTGGCAGAGACCAAGCGGCGAAAAGCGAAGAGAGCAAACCCCGAATCCTGTGGCGTCTTCCCAGCCCCCCGCCCCCCCGTGCGTGATCGCTTCCATCCGCGCTCCTCCCTTCTGGCGGATCGCGTGGGTGTGTTTGTCGAGAGACGCGTCGCGCCCAGGGCCGTGCCCGAGGAGCTGATCCGGGAGTGATGGTTGAGGGCGAGAGAGCGGAGCGATGGTGTGTGGAGAGTGGGTCCTGCAAGCAGCAGCCGCGCCAGCGGAGGCTGTGGGATTGGAGTGAAGCGGTGTGCTCTGAGCGAGCCCGGGAACTGCAAATGAGAAGAACAAGAACGACAAAGAAGGGAAGGGAAGGACGCGCAAAAGACCGTGCTGGTACAGGTAGGTAGGTGGGTGGGTGGGTGGTTGGCGCCATGTTGTTGGTTGGTTTGCGGTCTGCGTGTGGTGAAAGGTGAGAGCTGGAGCTGGTGTCAGGAGGGTGTGATTTGTGAAGGCTGTTTGGTAGGAGAGGTGGGATTAGGAAGAGGGATTGGGAGGAGGGATTGGGAAGAGGGTTTGGGAGGAGGAAATGGAGAGTGAAGCTGGGGCTGGGGCTCGAGGTTGGATCGCTCCATCCTCGATCATTCCGCAAAGTCGCGAGCAGATATGGTACTCTCCCGGCTCGAATCGCTTCCCGTGCTTGCCTGACATTGGAGGTGAAGCAGGAACCGGTGCCGCTCAGCGAGTTGGGAATGTGGTCACCAAACCACATGTGGGAATGAGAGGTGAAGGTGAAGGGAAACAAAACCACTCGCGGAAATGAGAAGCGAACGGCGAAGAACCGGAGACTCTGACATACCGATCTAAAGCTCACGCCGCAAAGGCGAGCAGCAAATGCGAACACCAGCGCGACCACATCCCCCGTCAGACCTTGTTGGTGCAGGGACGGCAGGTCTTGAGCTTGCAGTACTTGCACTCGAAGATGTACCAGTGCGGGCCGGAGTGGCACATGGAGCACATCCATTGGATGAGCGTCGACTCCGACTTCAGCAGGTTGAAGCTGTGGTGGCAGTAGGTGGTGACGGCCATGGCGCGGAGGTGGCCGTGGTCTTGCAGGAGGGGGCTCTGTGGGTTGCGTTAGTCCGCGAAATGGAGGAGGAGGAGGAGGAGGAGGAGGCTGAGGATGAGTCTACCTTGGCGGTATGCGAATTCTGAAGGACGGCGACGGCGGTAGCCTGTGGAGGTTGCGGACGTCGAGGCAAGCCGACGTGTGGTGTCGAGATCGAAAGGGGAAGAGGGGAGAGAAAGCCAAGGGTTGAGATCAAGAGAGACTGTTGATCAAGCGGCGTTCAGTCTCGCTCGCGAAGACGAAAAGCGTGGGAGGTCAGAGCCTCACGGTGAAGTGAAGAGCAGAGCAAGAATGACGAGACGTTCTTTGGATGCTCCGTCTTCCCCCAGCCCAGGCCTCGGGGGGCGACGACGAGGCTTTTAACGCGACGACGAACTCGCACCACGCAAACACGGTTTCCTCGTCGCCCAATCCGCACGCGCGTCTGGGGAGAAGGAGGGCGCCCCGAGGCGATAGATGGCGATCAGAGATGCGTGGAGATGCGGTGAGGAAGACCACGAGCAAGCACGCACCGCAAGCAAGCAAACCACGCTAGCAATCAGCGGAGACGAGCAAGCGATGGCTAGACCGCCTTCCTATTTCCTTCTCCCGCTGTCCTCCACGGCGACCCGGGGGACGAACCGAGCTGGCGGGCGCGGTGCGGACGGCACGGCAAGGATCTCGCGCACGCAAGAAGCAGGATGTGCGACGGCGTGTGTGGAGGGCCGACGAGACGGCCGGCGGAGGCGACATGTACGGGATCCAGGCAGGTGGACCACAGGCACGTATCCGCCACGCGGGCCGGGGTGGTGTATGTGTACTTGATGGGGATTGCTACGTGGGAAAACAAGTGGTGGGTAGCCTCACGGCAGCCTGTGACGAGGACGCCGGGAGGAAGCTGGTGCCAGAAGGGACGCAAAGTCTTCCGCCGGAGACGGAGGTTTGTCCAGGGACGGGAGACGCACCACGCTCACGGATCCGAGTCAGGCTGATGATGGATGGCCACGGCGTGCACGCTGGCGGGTGCCACGCGAATCGGCGAGGAAGGGGAGGTGTTGTTGCTACTGGAGTGGCCGCCAGACGGGCAGACATGATCCTCGCCCGCCCTTGGTACGACAGAAGACGGGGGGAAGGCAGAGGAAGAAGAAGACGAAGAAGACGAAGAAGAAAAAGAAGGAGAAGAAGACGACGAGGCCGATGACAACAACGGCGACTGCTGGCGACTCCTGGGCACGGCGTGGTGGTGCAGAGGAGGCAGCCTCGGATCCGAGCCAGGGCCCCGCTTACGGATGTTTGTTGTGTTGTTGTTGTTGTTGTTGCGGTAGCGAGAGGCCGACGTCCAGAGCTCGAAACACTTCCCACCACTCACTGCACCTCAGGTCTGGAGCACACGACAGGAGCGTCGACGGTCGTAGATTCTAGAACGACGAATTGAGATCTCCCCCGACATCATCCCAAACGAGCGTCGTCCCGGAGGTTTCTCAGCGCAAACGGGCAGTTCATTGGTTCCGGCCTGACAATCCTCGCCTCTTCCGGGACGTGCTGGCGTTGGGTTCCTGGCGAGAGTTCACCCGGCCGTCGGTCAGATTGGGAGCCAGTATAATATACTTCTGGTACCGGAGCGAGGGGCGTGCGGAGGCGTTTTCATTCGCAGCCACTAGGAGATTTAGATGCCACTACGAAATAGCCTTTGACGCGGTGCAGCGATCGATGGCGGCTGGACTGGCGCCGCGCGGGATAAGGTTAGTGTCTCGTGGGTACTGTACATCGTATGTGCTGCTGCTGTTGTTGAAGTTGTTGTTGGTGTTGTTGATGTTGATGTTGGCGTTGTTGTTGTTGTTGTTGCTCGGCAGTCTGGTGTGCCATCCACGTTCGACGAGATGGGACATGGCCGTGAGCCTCTTGCGGAGCCTCTTGCTGTGACACGGGCAGAGCAGCGGCAGCTCTACTCGTCATCTCCATACTGTACTGTACTGCACCATACCATCCCATGAACCCTCCAAGAAGAGCGTTCTTCTCCGGGGAATCGTCTTCGACGTCCGGCTTGCATCCACCCCCGCACACATCTCATCTCTCACCTCGGTGGGGCCTCTTGCTGGCCGCGATGTGCTCTGTCTGTGTCTGTCTGCATCGCGCAGATGCCACGCCGTTCGACCGGGTCGGTCTGGTGGCCGTGTGCGTCCGGTACCGTCCGTCTCCTCCCGTCGCCGCGGGCACACCACGACCGCTCTTCACGATGTGGTGGATCATCGATCGTGGATGGATGGACTGTTGACGTCGTCGCGTCTGCGGCCAGGTGCGCATCGAGCGAGCGCTGCAGGGCCGGGGACCAGGGATGGAAGGTCCTCTACTCTATCAGAAACCCGCGGACGAGGAGAGCCAGAGACTCCTCTCCCTCCGCGTGCGCGCCATCGCGACTCTCGCGTCTCTTCTGGATCGCTCCCGCATGAGAGAATTGCTTCTGCTCCGGGTCCCCATCTCACGACGATGACTCCGGTCCGTCCGCAAACTCTGCTGGCCTTCCCCGGCGCACCACAGCAAACGCGACGCTCTCATTCGGTCCCAGCAACCCAGGGGTCAGATTACCGGGAGGCATCCGTCGTCTTGGCTGCTGCTGGCCCCCATGGCATCCCAGAACTCTGCGTGCTTCGTACTGTGGGTACGATGGTACAGAATGTGTGTACCGTATGTGTGTGTGTATGTATGTATGTATGTCTGTATGTATGTATGTACCGTATGTATGTACAGCATGTATGTACAGCACGGTACGGTACGGTACATACAGTACAGTGCAACGGGTAGGCATATCCCAGGATGGCAATCGAGCAAACAGCCGCCGTGGGGGAAGAGGCCCAAAGCCAAACGAGAAATCAACAACAACAACAACAACAACAGCAGCAGCAGCAGCAACCACAACAACAGCAGCAACAACAACCACAACCACAACCACAACAACACAGACCCGAAAAGCAAAACGCTCGACTCTCCAAGGCGCGGCTTTGATCGAGCTGTCTCATGGTCCACACCGGCAGACCCTAGCGCAACTGTGTTGGTACGCTTGAGTACCTTTACCGTGACGACCTTGGCCTGCCAGGTACATACGTACTGCACGTACGGTACCGTACTGTACTGTTCATAGTATTTCTGTACGGTGCTGGACCTACGCATTCCAGGCCCGTGATCATGTGCTCCGAGCTTCATGCATCCAGGATGAGATGCAGAGATGCAGAGATGCAGAGGACGTTCCTGGCCGAGGCACCTTGCAGCGCGAGACTTTTTCCGAGGCTTCCATCGTCATTCGAAGGGTGTCGATAGAGTTCAGCTTCGAATGCTGTGCAAGTAGGGGTCCGAGGGAGCTGGATGCTGGTCATGTACCTGTAGGTACGATGTATGTGCAGGACACTCACTCACTCGCTCGCCCCAGCCCAGAATGATATCGCTCCTTTCGACTGCTCACAAACCAATCGACACGTCCTCCTGCTCTTCCAGACCCCCCAGACCCCCTATCGTGGACCAGAACGGGTATGGGAGTGGGAACGAGAACGAGCAAGAGATCCCCTTTTCCCTCCTCTCATCTCACCCCATCTCATCTCTTCTCATCTGATCATCTCATTACAGTACGGACTTCCCCAACAGTACAGTGAACTGTACGCACAGGACAGTACTATACAGTATGTACTATACAGCATGTACTCTACAGTATGCACTATACGGTACTTCTCCTTCTATCTGTACAGTACATACAGTAGTACATACAGCACAGTAAGTATTCCAGCTGCTCTTTCGCCCTGTCCACCCCCCTCACTCACCCTCCGCTCCCACTCATGCAATGCAGGCCCATCCTCGTCCCCGTCCGACGCGCCCTCACTCTTACTGTATGTACTATGACAAAGTACACAGTACGGTACAGAGCTTCCTCCCTACCCTACGACAGGGAACTTCCAGTCCAGTCCCTCGGCCGACGTGTCCCCGACTGTACCGGATGTGCGTACGGACGAAGAAAGAAGAAAAAAAGACGCATGCACAGCCCTCTTCGCGCGCTTTTGCTCGAGGGATGGATGGACCTTGAAACCTCTCTCTGGTCTCCTCCGAAGCGAAGCAGAACGCGGGAAGCGCAGGACTACACGGAGATAGATCCAGCCATGCACCCCTCCCTTGTCCATTCATGCCCTGGTCACTTGCAAACTCACTTTGCACTGTACTGTACACACACAGTACATCGTAAGCCCCTCCGTGCAGTTCGATGTACAGTGACATAGTGCTTCCCATAGTCGTCGGTACGTCGTAAACCTTGAGAGGGCACGAGCTATAAATTGACACTCACTCTGTCCGTACACTGGACATACGTACAGTAGGAAGTGATCTTCTCGCCATCTGCTACTAAATCGTGGGTGGGGGCCATCGAAACTCTCAAGAAAACTCTCAAGGATCCACTCCTACACATACACACGTGCGATGCATCATCCAGAAAAAGCCAAATAGAAAGCCAAAGGAAGAAAAAGGTTAATCTTCTTTCTTTAATTAACATAGTACAAAACACGAAATAAGGACATCTTTGCTCGGTACAGTACTGTACAGTACAGTACATACTTCGAGAAACCATATCAATTCTCCCCGATCGAAGAACGAGGACTCCTACCCTCCCTCCCGTCTGTGGCGCTTCAGTATTCGTCCAATCAGTTCACTCGGCGGAGATCTTTCCGTTCCCGGGTGTTGGAAGAGACGAGCCTAGGCGAGAGATCTGTTTACGGTACATGTGCCGTTACCCAAGTATGCCATTTCGCTCTTTCATTCCATTCGTCCATCCGTTCGTTCAATTACTACCGTACAGTACATTCCCCAAATCCACAAACCCACAATCCCACAAACCCACTCATTCCAAACCTAGCTACCCACCTACCTACCTCTACCTACAGTACCTGCCTACTGTACAGTACACACGTACAGTACATACAGTATAACACAGTACAGTACAGTACTGTACAGTATCTCTCCATCCGCACACTACTGTGTACACCTCTCCCTCCCACAAACTGTACACACATAAGAATATCCCCAATCCGCAGACCCACAGCACCTACCCACCTACCTACTGTAGATGAGCCCCCAACCCCAACACCAACCTCAACCTCAACCCCGGCCTCGGCCCCAAAGCAGACGACCTACAACGAAAACTAACTAACTAACTTCTCCTCACTTCCACTTCCACTTCCACTTCCACTTCCACTTCCACTTCCACTTCCCACTTCCACTTCTCCTACCTACCAACCTACCAACCAACCAACCAACCAACCAACCAACCAACGACTTTTTCACCACATCTCATCTCGTCAACTCCGACATTTCGACACAGTGCTAAGCCCCCTCCCCCCCCCCCCCCCCCCCCCCCTCTCTCCCTTTTCTCCCTGCCCTGCCCTGCCCTGCCTACATGGAAACGTACGTACTGTACATACATACATACATACAGTACTGTACATATATATATATATAAATATATATATATATAAATATAGATAGATACGTACATACTACCACGCTATGCCAAATGCCAGAAAACCAAAGGCTGCTTGCTGCTTGCTTGCTTGCTTGCTGTACCTCTCGCGAGGGAAGAGAAAGAGAAGAGAAGAGAAGAAGAGGAGAGGAGAGGAGAGGAGAGGAGAAGAGAAGAGAACATCGTGAAGTACGGGATCAGATCTGAACCTGCGTCTCTCCCTCGCTCCCTTTCTCGCTCCCTTTCTCGCTCCCTCCCCCCCTCCAACCAACCAACCAACCAACCAAAGCATGCACAAAAAAGAGAGAAAACAAACCTCTCATACACACGTATGCCCTGCAATCCGACGAAGGAAAGCCGCGCGAAGAATAAGAATCACCGTAACCCCCCCCCCCACCCCCTGCTCGTTTGTGATCATCCCGAATGGTACAAGTTTCCATGTATGATGTTCTGTTCTGTAAACATTACATTAAGAGAAAACGAATACAGATGCAATGTGACACGAGCAGCAAGTGCTTTCGCTTGTCTCACCGCCCCCTTTTCTCCCGGTCGCCAACCATGCCTTTTTTTTGCCTCTCACGCAAACAAACGGGTTCCCAAACCATCCCCCTTCTCTGGACTTCCCATGATATGCAATGCTCCGCCGGCCCGAGCCGGAATTCCTCACCCACTGTAAGCACCCCACCCCGCGCGCCCCCCGTAGCTAACATGTCCTGACTAAGTATCTCCTGACTAAGTAAACTTTCCCGGGCTACACAGCCTCAAGAAAAAATGATATATCGCAAACCCCCCTAGCCTCACAGACAACAGAAATCATGCCAGCGGTGAGCCTGTGCTCGTCCATGATCCGGATCCGGTCCGTACCGACCCGTCTCCCCCTACTGCTCCACGGGAACCGGCAGCGGATCCAGACTGCTGGGCGTCCTCGCGCTGTTCGGCATCGCGTGCAGGCTCGGAGCGATCGGTCTGGCAACGAAGTCCTGCTCCTGAGGACGTGGCATGGGGGACTCGGTCGTCGGATGGGAATTCGGAGGATCAGCCGTCGCGTGCTCTTCGGCGTCCTCTTTTTTGTGAAAGGTGTGCGACTCGCTGAGGTTAACCGCAAGGAAGGATTTGGGCAGTTTGACCCTGTTGATGTGTTAACTTTGGGACAGAGCTGGGAGAGAAGGACGACGGATGACTTACTGGTGGAACTTCGCCCTCAGGCTCTCGATCACCTCCTTCCAGTCCATGTGACTCGTCAAACTGCGTCTCTGCGCACAACTGATGCAATGCTTGCTGTCCAGTTGCACGTCGAGCGGGTCGAATGTATGGCACCCGGGACTGATCGTGATGCGGATCGAATACGCGTACTTGGCGACATCCTGCACCCCATCCGGCGTCTTGTTCTCGCTCTCGTACAGCTCGAAGCTGAGATGAGAGAGGTAGTCCAGCTCGGGAATCGCGGAGCGTTTGATCTTGGTGGTGATGCCGCCTTCGAGGATACAATTGAGGAGAGTATAAATGTGCGACTCCTTCGTAAAGTAAATGAATGATTTGGCGTCGTCCGAAGCTTGCATCTCTTCGAGATCTTGCACGATCTCTTTGAGGAGAGGGAGGGAGGTCAGGAGACCGATCTCGAGTTTCTCGGCGTCAGTCATGCCGTACTCCTGCGGACAGATGTAGTCGAAGAGGACTTTGGCCATCTTGTACAACTCGCGTAACTTCTCGAGCCTGATGTCGGTCTTGGCTTTCGTCTGGC
The DNA here is from genome assembly GCA_009599575.1 of Blumeriella jaapii. NCBI lineage: Eukaryota > Fungi > Ascomycota > Leotiomycetes > Helotiales > Drepanopezizaceae > Blumeriella > Blumeriella jaapii. Next base: position 363,121 of record VWND01000026.1, on the reverse strand, counting down.
TGTTGCCGGTGAAGAGGCGGAAGTACTGCTCGGGCGTTTCGTCCGTGGAACTCCTTCCCGTGCTTACCAGCACCGAACGCCGTCTGAAGACGCGTCTGTGGAGGCTCTTGTTCGCCTCGGACTTGTCAATTGGCACCGTCGGGCTCTCAACGGTCTCTTCCGGCTCTCTAGGCTGGGCTTTCTCCTTCTCGATCCCCTTCGACTCGGCAAGGATGGCTTCCTCTTCCTCGGCAAGGATGGTCTTGCTGGGAGTGAAGACCCATTCCAGGAACTGACGATTGTGCAAAGCGTCGAACTTCATCGTGTCGTAAAGCTCGGATATCTTGCTCGGATCCACCTTTTCCGCATCGCAGAACTCGCCGAACAGCTTCTCCCACCGCTCCTTGAAGAGGTCTGCGTCTTCGCCACAGCACCACCGAGATTGAATGTTGGTTGTTGCCGTGGCTTGAGAGTGTGCATTGCCGAGCGCCGTTGGCTCCGGCTTCTCTCTCTCCTTGTCGCCCGGGTTTGCAATAGCATTGAGCGACGTCGTAGCACCACCGTAGAGCTTGCTGTAGTTGGCACGCATGACCCTCCGGTGGAACTTCATCAGCTGAACCACGTATCGCTGTACGATGGACGGCTCGGGCATGTTGGGCGGCCAAGCAAACTGCGGAGGAGCCTCGTTTCCCCGACGCAGTAGGCCCTTCAGCTTCTTCTTGACCTTGTCCATCTCGTCCTTGGCGGCATTTGAGTCATCGAGAAGATCTTTACGTATCGTGATGAAATCCGCAGGAAGTTCCTTCTGGCTGGTAAATGCCGAAGCCCAAATTTGCGCACTCGTAGTAACACGTCGCTCTGAGCTACTGAAGACGTGAACCTCGTCTAGGACCTCCTTGTTCATTAACATCAAATCGTTGCGCATGTTCTCGCCGAGCTCTTGCGACTGGTAACGAGCTGAATGCGTAGGCTCTCCACCCCATTTGACAATGAGTTGGAGTTTGTCTAAGATGAGACTGTTCTCCGCGGCCGTGATCCGAGACAGCGTAACGCCGGACAGTGAATCATGTCTCGTGGGCGACCTCCCTTTGGAGTCCTCTCCGTCATCACCTGCATCATCGTTGCCGTTAGTCTGCGGTAGCTTGACACCCTTCAGGAACTCTGCAACATCCAACTCCGAATCCTCGACAGATCCCAGGGTAGTGACCATGAGCTCTTCCGGCTTTCGCTTCCTGAACATCGGCTTGATCTGGACTTTGGTCCCGGCCCATCCGCCCTTCTTGGCCAGCACGTTCTTCAACGTGCGAAGCTTTTCGCGGTCTTCGACCCCTTCCTGCAATGCCTCGTCGACTGCAGCAGCAACACTGCCCAGAGCAGCCTCGCCTACCAGAAGCACCTCTTCTTGATGGCCTTTGAGCAGCTCAATGAAAGGACGCGTGTGAAACGTAAATTTGTATTTTTGCTTCGGGGTCCTATCGGCATGACGGATCACGGAAACCATACCCTTGAGCTTCCAAGTGTGCTTCGGTGGTGGAGGGGGAGGAGCCATCTCGCCGTTAGTAGTGCCCGTAGAATGCGTCGGTGTTGATGGAACGGTTGAAGGGGCAGTAGACGGCACGCTGGTGCTGACATGTGCGGGACCCAGTGCCGGCGGGGGTAATGGGGGCTGCGAAGGAATCGTGGGCAACTGTGCCCCTCGATTAAGCCCAGGTGGCGACGTCCCGGGTGTCGTCGCAGCAGATGCCTCCGGTGAAGCTTTACTTCTGTGAAAGGAAGGTGCATGATTATGCAGCTTCGTTATGCTCGGCGACCTGGCAAGGATCTGTTGCAATGTGGATCGATGGCTCTTGTCGCAGTCCCTTGGAGCAATGGGACTGGGGGCAGCATCCAGTGGAGGCGATAAAGTGCCAGACATGCCCAATTGTTTCTGCCTGTCCTTGATGAACATGTCCTTCAGAATCCTCGCGCATTGTTCGTAATACTCGTCATTGTCCTTGACGAAACTCCAGCCGTTGACATCAATGACATAGCTCTTCCCTTCCGCGCGGAGCAGATCGAAGCCACAGACTCGCTGACCGAAGCTTGTGGCGATGCGACCAGCCATGGCCGTCTCTTCTTTCGAAAGACCCGTGACGTACCGAATCTCCTTGCCGTGATTGTTGCGTCGGACCAGACCATCGACGACCGGCGACTTTCGAGTTTCCGCGTGACAGTACGTCGGCCCGACGGTGTATGCTTTGACATCCTCCGCGTTGTCCACCTTCATGAACTGTTCGTAGACGTAGCTGCTGTCGGGTTCCAGGATGGCTCGCGGGATGTTCATGTCCTCCACCCATTCGGAGCTCTTGTTGCCAATCTTGCGGAAGAGCTTCCGAGCGCCCCCACCTTGACTCTTGGGGAAGTAAATGCAGATGTTGTGATCCTCTCCACTGATGGGCTTCTCCACGAATGGCTTCGCCAACAGGTGTCCATCGACACTCAAGGTATCACCCTCGTCGATAAGCTCCACCTTCTTGGGAGGCTTGCATTGCCCGCCGGTGCCATCAGGCGGCCCTTCCAGCACAACGCCCGTGGTCTCTTTCAGGTGTTGAGCCATCTCGGGAGTGAGGATGCTTGGCCCCCCATCGCGGTTGACCTCGATTCGCTTAGGGGTTGGGACGTGGATCTTGTCCAGAATCATCAAGCAGATGCGACGATCCCACAGGATCTTCTGCATCGGCACGTCATTGACGCAGAATGGTTTCCGGGCCTTGACATATGCAATGGCCTTGTCCAGAGGGAATCCATCCGAGTAGAAGGAGATGAGGAAATCGCAGACGGGCCAGTTCTCGACATCTTCGTCCAAGATGACCTTGTCTCCAAACACCACCACCTCGAACTCCCCTTTGGATATCAAGCGATTGAGAATGTTGCGACTGGGCTTGCTTCTGGCCTTCACATCCAGGGCACACACACCAATAATCCCGATTGGTGCGGCCTTCTCTTCGTGCTTCGCATGGCCTCGCTCGCTACTGGGACTGTGACTGCTTGCGCCCGTGCTCGTGCTGAAGCGTCTCTGGGCGCGACTTCTGGATCTCCCGGGCGGCTGGGACCGGGGGGCTCCTTCACCTCGCGACACGGCATTGCGTTTGGCGATCTCGGTCGCATTGTGAGGGGTTTCCCGCGGCGTCAGCTGGTGTCCTGCGTGGCCCTGGTTGCCATACTGACTCGACGAGGAGGTAACGACGGAGACCACCGAGGCCCCGATTTCCGCCTGCGGCCCCTTCAACGTCGGCGACAGCGTCCCCGAGGCCGTCCTGGCTCCCATGGCGGTCCCGAGATCCGATCCATTGGCTGAGGCGCCCGAGCTGGGCCCCCCTCCCGCCCGCGCCGAACTGAGCGAGTACATGGACGACACCGACATGCGCTTCTGGCCCATCTCCGGCATCGAGGGCCTCGTTCGCAGCGTCGGGTCGGGCGGCGGCGCGGGTTTGCTTTCGTCCATCATGATTCCTGGCGAGAGTTTGGGGGTGTCACCGTCCTCCACGGCACAATCGTCCTTGCTCGTCCTCCTGCTCTCGCCCGTGGAGCTCCGACGCGGCCACGACTCGACGACGGGTCTGCGCTGGCTGTACGAGGAAGAGGTTCTGGACTTTGCCGCCGACGGCCTGCGCTGGGGCGATGGCATAGAAATGTTGGCGCAGTCTGAATGGGTGTCGGTTGTGCCTGGCTCTGCATGTCGGCTCTTTCTCGTCGTCGTCGGGGCGCGGGGGCCAGCAGCAGAGGTCAGACTGTGTGCTGATGAGCAGGAGGAGGTGGTGCGTGGCCTTGGAGGAGGCTTTGGTTTTGCATTGATGCTCGTGCTCGTGCTCGTGTTCGTGCTCGTGTTCGTGCTCGTGCTCGTGCTTGTTGTCGCGGGCTTCGAATTGGGATTGGGATTGGGATTGGGATTGGGATTAACGTGGATGATGTGGTGACATGAGTTTTCTCGGTCCCGGTCCAGGTGCAGGTCTGGGATCTGGGGTTGGTCTGGGGGGCCAGAGGGAGGGGGACAAGTAGGGGGGTGTTGCTTAGTTGACATGAAGAGGAACTTGGCCGAGGTTGGAGCGACGGGATCAACACATCGAGCGGCGGCTTGGTTTCGTCTGTCGGGCCAGGTTGGGGTCGGAGAGAGGTTTGGGTGGTGTTTGGGTTGCGTTTGGGTAGCGTTTGAGTTGCGTTCGAGTTTGTAGGGGAGTTTGTATTGGAGGGTGTGTAGGAGTTTGTGTTCGAGGTTGTGTTGGAGTTTATAGTTGTATCGTGTTTATGTCGTATTGACTGGTAAAGGCAACCACGCCTTGAAGCATTACGGAGTAAATCCGGTTAATGGGGAAGGTAAATCCGGTGTATGAAAGCGAAAACCCGACTGTCGCGTGTCGTGTTACCGTAAAAACTCTCACAGGCATGTAATCGTACAGGACAGGGTCACCAAATACATCCGGTTGCGGAAAAAAGAGGAGGCCGAGCTATCACTTGTCGTATTACCGTCGAGATTAAAGCATTTACCGTGATCATGATGGTGATGATGATTTTTTTTTTAACGACTAGAGGGGCAAGCATTTACCGTGAAGCATTTACTGTAAAGCCCTACCGTAAAGCATTTCTTGTAAGCATTCTACGGTGTCGTACACACGTGAAGCATTTACCGTAAAGCATTACCGTAAAGCATTTCTTGTAAACATTCGACAGTATCGTAAAGCATGACCGTAAAGCATGAACCTCAAGCATTTACTGCAACACAATACCGTAAAGCATTTACCGCACCTCATCGCAAAAAAAAAATTACAACAGATAAGGAAATCAAGCTGTCGCCTGTCCGATTACCGCAACAATTTGACCGCCTGACGAAATAAATCCAGTTGATCAAAAATGAAATCATAGCGGTCGCTTATCGCATTTTATCGCAGAGCTCGGCCGCGCGTTATCTTCACCGCCCGCGGTAGAAAAAATTGTTTCACAAGGCTGAAGCAAAAAGTGCCGACCGACCATTGTACACGATCAACTGTGCAATGATTTCCATCCTGAGGTCGCCGTCACCCTCTACATCCATAACTCAGATATCCTCGTCGGCCTCGTGCATCGCAAGAAGATGCCTTCCAAGGTAATCGAACGCGGCCATGAGGGGCCGCGGCCCAAAAGACAGAGGCTCCACGAAGCCGATGCGCCGCGGGCAACGAAGCGCGTGTCGACACTTTTTTCTCCATTTCGAGTACGCCCTCCCCCAGCCATCACAACCGTAGAGTGCATGGTACGTACTGAATCCCTACGCGCAGACAATCGGCTTGGTATCCTCGACGGCGGTCCCCTTTACCTCGGTCCTGTTAGGAGGCAAGACGTTCCAGATCACAACCTCGGTCGGAAGATGTCTGCAAACCTACGACCTCAAGCGCGGCCTCGGCCTGATCTTCCTCACCCGACCACATACTCCCGCAGATATCACCGCGACGCTGGCCTGGAAGGAGTTGGTGTTCGCGGCCTGGGGAGGAGACGGCGCCCCGACAGGATTCTGGGTCTTCAAGCGTGGGAGGCAGGTGGCAGAGTTGGATGTGCCCGCGGACCTCGAAGAATCGATCAAGCAGATTGTGATATTCGGTACCTGGATCGTCGGGTGCTGCTCCACGCGGATCGAGGTCTGGAAATCAGGCACGTACGAGCACTACACCACCTTGTACGCCACTGCGGCTCCCAGAGGCGGAAATGAGTTGACCGGAGGGATCACGAACATGCCCACCTACCTCAACAAGATCTTCGCGGGGAGGAAAGACGGAGCTGTCGAGATATGGAACGTCAGCTCTGGCAAGTTGGTCTTCACGATCATGCCACCTGCGGCAAACTGTGGTGCGGTGACGGCCCTCCAACCTTCTCCGGCCCTGTCTTTACTGGCAATTGCGTATTCGGAAGGACCCGTGATCATCCACGATGTTCGGAAAGACAAGACCATCATCAGCCTGGATGGAGGGAGCTCGCCCATCACATCGATATCCTTTCGCACCGACAATCTAGGGGCGGGCGAAGATGGGAGAAAGGCTGGAGTCATGGCTACCGCGGGACCAGACAACGGAGACGTCACCTTCTGGGATCTCAACGCCGGTGGGAGGGTGATGGGGATACTGCGAGGAGCACACAACCCTCCATCAGACGCTGGAGCAACTGTGGGAGGTGGAGTCAACAAGGTTGAGTTTCTGTGGGGCCAACAGGTGGTGGTGACAAGTGGTCTGGACAACTCGCTAAAGACGTGGATGTTCGACGAATCCCCATACTCGCCCATTCCGCGGATTTTGCATTTGAGAAGCGGTCATGCGGCCCCGGTTACGCAACTTCTCTTCCTTGCTTCGGACTTTGACGGCGCCGAAGGAGGTGGAAAGTGGCTCCTCAGTGCAGGAAAGGACCGAAGCCTCTGGGGGTGGTCGCTGCGTAACGATTCTCAGAGTATGGAACTCAGTCAAGGCAACATCCGAAGAAAAGCCAAAAAGTTGGGTCTATTAGCGAGCGCTCTGACGGACCAGTCGAGCACGTTGGAGGACCTGAAGGCGCCCGAGATCACATGCATCGCCATGTCGATGAATAGAGAGGGGGGGATGGGGGCACATGCCGGGACCGGTGCGATTTGGCAGAAGGAAGCCAGTCGGAGCCAGAAGCCTACGGATGCGACCGCCAGCGGAACGACGGGATGGGAAAGTGTGGTGACGGGACATCGGCAGGACAGCTGTGCCCGAACCTGGTTCTGGGGACGAAAGAAGGCCGGCCGGTGGGCTTTGGAGACGGGGGATGGAGGCTACGTCTGCAGTGTTGCTGTGAGCCCCTGCGGAAACTTCGCCGTGGTTGGATCCGAGACGGGGGGCATTGATACCTTCAATCTGCAGTCGGGAAGACGCCTCCAACGATACCCTTGCAGGTTGACCAAGGTCCAAGCCAAGAAGGTGAAGCTACAGATGCAACTGGTAGCAGAAGGGCCTGCGAGCCAAAGCCCCAATACCTACCCACGGGGACTGGGCAAGCACAAGAAGGCGGTTACCGGGCTCGTCGTCGATCAAGTCAGCCAAACCGTCATCAGTTGTTCGCTGGACGGTAAGATCAAATTCTGGAACCTCCAACGTGGAGAACTCGTCTATGAGCATGCATCAGACCTTGGATTTACCGGCCTCAAATACCTCGCCTCCAACGACCTGATCGCCGTCTCTTGCACCGACTCCTCTATCCAAGTCCTCGACACCGCCACGAAGAAGCTCATCAGAGAGATCCACGGCTGCCAAGGCCGCATCAACGACTTTTGCTTTTCGAACGATGGCAACTGGATCATCGCTGCCTCTGCAGACTGCATCGTCCGTGTGTGGGACCTGGCCACCAAACATCTCATCGATGCCATCAGGATGGAGCGGCAATGTACAGCGCTGTCCTTCTCGGCAACGGGCCAGTTCCTAGCCACGACATGCGAAGGCGAAGTCGGTGTCAACATCTGGAACAACATTACGCTCTTCAGACACATCCCCACGCGGCACATCTCCGAGAGCGAAGTGGCCGACATGGCGCTCCCGACCGCGTCGGGCGAAGGCGGACACGGCATGCTCGGCGGCGCGTTCGAGGACGACGAAGCGCCTGACGACGACGCCGCCGCTGCAGGCTACGATGTGATCGAGGACCTCGACGACCGCATGATGACCATGAGCATCGTGCCCAAGAGCGTGCTGAACGGGCTCCAATACATCGACGAGATCCGCGCGCGGAACGCCCCGAAGGAAGCGCCCAAGAAGCCCGAGAAGGCGCCGTTCTTCCTGCCGAGTATCGATAGCAGCATGCCTGTGACGCAGGTGGAAGACACCAAGTCGACGACCGCCTTCGAGCGATCGAGGATCATGAAGCTGGGGCCTCAGGTCGAGAGCCCGTTCACGGTCACCCTGCGCGCCGGCAGCGAGTCGGGGAATTGTATGTATTCCCGTTCACATCACCACCCCCTTTCCATTCTTATCCTTCCAAGAACGCAGTCCACTTGACAAAATCTGACCCCTTCCCCCTCCCCAGACCTCCCCTTCCTATCCCACCTCACGACCCTCTCGCCTTCCGCGCTCGACCTCTCGATCCGCTCTCTCGCGCCGCCCGACGAGCACGTCGCCTTCGTACGCGCGCTCGCCAGCCGGCTGGCGCAGACGCGACTTCGACCTCGTCAACGTCTGCTTCAGGCGCTTCCTCGACCTGCACGCCGAGGACCTGGGCAGCAGCGCCGACATCAGGGCCGCGCTGGAGGAGTGGAGGGATGTCGCGGGCCGCGTGACGGTCGGCGACTTGGCGGCGTATGGACTGGGTGTGCTGAGCTTTTTGAGGAGTGCGAATTAGACCACTATTTACCTAGGGTTGATGAGGTGGGCGAGTAGGTAGGGAGGGTTCTGTTGACGGAAAGAAATCGAGATACCACACATACGGGGATGTGATGCTCCCTGTCTGTCTATTTCCGCTCTCTATCTCCCCGTTCCCGTGTCAAATCTGCGTTTTTTCTATATCACTCCAGTACGTTTCAATTCGCCCTACCTACTGTACCTACCTACCTGCCCATCTGCCTGCCCACCTACCTACTTTACTCGGCTCAAAGGTCCCACACGACTCCTCCAAACCTCGCCTCGGGCGGGGCTGGGCTCGCTACTCATAGGTATCCCTACTCATACCAGTCCGCCAGTGAACTGAAGCATTCAGATTTTTTTTGTAAACACGACTTCAAAAACGTACAAACTTGTGTTATTTTGTTTTTCCGAGAAGGGAGGGGAGGGGGGGGGCGGGGTTTGTAGGGAATAAACAGCTATGGAATGGACGGAAACCTGGCTCGACCCTTTGATGATGATGAGGATGGTGGTGGTGGTAGTGATGATGGAGAGAAAAATGCGTGTATATGTGTGTGTGTTTGTGTGTGTGTATGTATGTATGTATGTATGTATGTATGTATGTATGTATGTATGTATCGTGATAGGTACCTACCTAGGTAGGTCGGGACCTACTCCCCGATTGAGATAGGAGGGATTATCAATACTGTACTGTTGTACAGTAGGTGTAGGGGAAACCCAAACAAGTGGCGGCCTGGGCTGTAGCGTTGTGCTTGTGTGTTTCGCTTCAGATCTGATCGATGCATAGGTAGGTAGGTACCTACAGTACCTGCCTGATTTCCCTCGCACATATGTAGATCTCAATCCCGCCACGTAGAGTATGTGCAGTACTGCAGTATAGGTTGCTAGACCACAAATCGCATACAGGTGAGGTTTGAAAAGCTTTCTTATCTACCTATGTATGTATGTATGTGTGTATGTATGTATGGTCCTACCTACTCACCATACATAAATACATTCATACATTCATACATTCATACATTCATACATACATTCATACATACATTCATACATACATTCATACATACATTCATACATACATTCATACATACATTCATACATACATTCATACATACATTCATACATACATTCATACATTCATACATACATTCATACATACATCCATACACACAGGTAGGGCCATCATCTATCTACATCTGCCGTCGACAGACCTCCCCCTCCGCTCGCTCGCCAAAATGTCAACAAACGCAACGAGGATGCCAAGATCCGGGCGTGGTGGGGGCGATAGCATGTGCTTCGGCTGCGGCTGATCCCATTGGCTTGCTTGGGCCCTGCCATGCGCGGTCGATCTGTTGCACTTCGTATCGCGCGGAGTGGTGTTTTTTGTTGCGCGTCGCAGAGACAGGATCCCCCCGATGAGGCTGTGGTGGTGCCGGGTGTGGTGGTATGTATACTTCGTACATGGCCTTTTAAATGTAGATTTGCAGGGGTAAAGGCAAGGGTGTAATCTCTAGAAGATTCCACTCTTTGCAGGCATTCTAGCCAATAACTATTTGATGCTTCTCACGCTGTTTTACTACAGGAATTTCTACTAAAAAAAATTCAATTTACTATGGACCAAAAATACTACTCAGTGCCAACGCCGAAAACACTACGAAAACAATGCACTCGAAATAACCGCCTGCGAATCGAAACTTTTTTCAAACCAATTTCTCGCAAGCTCAAATTGCTTTTCAATTGAATCTTACTCCTCGACAAATTAGCTATGCTTTTATCCACCGGCTTAAAAAATGGATAACAAATGTATTACAGTGATTTTAGCTGAAGGTGGGCACACAAAATATTAGGATATTTAATAAAAGCAGCATTGCCAAGTATTTAGTGCGCATTGACGGTCAAATCTACGTTTATTCGGCCATGTACGAAGTATGTATGTCAGGATGGGGCGGGGATATGTCGGTCCAGAATGTCTGATGGTGGGTTGGTAAAGGTGTGCTGTATGTATGTACTGTACACTCACTGTGTTTAATTCACTGTGCTTAACTCATTGTGCTTAACTCATTGTGCTTAACTCACTGTGCTTAACTCACTGTTTAACTCATTGTGCTTAACTCAGTATTTGACTCAGTCTTTAACTCACTATTTAACTCACTGTTTAACTCACTGCTTAACTTACTGTGCTTAACTCACTGTGCTCAACTAACATGGGATGTCGATGCGTTTCACGTGACGAAGATCCGCCGCGCGTTTCTATTATAGAAGCATGACCTGGATCAGGAACGGCCTAGCGTCATCTTAGAGATCCTTGATGTTTATTTTATATGATTTTATTTCCAGACGGATCTGAGGCTTCAAGATAGGCCCACTCCGACGTTACACAACTCATAGAATTCTGGCTCTTCGATATCAATCGAGCCCAAGGGGAAGATCTAAATATACCTCTTCGACATTTTACCAGACCATACACTTTCATGGCAGCGAAGTCTACCCATACGATCAAGCCGGGAGCCTCAGTCGATGTCCAAGCTGACGTGTACACACGAGTGTCCGATGCCGAGAAGCATATTCTAAACCCTACTTCCCCCATCGTCTTCTTTATCCACGGCAGCGGCTTCGCAGCGTACAGATAGACATCAAGCTGAGTGTCTTGATCCATACGAGTAAAACTGGCTCTGGTACGGAAAACAATCCCAAAGCAAAAAAGTTGACAACCGCGTGTTAGACCTCCACCCCCCTCCATTCTCGTCTGAGAGGCCACAACCAAAAGACGGCGCGACCTCAGGATCGAGAATCGGAGGTTGTTTTCCGCTTCAGTGCTCTTTGACCCGGATCTAGAGCCCCATCGGACGTCACGACGGGAGAATCGACCTATCCCCGCGTTTCTTCAACGTCGACAATCTGTCGGGTTCGGGCAAGAAGGACCTCGCTTAAAAAGTACTTACAGATTGAGGGTGGATCCAAAACAACCACTTCCGAGCAGAGACCTTCACGCGCCGCACACACACATAGCTACATGCGGTACAGTACCAGAACAGTTATCCTCAACCGAAATCCTCGACCGCAATCCTCTGCTCTGACATCAACCAAAGCATCAACCGAGCCAACCCTGTGAGAGCTCGGCCCGTTGGCTTTCCCTTCGCGCGGGTCCTGGCCTTCTTATTCTTCTTCTTCCTCTTCGTCTTCTTCTTCTCTTTTTCGGGCGACGGTGTGTTTACGCCTTGAGGTTGTGCATTGGTCTTACATACCAGTACCGACTGACCGATATGGAGTCCAGTCGTCCGAACGGCCTTCCTTCCCTCCAGAGATCCGAAGCACGTTTCGCGTATGGTGCCGTGCCGTAAAGGGGAGAAAACCCGGCGTCGTTATTGGGCGAGTACGTTCAGTAGGTAGGGAAAGAGGGGGAGGGGAGATATTCCATGTGATCAGTTGTTTTGATTATTTTGTGCCAATTTTCTTGTGGCTGTAACGTATTTGTGACGCGTTCTCAATCGCATCTTGTATTTTACCCAATCTTGGGGGTTGATTGCTATTCGCACGCCTATAAGTATGCGACCAAAGACGGCCTGACATCGAGGCATCAATTTCTCTGTTCCATGTCCGGCTCCTATGTTCTGTTCAATTGCGGAGTACTTCCAAGCCAGCTCTCACATGTCACATTTGTCCTCTTGTATGCCTACCAAGAAGACCTGGAACATCTGACCGAAGCCCTCGGCCACCGAAAACCAAAGCATCTCTCTCCAACCGGCCCAATAGGGCAGGGTGTGGATGCGGCTGACACCATCGAGTTACACTGCATGGCACAGAGTAGTAGGCAGCAGCAGCATCCTCAGCTCTGTGTCCTCATGACCCCCGCTTCTCCGAGCTCACAAACTTATCTTGGGGTCTGACCACTCCACCGTAACCATCCATCAAGGCCTTTCGAGAAGCCAGCATTCATCCTTCCCCAAGTTACCACCTACAAGACCATCATGGCGAGCTCCAAACCAACTTTCTCCCAGCAAACATGCCGCAGCTGTCGCCGAGCCGGAGTGACATGCTCGGGATCGAGGCCCGGCTGCGATACTTGCGAGACCAAGCAGATCCCTTGCGACCGCGAGCTTGTACACCCCGCCTGCGGACCGTGTGGGCTCGCCCTCAGCATCGACGGCGATGACCACCCAAGGTGTCAGAGGTGCGTCTGGTTGAGCTACGCGCCGGCGAGCACGAACACCAGCACGTCGGAAAACGTCGCATCCGCGAGTCACGTTTCCAGGAGCGAATGCCACAACTGCCGCACCTTGGGTCTGGAGTGTAGCGCGGTGCACAAGGACACGAAGTGTGACAAGTGTCTGTTGATGGGCATGGACTGCGACACGGAGACTCTCCGCAGACGAAGCGGGAGCCGCCAAACCGCGCGGTCAAAGTGCACGGCTGATCGAGAAGCCTGCGGTCGTGGTATGAGTTGCAATCCTGGTATCGATTGCATGGCTTCGCATTCTGGACAGGACTCTTCAGCATCACAAGAAGGGTCCGCGGGTGGATCCGCTACGAAAAGCGCCCGCAAGGAACACCTGCCAGCTCCCACGGAACGCACATGGATAAACACATACTGCGGTGGCTGTGGGGATATCTTTGCTCACCGTAAGAGCACTCCTGAAGAGCAGTGCTACAGATGTGAAGTCAGTACCGAGACGCGGAAAGCCTGGCCAGCCACTCCACGCAGCTTGCGTTCGATTCTCCGTACAGACAATGCTGAAGCGCCTTCGCTCACAACATCGCCCGGCCAGATGACGCGTACCTGTACTGGCGGTTTTGAGCCCAAGCTGGATCTTGGTAGTATGGCCCGTTTCTGTCAACCATACGAAATTTCAGATCCTGGTAGTAGGGCCAGGTCCTGTCAACCAAGCGAGACGTCGAGAGATACGGCCTCTAACCGAAATCAAGAGCAGACAGAGACGGAGAACTCGGAATCGGCAATCGAATCGGCGAATGTAGTCGAGGATTCAATAAACACCCCTATGAGCAACGTGATGGGTGTCTTAGGTGAGAACGAGGAGAAATCCAGGAGAATCTTCCCAGCGACCCCGGTGGCCTTGGCACAAAGGGCGCTCTTAGTAAACAACAACAACAAATTAGACGAGACCGCTCACTACCTTGCTAACGCTGGACTCGACACAACGTTGGACAGACCCTCGGCAAGACTATCGCCCTCACAGCATGAGAGTGCTTCTTGGAGCTTCCGACCATGCACCAGCTGTGAGATGAATGGCCGACTCTGTGACCATGCGCTGCCACAGTGTGCCCAGTGTCGAGAGAGTCTCTCCGCTTGTCGTTATACAGATGCAAACGCCGTTCGGTGTAAGCCAACTCTTTCTTTCTCTTCAAGAATCGGCAAGCCTGCTAATAGGATAAGCTGGCCACCCGGCCGAATTATGTCAAGCCTGCCTCCGAGTCCGCATCAAGCCAAGTGATCGCCAGGTCCATCGTTTCTGCAAGACGTGCGAAGCGTTGCGCCACGACCGCTCCAGGGCTGCAGCGGGAGACATCGACGTCGAAGGCAAACTGACCTGGGCTGCAAGAACTCAGATCAGTGCCAGCAGCCACAGCAGCATCAGTCAAACGGCCACCGAATCTACGTCTGAGGTCCCGCGCTTCCTAGAATTCGTCAACACTCGTCTCGAAGACCTGCGTCTCGGGCGTCAAGCGTCCGCGACCATGCCGGGGTTCGCGCCAACACTGTTGGGCATGCCGCTGTGCTCTGAGCGGCTCTCGCCTGCGTCCCCGTGTCTTGGGTGTCTCGACGAGCAGATAGCGTGTGCTTTCCATCCCAATCCCGAACGGTTCGGCGTCTTCAGCTCCATTGTCGTGGCCATGGCTATCCAGAACAGAGATCCCACGCTCGCCATTCCGTGTCTGGCCTGTTTCGACGAGGAGGCCATCTGTGCGCACCATGAACCGGAGAGGGAGGAGAGGGAGGAGGAGGAGCGTGCGTTGAAGCTTGCTCGGTTCTGTGGCAGCTGTCGATTGGCGGGAGAAGAGTGTGATGGAGTGAGGCCGAGATGCAGAACTTGCAAGGTGAAAGGGTTGGATTGTATGTTCATCGTGAGAGGAGCTCCGACTGCTGACGAGACTCCGGCCATGGGTGCGTCTGTCTGCTCAAGCGCGGTCGAGAAATCGCTAACATGTTTAGATTCTACTGTGTCACCAGTACAAAAAGACTCCGACGTTCCACAGCCCCCTCGCGCGTGTGGTGGGTGTCGCATGGCGGCCGTGGCATGCGATGCGCTGAAAGCTGGCTGTACGCCGTGCAAGGAGAAGGGCTTGGACTGCAAGTAGTACGTGCTTCCCAGATCTTCGTCTTCCTCTTGAGACTGTCCTAGTGGTCTCCGGTCCTCTTTCAGCCCGGTGACTGTCGTCTCGTCTCTTCAAGGGTTGACAACCTCCTCGTCATGAATTGAAATCAATGCTAACTGTACATCAACAGCATCGCGGGAATCGCATCGCCCATCCCCGACCCGGGTGATTTTCCCTCTTACTCGCCGCGGTTGCCCAAAACAGCTAAGTTGACAGTATCCGTCGTTCTTCCAGGCGCCGTCGATGATGGAACGGCCAGCGAAGTCACGGCCGACAACGTCTCGCCGCTAGAAGAGCCGGTACTCGTACCCACCGCTAACGAGCAGAGGGACTTGACAGAATCCCAGCTCGACGACTCGGCCATCCTGGCCGCAGCTTCTGGTGGAGACGTGGAGGTCATCGACGAGAGCGAGTCGCAGATGGACGAGCTGGACAGCGACGAGTGGGACGTGGTGTCGAGCAGCGAGGAGTACGTAGTCATTGAGGCCGTGGAGAGAAGGACAGGTCTGGTGGTGCGGAACTGAGCGAGTGGAATACACCAACTTTCTCTGCTCGATCGATTTCCGCCGAAGGGGGGGTTCATTGGGGTCCTTATGGGTAATGGACCTTTGTTGAGCATTGGACCTTTGTTAAGCATTGAGATATCAATCTTGACGTTACTCAGTTCGCGCTCTCTCTTCTCACCTCCTTGCGTGGCTGCTCGGCTTCTCTCCATCGTCATATCTATAAGTATCTTCCGAGTCTCCTGTCCTTCCCTTCACTGCCTTTCACCCACGCATGATAGACCCGTCGCGTGACTGGCAGGTCAGATCCGATCAGCCAGGCCGTCTCTTTCACTATCTCGTCGCGCAATACAGACAAGGACCACCGAGTTCACAGCGAGTTTCTCAGGCATTCTTGTCTGATGTCGGCTTCGTTGCCTCTTCTATCAAGATCTTGCTGCAGGTTCCCACGCCTCGCTTCCTCGACAAGAAGATCCCTCGCCCCAAATACCTGAACGTATCCGTTTTGGGCTGACCAAGGAGCCGATGCGAGGCTGGTCTGATATCCCATAGGATTTTGGCATTCGCCTAGCTTCTCGAGACTCCACATCTCGGTGGCGAGCTTTGTTTGCAGCTCGTGTCTGCAGCTATTCAGACTCCGAGTCGCTGGACTCCCAGTGAAATGTCACACAAGCTTCAATGGCGACCTTTGGCCGAGCAGGATGCTGCCACATGATCGCCTTACTTCCACAAACCGAGTTCAACTTCGGTGCGCGGTCTCGCTGCCAGAGAGAAAGGGGTGCAGGTGCGTAGAGTCTTTTCCTAAGACGCCATTCCAATATCGAATCTTCTTAGAGAGATGTCTCTTGATCCCTTAAGATCCAAGCTGCAGTTGAACTGGACCCAAGCCGCAACTATCGACAGAAACTACATCTCCAATCCCGGTATCGAGATTCTGGCAGGACAAGTCGAACCGGGCTCCACGGAGGCAGAAGGGCAAAGAGCATGGGACAACGTTATATGGACAACAAACCCTGCTGCCGACGGCCGGATGAACCCAGCAGGTCCATCAACGGGGCGGCCAAACCCGGCAATGTCGTGTCGAAGACGGTCTTGTTCGATGGCGGCTGGGCATCGATAGATATCCTGTCGGTAGAATCGAAGCGGCCCAGCGAGCAGGCTTCTCGAAAAGAAGTCGACAACATCGTCTACCTCAGCCACTTCACGGCACAGTCGGCCAGCCCAATAACCTCAATCCGGTTTGCGGCAGCCGGCTTTGGGCTTCTCGTCACGTTCTACTACTCTCGTTCTCTCTGGGGAAATCGCACTTCAATCCACGCATGCAAACCCTCTGCACCTCGTCGACGACGCTCAAGCTGTCCCAGAGCACTTTGGATACATCGAGGCGAACGTGCCTCGAGGAAAATACACACAGACGGCACTTGCGTCTGCACACACGAAGCGACTTTCCCCTGAGAGAGAGTGGGTTAGAAACCACCTAGGATGGAGTTCCCGACGTGGCAAGACACGGCGATGGCGAATCCCGACATAACGCACGAGTGCCACAACGACGAGGATGGATAGCTCTCCTCATGCCCTGTCCTGCGTAGCATCTGCAGGAAGAACTAGCCGTTTTCCACATGGCCGATTTCGTAGCTCTCCCAGTGACACTAGCATTCGACGTCTACCGCGAGGATCTATCTCCACCTGCACGAAAAGGCAGAGAGAGACTATGCTTGTACAGCTTGTAAACCAATGGGCTAGACTTACGAAATAGAACGCTGGCTCTGGAAGGTGATGATAATGATGATGATGATATTGTTTAACGTCAGGAGGGGCAGAGCCATCTCAGCCTCCCGAAGGGCATAGGACGTGCTAAGCTGGGGATTTTTATATATAAAAGATCCTCGAGAAAGCAGTTATATAAAAGAAATGTTTGGCCAATAAGCCCGCTATTTGAGCCTTTCCCCTACAAGCGGGATAGTTTTCCATGGTGTTCGTGAAGTAAAGCTTTCAATAGTTCCAAAGATTACAAAGTATATACGTATTAAAAAGAGTAAAAACCACGATTGAGAAAAAGCTCTTTTAATACGCATATCCCGGGTCTTTGATCCCGTGGTATCGCAGCTCTTTTATAATTTTTGAAAGCACTTTCAGAACTTCGAAAGTTGGCGACGCCGAGTTGTCTCTCGAACGTCTGTTTTTATACGCGTTTGCGTGTTCTACCGATACCTTTTCCTTCGTCGAAACTGTCGAGTCGGTTGTGATCGGTAAAGACGATTATTTCGAAGGCGCTGTACCGGGTTTTCGATAATCGGGCTGTCGGTTCTTATTTTCCGCCTTCCTTTTAATACAATCTTTCTGGAATTCTCAGTAAGTATGCTTTCGTCAAGTAAATCGTAGTAGTGTACGTAGTCGTAAAAATGGCCCGGATCGCCGGTAAGGAAAATCTTTTCGAAGTCGCCACGTGTCGATTGCTCAATTTTGGCTCTCCAGAATTCTCGAATACAACCACCTTTCGGCCGCAGGAGAAAGATGATTATAATCGAGAAACTGAAAGTTCGTACCAGGCACCACGTACAGGTATTGAGTCTAGCCCGCGAGGTCGTCGTCGACCTCGCACCCCGAGGGGCGGCGGCTCTGGAAGGTTAGGGTGTCAAGAAGATGTCTCATTTAGCCCCTTGTTGTCTGTGATCCTGCTGCAGGACCAGCCAGTACTGTACTGGTATTTAGGGTTTTTTTTTTGGTATTGCGAAACTCCAATGCCAGATTATATAAGAACTAGCTAGGTCTGGTCCTGTTTTGACATATTCGGAGAACGTGCAAGATACCTACCTAGGTATCGAGACTTGGAGCCTTTTGAGCAACACTGCGACGATGCATTCTACACAACGTTTCATTCTATTCTAGCATGTAATCCTTAGACTTCTGCAGTTCGGTACGCCGTGGCAGGGAAGAGGCATGTATGGCGTGAACAGAATGCAGGTGAAGCTATACGAAGCGTTACGGGAGGAAGCACACATGGAGCCGAAACCAAGGGCGCTTCCGTGTGTACAAACGTATTCGCGTTTCTACGTACAACTGGCAAACGCAACGAATCGCCTTTTGTGTCGTTGGCGAGCGTGTGCACTTGTGCGTTCGGGAAGTGGTGGACTTTTGTATCCTCCAGGGGCTGTGGTGGTGCTCGATCAATGAGAGAGAGGCCTGAAGCCTCTAGACCTCCCCAGACCGGACCGGAAAATGGAGATGGATAGTCTCGAAGCACAAGTTTCAGACCTCGTATTTCTCCTGCTTCCTTTTCTCCCCCTTGCTGAGCCTCAGCCACACAGCCAGATCCGTGAAGCCCCAGCACGGCCTGTTCAGCGGACTCTCCGGCCCAGTGTACACCAGCAAATCGTATACGAAGGCGCCAAATGTGCATCCCAGGAAGGGAACCACCATCGGGATCCAGAAGTAGTAGCCCCCAGCGCTCCAGACCGCAGAGCCGTAGCCTAGGATGTAAGACATGAGGCGAGGAGCCAAGTCTCGCGCGAGATTGATCGCGTAGCCAGTCTCCCACCTGGTCCTGGGGTGAGCGTGGTACTTCTGAGTCGGCGTCCCCGGGGACTTACCCGAAGCAGGCACCAAGCCCAAAGATCAAGAAGAACAGCGCGAGCGGAAACATCGGGCCTGCCCCGGTCTTGCCCATCGCGCCCGGATTCGAATCATCCTTCAGCGCAAAGACGACCAGCATCAGGATGGTGCTCGCGACAAACTCGCTGAAGACCTGGCTTGTCTTCGTCAGGAATGCTTGCGGGTAGGTGCAAAAGATGCCGGCTGTGGCCGTCATGCTCGGCGGCACGGTGCGGATGCCGTGACCTTCGGTTTGGTCGATGGCGTCGATGTAGTTGGCATAGACCACGCCAGAGGCGCAAAAGGCGCCCAGGAACTGGGCGAGAAAGTAGATGGGGAAGCGCTTCCATGGGAGCTTCCGGAAGAGGCAAAAACAGAACGTGATGGCTGGGTTGAGAAAGCCCCCTGAGTCTCCCGCGACATATATGCCTAGCATCACACCCAGGCCCCATCTGTGAGGTCGTTAGCATCGAAGCGCGGACGCCAGGGTCGGTGTTTACCCCCAAGTGATGCTTTGATATGCTCCAAATCCACCTCCGCCTGGAGCGCTGGTGTCTCCCGTACTGAGTAGTACTTGTGCTACGCTCCCATTACCGAACAAGATCATAACAAAGGTTCCCAGAAACTCGGCAAACGGCTCCCGGAATACCGTCCGTATGGAACTCCACTTCAAGTGTTCATGTACGTCGTGGCCGTCCAGAATCGGCGCCTCAGGAGCGAGGCCGATCTTTGTTCTCAGTGACGACACGGCCTCGCGATGCTCGAGTTGTTCTTGTGTTTTCAAACTCCGTTCTCGTGGCCCGGTTTCTGTGGTGGGAGAACTCTGTGTTGTTGTTGGAGAATGTGATCGATTGGGACTTTCAAAGTGCTCGCGATTCGCAGCATGCCCATGTCGAGCCGTACCAGATGGCCTCCGATTTGTTGCCGAGGAAGGTCCGGGACCAACAGCGTCTGCTTGTTTGTCCAAGTGAATTTGGTACGCTCGCTCTGAATTTTGAATAGGATCGTCTGGGTCTTGTAGGCCTGGGCCACTGCCATATCTTCCCTCGTTGTGGCTCGTGGCCCAATCCCGCTCCCTAGATTCCCGAGAAGACGACGATGCAGTCCCGTCACACGACATCGTCAGGATTTTGTCCCGAACGATATTTTTCAATCTCAAGAGATAGGTTGCCCCGGATGATGTTCTAAGCGATAGGAAGATGAAGAGGGAAAAGGAGAAGGGGGGAAAGGGACCGAACCATCAAACGCAACCTCGCTTCGAAGAGAGAAAGGTCGTTGATATATGATTCCACCGCAAAGGTTCGACGTTTGCGGAATGCGGCGCATGCTACTGTAATACCCCGCGTTGCGTCGTCATTGTCAATAATACTTAGCTAGCTCGCCCGCTATCGCAAGCAACAGGACTTTGTCGGAAAATGGTAAAGTCCGTACACTACTTCTCCCAAGTCTTCAGTTCGAAGCATCATCGGATATGAACCGAGTGAAGAAGATGCTGGGAAGTTACGGGGTCTTTGTTTCACAAAATCGATAGGACGGTCGGGACTAAACGACAACGGTAAAGAAGTCGTCAACGTAAATAACCAGCGAGAATTGACAGTAAAGTAAAAGCAAAAGTACAAGCAAAAGTGGACTTGGAGAAATGTTTGAGCATCGGAGCTACGCTCACCAACTCAAAGCGTAAACAATTTAGTAACAAAATCGGTCCCGAGTAACAGACCGTTCTCCGATCGTATTTAGAAACGCTAAGCCAGTCTCAAACATTCGGTTGTGCTTCTAGGAAAATTATTGAGGGGTCGATTCCTATTGGAGTTTGGTATTAGGGTGTGCAAAATCGTGTATGAACATTATGACTTCGCAGCCGAAATGGGATTGGACTTCGAGTTTGAATGGATGCGACGATGCCTTCCCGTCATGAAAGAGCTCGCCCCAAACGGAGGAAGAACCGGGGCCAATCTCACGCAGAAACTTCTGCGACATCGAGAATGTCCCTTTTAAGATCTAACTGTTGCCATTTTCCAAGGGCCACTTGTGCACCATCGACGTCTGGCGGTACACGGATAGAACCAGCGATCATATAGTGCGTTCCCAATGCACTGAGTTCCGTTTTGACATCCGTGACTGTCTTGCCTTGGAAACGATGTGCAAACCGTTGGACGACCTCGCCTTCTTCCAAGGACTCCGCAGCAAGGCCTTCCTTTGCAGCTGGCGGCTGGACGTCGAGAATCTCCAGTTTCTTCAACCAGGGAGCCAGCAGCGCATGCCCAGTCATCTTCACATACGCTTCCCTCAAACACCAGACGGCGTAGAACCTCCGCAGCTGCTTCTCCAACGTGTCTCCTCTTACGGGAGGCTGGTCCTCCCGTGGCGCCGATTTGACGCAGGCCACTTCCGAGTCTGCCAACACATCGGCATGCATATCGACCCAATCCGCAAACCCTTTCTCGCGGATATGGGAGACGTCTTGCTGTAGCCTCTCATTCACACAGACGATATCCGTCCCGACTTGTGCGCCAGTAAGACCGATGCTTGCAATCAGACTCACGAGGCCGGCTTGATGGGAGACATTGAAATCGATGGCCACATGTCTATCGTCACCCTCTGCCTTGAAGCACGGCTTGCCCTTCTCATCTCGAGACACTGTACTTCGTGACCAAGGGACGCCGAGTTTAGTGATAACGAGACGTTTTAGAAGATGGGAGACCAGGCTCATTTTGGCGTCCTTGACATGGTAGTACTTCAGTACAGATGCCTGCTCCGACGCGGAAAGAAGGGATAGGGCTCGGGATGCCTGAACTAATTGATAAGCTGTAACGCGGATGAGGTCGACGGGTCGAGCCTCTTACTATTGTTTTGAGTTGTTGGACCTCGTCTCTAGGACTGGCTGCTGTCTTGACTGGCCACAGCGGTCTCGTGTCGACAAACCACTGGATTATCCTCGGGCTGGCCAGCTTGTGATTCTCCCGAGACCCCGTCATTGATACGAAGAGCTGGGCCACTTTCGGACCCGAAGCATCACCAAAGGAAAGAAGTCTCTAGGTTACTGACGGCGTTGATCTTGTTGTTGTTGCGGAGCCCGATAAGATCCTGTGAAGACACGTGATCTAGTAAATCACATTCATAACGGTAGGTACTGTAGGTACTGTAGGTACTTTAAACAGGGTCTGGTTGATTACCGGTGTTGTGTTTTGTGAGGACTTGCTGTTTCTCCGGTCCCCTTTTGAGAATGAGATATAACGAATCCCAAGCTACGTCCACCGAGCAAACTGAGGTTCAGCCACAATCTTTCATGAAGCCCTGCCCCACCTCGTGTACACTGTCGCTTCCGCGGAGCGACCCAATTTTTTTTATGAAAATTTCAGTCGTGGACTTATTTTCTCTTGCTCCAATCGGGTCATCAAACAAAATCATGGTCGGGTGGTGTAGTTGGTTATCACATCTCGTTAACAGTTTACTGTGACAAAATACCGAGAAGGTCCTGGGATCGAGCCCCAGCCTGATCATACTTTTTGATGTGTGTTTGTCTGTTTTTTAAATTACAAAAAGTTGCAAAATCTTCAGTGGGCAGGCAGACTGTTTATGACTGGCAAAGTGTGACTTTTGAACGCCTCGATCTTCCCTTCTTCCTCCCTCTTTGTTCCCAGCTATTCATGACAACAGTCATCGCTTACATTTTACACCATTCTTTTCCTTTTTTTGCAATCAGCGAGGACCGGAGTTACGCTCGAAGCCAACACTTATTCGTGACTGACTTTGCTCGCCGTTCCTTCCCGCCAGAATTATCAATTTTACGCCCTGATCTTCCACTTTACATCTACCGTTTGCACCCTCCGTTTTTCGCTATGTTTCGATAACTGAACTGGGTTTCCCACGTGCAAGTTCAGTCCCCTTGAGCAGCCCAGCCGCTTAGTCATGTGTGTCACTTCAGAATGGTCGAAGTGATAGACCCTGACAAACACACAGCCATCGATCTAGGTGTTGATTGATAGTGTGACCAAGCAACCCCCTCTCTCGCGTATGACAGATGTAAACATCGTGCATGGCGAAAGTATCAGCGATATGGCCGGAGTCGCGCTTGCCTGCCATGCCTTCTGGCTATTCCATAAACTGATCGTACAGCACAGTTCCAGTCACCTTCTCGGCGAAGGACCCCACAGGCAGGCTATAGATTGTCTACAAGAGTAAGGACTTCATAACGCAGACACCGTACCTCAGGTTTATCCAGTCTTCTAAACCTTGACAAGTCAACCAAGCACGCACACAAAAACAGGTACGTACGATACGCAAAACCACGAGTCTTGTGGAAAATCCATTTGGCGCATACTGGAGGTGCTGCCTTGCAGCCCAGAGCCATAAATGAGAGATAGAAACGACGTTCAGCGCTTGCTGAATCAGCGCCCTGGGTAACAGTAATCATTCTGCAAGTGAATGCTAGCCGATGATTCACACGGCGTTCCTGACCCACTGAGGTTTGCTAGCTCTTTGTA
This sequence comes from Blumeriella jaapii, assembly GCA_009599575.1. Taxonomy (NCBI): domain Eukaryota; kingdom Fungi; phylum Ascomycota; class Leotiomycetes; order Helotiales; family Drepanopezizaceae; genus Blumeriella; species Blumeriella jaapii. The sequence continues at coordinate 339,883 of VWND01000026.1, read as the reverse complement.
GGACTCCCACTTCGATTCCAGGCACAACCTCCCAACACACGACGCAAGCAAGATCTCCCAAACCCCAGGGAATTGTGCTACGAAGACCAATACCAGAAACCCTGTCGAGCCAGGCGACCACAAATACACCTCCGAAGCAGTTGGCTCGCAGCCCAATACTTACCCTCGAACATTCCTCCTCCGCACACGCCCAACACCGAGCCCCTCAACCCGAGCCAGCAGCCACTCGCGCGGGAAGACAAGATGCGCCTCGCCGTGCTCTTCTCCGTGCTCTGGGCAGCTACGTGTATCTCCTACGTCCTCAGCGTAGCCACGCAGCCAGGCCGCTTTCTCCCTCCCCCAGCAGCTCGAGAGGAGCGCCGGGGCCCTCATTACGCCAACGGCAACTCCTCGCCGGTACCAGCAACCCTCAACCGGGCGGAGCTCACCAAGACCCGCGTCGCGCGTCAACAAACCACCACCGCGGCTCCCCTGCCGCCGGGGACCGGAGGCAGGAACTTCAGCGCGGGACAGATCTTTGCCATTTGCTTTGGCTCCGTCGCGGGGCTTGTGTTCCTGGGCTGTGGGATCTGGATCTGTTTCACGCCGCGCTATTGAGATGTTGAGCAGCATGAGAGGGGGGGGGGAGGAGGTGATAACGTGAAGTTAGCGAGACTCGAAGATGGTCGTGGAAGGAGCGCTAGGGAATTCTTTCCATGCTTGAAAATGCGACGAGCTTGGTGCCATATGAAGCGTGCTGGTTTTCTTCTGATGATTGGTACCTTGGGTTGGATATGTGTGATTCTCGTTGCAGTGTTGTGCTGATGCGCTGCCGAGCCAGATCGACGATGTCGGTTTTCGGCTTCACAAGCACGAGATCACGTGCTTCTTCAACAGAGATCGGCCAGAGAAGATGCAGAGAAAGAAGATGGGTACTGTACTGTACTGTACTATTTTACTCTTGCAACTGTTCCTGGAGCTGTTCCTGAAACTGCTCCTCGAACTGCTCCATGGATGTTGTTTCCACACACGTGATTGCAAAGCGTGGTCCTGACCATGGGCCTTAGAAAAAGCGGCACGAGATTCTAGTAGTTCAGTACCGACTGTTCAATCTCACCACCATGTCTTCTCTCGACTCCAACTCTTTATTCCCCAGCTTCACGTCGAATCGTGCTTCGTCCATTCTTCGTTACATGCCACGCCCCTTTCAACACCTCCTGGTCCATCAAATGCCCGTCATCCCCAACCTCTAAAACCCCGACATCGTCGCCCTCCGAGTCCACCACCATCGCCTTGGCCCCGGGACTCGTATGGTACAGGCAGACCTCCACTCCCTGCGTGTAATCATAGACCGTCCTCGTCTCATGCCACCGCCCGAGAACCAGGATCGTGTTCTCCCGAACGTACAGCGGCAGGGTGTCGAAGGGGTGGTGCTCCTTGCACCAGCCCGGCCCTTCCCTCGTCTTGCTGGTGAAGAAGCTCGTCCATTTTCCTGCGGGAAGATAGAATTCAACGTCCCCGGACTCCTCGAAGATGGGCGCGACCAGCAAGCTGTCGCCGAACATGAACTGTCGGTCGAGGTACCATGACGTTGGATCGTCTGGGAACTCGAGGCACATCGCCCGGAGCGACAGCGGGATGCCCAGAGCGACGGCGTGGTGAGCCTGCGCGACAATGTACGGCATCAGACGAGCCTTCAGCGCAGTCCACTTGGCCAGCGTCGCAGAGCATCCTTGATCCCCTGGGTCGTCATCGTCAACGGTCCACGGCACGCGGAAGGAGTTGCTTCCGTGCAGGCGGCTATGGGAGCACAGCAGTCCGAAGGCAACCCAGCGCTTGTAGATCCACGGCGGCGGACGCCCCTCGAACCCGCCAATGTCGACGGACCAGAAGGAATATCCGCAGAGGCCGAGAGAGAGACCTCCGCGAACAGACTCGGCCATCGCCTCGGCCGTCGACTCGCAATCGCCGCCCCACTGGAGAGGGAAGCGCTGGGTGCCGGCAGTCGCAGCACGCGCAAACAGAACTGCCTCGTTCGCGCCGAACCGATCCTGAAGGGCTTCGTACACGACTCGGTTGTACAAGAACGCGTAGTAGTTGTGCATCTTTCTCGGGTCCAGCGACGAGTCAAACCACGCAACGTCGACGGTTGGGATCCGCTCCCCGAAGTCAGTCTTGATGGCATCGACTCCCTTGTCGAAGAGGCCCCCGAGGCAGCTCGCGTACCACGTGCAAGCCTCGGGGTTGGTAAAGTCGACTATGCCCATGCCCGTCTGCCACAGGTCCCACTGGAAGACATCTCCGTTCTTGCGGCGGAGGAGATAGCCTTTGCTGGCAGCGTGCCTGAAGAGCGGAGAGGCTTGGCCCAGGTACGGGTTCACCCAGACACAGACCTTCTTCACGAGACCTTGAAGCAGTCAGCGAAACCCCTGTGGTCTCGGATAATACCGACCTGATGCCTTGAGGCGTGTAATCTGCGCCTCTGGGTCCGGAAACATCTCCGAGTCGAAGACGAAGTCGCACCAGTGGAATGCTCGCATCCAGAAACAATCGAAGTGGAAGACCTCTACGGGGATGTTCCTTGCTTTCATGCCCTCCAAGAACGAGTTGACGGTCTTTTCGTTGTAGTTGGTAGTGAAACTGGTGCTGAGCCAGAGCCCGTAACTCCAGCTCGGCACTTTACCGGGCTTGCCAGTGAGTACCGAGTATTTTTCCAACACCTCTTTGGGTGTCGGTCCATAGATGATGTACCTGATCTGGTCAGAGAGTGCATTCTTGAGTACCCAGGCTTACCATTTTAGGCGCTGTCCTTCGACGCTTGTCTGTACCCTGCAACAACGCTCGCTACCCACTTCCAGATCAACCTTGTCCGGCGTGTCAATAAAGATACCATACCCTCTCGAGCTTAACCAGAATGGAACGTTCTTATACGCCTGCTCACTTGACGTTCCCCCGTCCGCATTCCACAGGGTAATAGCTTGCCCGACTTTGTTGAACGCCCCGAATCTCTCCCCGAGCCCATGCACGCTCTCGCCCACCGACAAAGTGGACTGCGTGAAGATGTAATGCTTAAACGTGGCCATGTCTCCCGTATTCATATCATTTCCGGGAGGAGGACTGTACGCAAATCCCACGCTCCGATTCAGCAGCGACGTCAGTTCCTTAGATCCGTTTGTCGCGTGGAACCTGATGTCGAACTCATGACTTCCTGTCTTGACGGTCGCAGATATCGAGCCAGATTTGACTGTCGCTGACGAAGCTGTCTTGGAACACGCTGCATCGCTCTCCTCGGGTTTGCCGGCGGGGTAGAGATTGAAGTGCGGTCCTGGGTTGAGAGCTCCAAGCCAGTGTGTGGTTTCGACGGAGAGGACGCCGTCGAAGGGAGCTCTTATGTCCTGCTTGATTTTAGCGTGGCTTTACACGATCAGGGATTGGCTACTCACGATTGTGAGAGTGGGAAGGTTCAAAGAGTCTGCTCGTTGGACAACCTTCCTTGTCGGGCAGAGAAGACGGAGAGCGTTTTCCACTGGGTGTTCAACCGAATGAACCTCCTCGGCATAGACTGGCTTTTTGTCCTCGGCGGGGAGCCACATGCCATCGCGAAACTTCATCTTCGTTGTCGCTTGTTGGGAATTGCTCTGTACCTAGTCTATGGGTTGGAGGTAGGATCCAGACTTGGGGAGCAAGTCGGCAAGGTGTTTTGAGCACTTGATACAAACAGGAAGAAAGAAAAAGAACCCCAGGCTATCGGTAAAATTTGACATGTGCTTCTTATCGGTTGACAACGGCGATCGTTCGAAGGTGCCCGACGGCTGGAGGAGCAAGAGCATAACGGCATACCGGCTGAATCTGACAAACGGGAATGCCCTCGTACTGTATGATGGAGGAGCGAGAGGTGGCATGACGCGGGGTACCGGCATATGATTCGCATTCGGATCATGCCGGAATTCGTAGACAGTCTCTCACTTGCGAAGAATTATTGATTACATTCGACGCTGGTTATACGATCCTTCGTTCTCTCGGGCCATCTTGCTCGTTGAATTCAGGACCTCAGTAGAAGGATACTCGAACCAATGACACCTCTTCAGCATTCTGATGCTCCAGGAACCGCCAAGAGTACGTTTAGTAAGGACTTCTTTCTTCAATAGGATGCTGTACTGATTTTTATCTCCGAAGTTGATATTCTTACAAGGAGTGGCAACCGAAAAACGACTGATCCCTACCCCAGACCGTCTCTGACTCGAACGAGGCGAGGTGAGGGGTTGAATCTGGATACACTCAGTACCCACCTACGCGTATTCTTCCCAAAGCAAACAAACTCAAGAACATGGCGAGGTGAGAGGTTGAATCTGGATTTGCTCAGTAACCCCCCTTCGCTTAATTCTCCCCAAGCAAACAAACTCAGGCCGCCATCCGAATCAGGGTCCAGGCCAAGGGCCCAGGGGTCTCAAACCTTACAGTACGATCGCTCGCTCATTGGACCGCCTAACTTCGACGGATGCTAGTCCCGATATGTTAGAGATCCCTGATGGATAAATGGAAGAAGATATGCGCGCATGGCCGAATACTTATTTTTCCGGCTTGACACTTTGCACAAAGATGAAAACTACAGTACTTTACTGTGGGCCGTTCAGCTTCCACCATTCACGCTTTTCCTTTTTGAAATCTCTCCGCGATTTTTCTCATTCCGACGTGCTTCGTGTTGTGTATACCCCTCACGAATCGCCTGATAGCTGAAGGCCAATCACATGGCTTTGGATTCACAGTGTATGTCTATCATTTCGCGGAGTAAGCAGACTCTTAGTATCTTTGCATGGAGCTGCTAAGGATGGGTGAGGTGCGAAGACAGCAGACCGCCAGTCTTCTCCAGCTCCGGACGGCTTGGGGGCAGGAGGTCGCGAATGTTACAAATTGACATACATAGTCCAAGCCATGCAGTTGGTCCACAGAGGCCCTGTTCAACATGGGTTTCTTTTGAAAAGTAACAAAAATCAGTATGGAGGATTTCCTACATCTGAATGTCGTTTCCATGTCTCATTTCTCAGATTCTTCGCATGTTTCTCCTCGCCCGTATCTCATCATGAAGCTCCTCGCGGCGCTCTGTTTACTTTCGCTTGCCCACGCGACCACCCAGCCTCTGTACAAGGACGCCTCCGCCAGCATCGACGACCGCGTGGCCGACCTGCTCTCGCGGATGAGCATCGCTGACAAGACGGCGCAGCTCGTACAAGGAGACATCTCCAACTGGATCAACACGACGACCAATGCCTTCAACGCCACGGGCCTGGCGTGGAACATGGCCCACCGCGCCGGTCAGTTCTACGTCGGCTACCCGGTGCCCCAGCAGTGGATTAGCGAGGGCGTCCGCAAGGCCCAGGACTACCTCGTGCACAACACCACCCTCGGCATCCCGGCCTTCGTCCAGAGCGAAGGCATCCATGGCTTCCTCATCGGCGATGCTACCATCTTCAACTCGCCCATTGCCCACGGCTCCTCGTGGAACACGGAGCTTGTCGGCCGGATGGGTGCCGCGATCGCGCAGGAGGCGCTCGCGCTCGGCGTGAACCAGATATTTGGTCCGCTGGGTGATCTTGCCAGAGAGCTGAGGTACGGCCGGGTCGAGGAGATGTTCTCAGAGGACGGCTTTCTCAGCGGCGAATTGGGCTACGCTTACATCGTTGGTATGTACCTCCCTCCCTCGATAAGATCAGGTGACTCACGTCTGAATCGAATCTAACGAACTCCAGGAATGCAAGCCAACAACGTCAGCGCGATGGTGAAGCACTTCGCCGCGTATGGGAGTCCCGAGCAGGGACTCAACGTCGGGCCCACGCACGGCGGCGAGAGGGAGCTCCGCACCACGTATCTCCCGTCTTACAAGCGACAGATTGTGGACGCCGGCGCCTACGCCATCATGTCCTCGTACCACGCCTACGACGGGGTGCCGCTGATCGCGAGCCATCACGTCCTGACTGAGATCCTGCGCGAAGAGTGGGGTTACAAGTACTTCGTCACGAGTGATGCCGGCGCCACGGACCGCCTCTGTAATGCTTTCAAGATGTGTCGCGAGAAACCGATTGACAAGGAAGCCGTCACGCTTTACGTAGGCTACCTCCCTCGCCCGGATGCCATGAATGAAGTGACTGACGAGACAGGCATTACCAGCTGGCAACGACGTCGAGATGGGCGGTGGGTCCTACAACTTCGCGACCATTCCGCAACTCGTCGAGTCTGGTAAACTGAGCATCGACATCGTCGACGAAGCCGTGTCCCGCCAGCTGCGCGCGAAGTTCGCCCTGGGCCTGTTCGAGAACCCATACTTGGGCTTGCCCGCCAACGAAACCGCGTCCAAGATCCACACGCCCGAGAACATTGCTCTGGCGCGAGAACTCGACGCCGAGTCTATCATCCTTCTCGAGAACCACGACGACATCCTCCCGCTCTCCAAGAAGGCGAACGTGGCTGTCATTGGGCCGATGGCGCACGGCTTCATGAATGTAAGTAGCCCAGTTCCCCTCCGAAGCGGGAGACTTGCTGACTCGACTCTCTAGTATGGAGATTATGTCGTGAACGGAAGCCAATATCGAGGGGTGACGCCCCTCGATGGCATCACAGCCGCGAGCGAAGGAGGTTCGTGTCTTTCATTCCACCATCTGCTAAAGAGTTCCTGGACTGACTGAGAGGAATAGTCGTCACCTACGCCCAAGGCTGCGAGCGCTGGTCGAACGACCAGTCCGGTTTCGCAGAAGCAGTCGCCACCGCATCCGACGCAGACATCGCCGTCGTAGTCGTAGGAACTTGGTCCGTAAGTCTCCACCCCCATCGAAATGTAACATACTTCCTAACCTGTTTAACCCCCCAGCGCGACCAAACCGAGCTCTGGGCCGGCCTCAACGCCACCACAGGCGAACACATCGACGTCTCCTCCCTCTCTCTGGTCGGGGCCATGCCCGCCCTCGTACGCGCCATAATTGACACCCATACTCCAACCATCGTCGTCTTCTCCTCCGGCAAGCCCATCACGGAGCCCTGGATCTCCAGCTCGGCCGCGGGCCTGATCCAGCAATTCTACCCCTCGGAAGCCGGCGGGCACGCCCTCGCCGACGTGCTCTTCGGTGCCGTCAACCCCAGCGGCAAGCTCGCCGTTGGATTCCCGCGCGACGTCGGCACGTTGCCCATCTACTACGACTATCTGAACTCCGGGCGCGGCGCGACGCAGCCGGGCGCCGCGTACGCTAACGGCACGCTGGTGTTCGGCTCGAGCTACGTGCTGGAGTCTCCGCTGCCTCTGTACGAGTTCGGGTACGGCAAGTCGTTTGCGTCCTTCGCGTACTCGGCGCTCAGGCTGTCCGCTCCCCACGCCAGCGCCACCGACACGGTCACGGTGGCGCTGGAGGTGACAAACACCAGCGAGCGCGACGGCAAGGAGGTGGTGCAGCTGTACGTGCAGGACGTGCTGAGCAGCGTCGTGGTGCCGAACATGCAGCTCAAGGGCTTCGCGAAGGTGTTGGTCAAAGCCGGGGAGACTGTCACGGTGGAGATCCCGCTGCGGGTCGCCGAGCTGGGGCTGTGGGATGTGCGCATGCGATACGTGGTTGAGCCGGGGGATTTTGTGGTCTGGGTGGGGAGCTCGAGTCGGGATCTTAGGGCGAATGCTACGCTGACCGTGGCGTAGGGAAGATGGCTGCTGGCTTGTGCTGTGTGTGTGAGGGCCGAGGATGTAGGCAGCGTCGTTGGGTCGGAAGTAAGCAGAGCAGTATCGTGCGAATCAAGTTGTCGTACCAGCAGATGAGGCAGACCTGAGACCACCACCGACCAAATCGAGCAATTAGCATTTAGTTAGCATGCCACATCCAAGCAACGGATTGCTTCTCAGATCACTTCCGGCTCTCACTTGCTTCTTTGTGCAAGACCTTCTTCTGGACATGATGGAAAAGACTACCCTCTAAGGAGGTACGAATCTTGTGTCGGGTCGAGAATTGAAACAATTGATTTGTCCTGACAAAACCTTTTATTTCGCTTCTTCGAAAACAAAGTCTTTCGTTCACTTACGATGTCCAATATCGCAAAGTAGAATCAAAGCTTACGTTTTAAGAAGCTTGTTCTACGAAGCGCTCTTTTCCCTTTCCCTTTCCCTTTCCCTTTCCCTTTCCCTTTCCCTTTTCCCCCTTCCGCTTCACAGCCATCCATCCATTCACCCAACGCAACTCAACACCACACAACATCACACACACACACCTCCCAACTTCCGCGCAACGGGATATAAGCAAATAAGCAAACAAGCACTTTAAGACCTGCTTGCTTGCTTGCTTGCTTGCTTGTTTGCTTGCTTGCTAGTACAGTACCCGTGCCATCCCGTTTGTTTTCGCCGACAGAGTTCGCTTAACCAGCCAATCAAACCAATCAAACCAACCCAAACCCCAAGCAAGCAAGCAAGCAAGCAAGCTAGCAACCGAGCCTGGCCAAACAAAGTGAACAAACCTACATTACCCCCGCCCCGTTCCGTTCCATTCCGTAAGAGTCAAGCTGCCCGATGTCCTCTTTCAGCACAGCCACGCGGGCCCAAATGGACGACAGTCGGTCACGCTTCATGAACGCTTCATGAACGCTTCAAGTCTTTTCAGTTTGGTCCAATATCACGTGCAAGTAGACGTGAAAAGCCGAGGCGTTTGTCTCGAGGCTCAAATTTCAAATCTCAAATGCTTCACAATCTATGTATGGTATTCATATGCAAATGCTCATCGTGCGCCAATAGATAGATCATGCTGCCTGCTACCCAGCCGCTCCTCCAAATGCCCACGCCCAAAACCCAACGCCACCAATGCACCCAAGTTTCTGCGCAAGATTTCAAAATCTCAAAAAACTTCAGCCCTCACCACGCATCCGGCCCAAAGTGCTGCCCCTCAGGCACAATCTTGTAAGGACACGCATTCCAATCACACCCCCGCTTGTAAATCTCCGTTCCCCACCACGTGAAGCCCTCCATCAGGCCGGGGTACACGAAGCCAAAAAAGACCACCACCAGCCCAAAGGCCAGGCCCGAGTCCAGCGCTGCGCTCAGAGTCATCGTGTACTTGCCCCACCACTTCCCCGCGCGGTTCTTGATCTGGTAGTTGAAGAGGTAGCAGACCAGCGCCCACACGGAAAAGTTAAGGCCCGTCGCGGGAGGGATCCAGGAGAGGGAGCCAAAGAGCACAGGGAGGTTGATCTTCCGCACCATGGAGCCTTTGCGCTTGCGGGCGTAGAGCCAGAGGAGGACGGGAGCGACAGCGCCGATGGGAAAGGCCCACACAAGGGCGTGGTAGGTGGCATTGGGGCCAAAGAACTCCTTGGGGCCGACGACGCCCCAGAGGATGCTGCCATTGAAGTGCACACGCGCGATCGGACACACAAAGCCGTTGACTGCCTCGGGTGTGCAGAGTTTGGGCACGTTGGCGAACATCCAGTTGAGCACGAGGATTTGGGTACAGGAGGAGACAACGGTGGCGGCCATCTGTACCGAGAAGAGAATGCGCGGTGGGATTTTCATGTAATGGCCGAGTTTGAGATCGGCGGAGAACTTGATGCCTTGGGCTGAGGAGATGTAGCCGTAGGTCACAAAGACCATGTTGGCAACCGGGCGACCCGGAAAGACGGCACCGCACACGAGCTGGCAAATCAAATAGATACTGCTGTGTTGGTTCGTGATGGCCATCACGATGCCTATGGGAATGAAGAGGACGGCGCAAATGCCAAGGGCAAGGAGTAGGCCGTACCACGGGAGGTGGACAGGGTAGCTGCGTCTGTCAGCAGGGGTTTCGGTCGAAGAGAGGACCGCTTACTATTCGACGACGAACATGCCCACCGCGGTCATGCTCACGAACGTGAGAAAGTACCATGACATTGGCGCGTCTTGGTACCTCCTCATGAGTCGGTTGTGGACATCCTCCTGGCTGATGATGTTCTCCATGTTCGCGTCGGGCCTCCGCGGCCCCGCTTCGGACCCGTTGACAGGCTTGTACGCTGTCCTAGACTCGTCTCCTACTTCCTTCAATGATCGATTCCACTGGGTCCAGATGTCCTTGCCATGCCAACAAGCAGTGTGTGAAAGCAGGGATGCCAGACCAGCAAACTGTAGCCCGTAGCTGAGCATGTAGGTGACGGGGAGATACACTCGACTGTACTTGTGATACGCCTCCTTGTTGAAGAGGAAGTCTGGCGTCAAAATCTTGCTGACATCGTAGATCTTCCCAGTGTTGTCGAAGACGGACGAGGAAAGGATGGGCATATACGACGTGAAGAACAAGTTCTTGTAGTATGCGATGGGCGCCAAGATCCACATGACAATGACGAGGCCTCCCACAACATTCATGGCGGCCCAGAAGGGGGTGAGGAGCGGAGAGCCTATGTAGGCAATCTGGGCCCAGTCAAACGTCACTGGGAACAGGCCCAATCCCGACGCCACGCCGAACAAGTTAGCGATTACCACATTCTTGGGAAAGAACCAGGTCACGACGGAGAAGTAGCTCAACGCTGGCACGAGGAGTCCCGGGAGGAAGTAGAATGCGAAAGAAGCGGCCCACACGATGAAGAAGAACTTCCATCGCGTGATCTTCCAGCCGTTGGCAATCGTATTTTCCTCCTTGTGCAGGGTCGTAAACATAGCTGCCGACATCAACGTCCCAGGCCAAATCATGCCTCCCGGCCGAACCAGGAACCTCCTCGTCAGCCCAGCAAAGGTGTAGCCCAAAATCTGCGTCGACAGGATAAGCAGCAGCTGGTACGTAATGCTCACTTGCTGGTTGTAGAAATGCGTCTGCTCGACAATCACATCGGTGGCAAATGCAAAGCCAAACGAGACGTTGCTGCTGATGTAAACACAGCTGTGCTCCTTCTCATTCCACCTGCCTTGGGCCAGCCACAGCCGTAGCCTCCTACATGTCCCATCTGAGGTCTGCCGTACATCCTCGTAGCCCGTCTCGCTCGCAATCCTCACGCCGTCCACAAATTCCTCGCTGGGGTCGTCTCGCCGCTTCAAAACCCGGTCCCACAGCAGGCCGAGTGGGTGCACAAGCAACAACGCAATAACGGGCGTGATGGACACGCTGGGGTATCGTAAAGAAAAGAAAAGATTCGTGGACGAGCCGAGCACGGCAAACAAGAGGGACAGCACCCACATGCGGGGGGTGTTGATCGAGAGAGTCGTATTGTCAACTGCCGACACCGAGGCCCGGACCTGGGCGTACGGCGAGTTGTCCGGGGGGTCTTCTTCGTTGGCCGTCGAGGAATCATCCAGAGCGCTTCCAGAAGCGTCTGCGGCGTCACTTTCCGCGCCGGGTAAGGCGGCCTCCTTGCTCGGTCTCCTCTCGAGCAAGACGTGTACCGCGTCCTCATCCTCATCTGAGTCGGGCGGCAGCTGCCTGACCTTGGAGGATTTTCTCCGTGACCCTCCTGACATGCTCGTGTGCAGCGTCCCCGAGCTGACGGCATTCCTCAAGCCCGAGCGCTCGCTGCGCTGCCGCCTCGTCCGGGGATCTTCCTCATCCTCGCTCCCATCCGTCGAGCCTCCAATGGGCACCGCGCCATACGAGCCCGTGCCAAAGCCCGGCGAGGAGCGCAGCAACATCGGCGCCCGAGACATCAGTGCCGCGAGCCTGCGTAACGGGTGTGTGTATTCGCTGTCGGCCTCCACCTCATCGTCAGGCTCCTGTCGGTGGCGTCGGAGCAGGGCCGCGTCGGATTCGGGGTCGAGGTCTTCGTCGTCGTCGTCGTCGTCTTGCGGGCCATAGGTAGCAGAGGAGAGTAGAGGAAGGGCAGACAGTGGGATGTCACTGCTTTCTATAGCAGCAGCATCGGCGAGACGGGATCGACGAGTTCGGGCAGACGAATGGGGGGGTGGTGGTAGTGTCGTGGTATTGGTGTTGGTGGTGGTGGTGGTGGTGGGGTTGGAGGTGGTGGATCTTGGGCCGGAGGGCATCTGTTGGTGGGTTGGAAGGACGGAAGTCTCAGCGTCAGGTCCTTCTTTCGTCGTGCTTCGGATCACATCCCCCTGGTTGGCAGGTGGGCGTAATACTGTAAGTATCTGTGAATGCGGGAGGGGAGGGGAGGGGAAGTAAAGTGAGGAGAGGTGAGGGGAGGTGAGGAGAAGTGAAGTGAAGTGCAGTGAAGTGAGTGAGGCGGTGGAGCACCTTAGAGAAATAGTGTCGTGGCGGCAGAAAATGGGCAGGTGAGATCTGGGATGTCGATCGTATCTGCAGAACCACCTCCTGTACCGAAATACTGTACAGATAGATACAACATCACCAACCAACCCGATCAAGAATCGCGATACATGATTCCCACGTGACGCTGTTTCTGTCTATCTGTGTTCGTTTCCTTCCCTCTTTTTTCTCTCCCTGCACATCGGCTTCGCTGTACTAGACGGCAGAGGAGTATCGCATCAAAACCCCATCCCGTCGTCAAGAGCCCGGTGACACCCGCCATGCAGCGATCGCTCCCACGCCGGCTGGGACGAAGTGGGGAGGGGAGCGTTATCTGATCCCAAGATTACGAGAGATCGTGACGTGGTTTGCTTTGCTCGAGTCAGAACAGCTGGGCGGTAGGTAATGTACAATACAGTACATGCTGTGCGGTACAGTACGTTACCTCCGTCTACGCATGTGCATACCATTCTACACCCACCGGTACTGTAGATGACCACTGATTACAAGCCCGGAGAGATTTACAACGCTGTGTTTGCGTTTTTACTGTAGCTATGTACAGTACGGTACTGTATCCAGGGCCTTGTTTGCCGCTGCAGAAAGCCGAATCACACATAACGGAACCTGTCCTTGGCCCGATGCGCAAATGGCCGGTTTTTGGCTGAGGCTAGCGCTCTTCCATAATGCAGATACGAATCGTGTTTTATTGCATGACTTCTTCTGTATCGCTGACATAACAGCAAGACATGCCGAGGTGCGAGCGATGTACGAGTACGAAAGACGGCACCTATCGTCGCTTGATCGGTTGAAATTCCGAGTCTCGAGCGTTTGTTAAAAATAACCTATCAGTAAGTGTTGAAAAATGGCTTGTGGATGAGGGGTTGAGTGGGAAGTTCATTCCATGACCGGGCTGGGTCAGCTCGTTGAATAGCGAGCAGAGTCTTGACCTGCGTGTTGACACTCCAAGCGAGGACTGCTAGCTAACCGAAGACCAGCTTCGCTTCAAGATGCGATCCACACGTCCTGGCAAAGCCACCATCTATCTCGTCCATCAGAACGACCCTCCAAACTGAAAGTTGAAACTCGCCTCACTCCCCCTCCCACTCAACTCAAGCACGCTCTCCCCGCCACTCACCCTCCTGCTCATCCCAACGCCTCTCCCCTCCTCAATCTCACCCCCTTTGCTTACACCGCCCCCCTTCCTTCCCCAAGCCCTCGCCCTCAAATCCCTCCACAGAGCTTTGCAAACGCCCCAACTGGTCCAGAAGTAGATGAGCGCGTTCCAGAAGCCCTGCAGCGGCAGCACCAGCGCCGAGCCGACGTTCAGCGCGAAGCTCGGGTCGCGCGGGTGCCGCAGCCCGTGCAGCCGGTTCACGCTCGCCGGCACCCACGTCAGCAGGATGGAAACGGCGAAGAGGAGAGCGCAGCGCGTGTACGCCCACTTGATCTTGTCCATCGTCGAGGGCCGCTTAGGAAGCTGCATCTGTATCTGCGCGTGGGCGGCGTCGCCGGCGGGGGGGGGAGGGAGCGGGCCGGCCGGCGTGGGCGGCGGCGAGGAGATGATGGTAATGGTATGAGGGGCGGGCTGCGGGCGCTGAGCTTTCTCCGTTCGGAGTGAAGTTGGGCGTGAGGTGGTGGTGGTGGTGGAGTGCGAGCACGAGTGGGCGTGGCCATGGGCGTGGCTGGATGAGGGAGGGAGAGGAAATGGGTGGGACCAGAGATCGGTGGTGCGGGTTACTTGGATCTCGGTGGTGCGAAGGCCGGAGAAAGGCGTGAGTGCTGGGAGCTGGTGCTCGTAGGGGCTCTTGGGGTCGTTGTTTGTTCCTAGGTCGATTTCTTGTGAGCCAGGAAGCAAGGCGAATCGCAAGAGGAGATCAAGATCGACGCTCAAGATTCATTGGCTGGGGGAAGACGTACCCGTAGTTCCAGACATACAATTTGGGTCATAGCCAGCCTTGTACAGCTCAGACCTCTTCTGGAAGATCTCAACCCCGACGCAGACGTAAATGCTGAAAGTAACGAGTATAGAAGCCCAGATCGGAGCGTAGTAAAGGTAGATACGAAAAGGGGCCCATTCATTGTCAATCCAGCACCAGAGCTATGATCGTCAGAAGAATATCAAACCCACATGGAGCTGAATACTTGCAGTGGCATTCCCGTACATACGACCCTTCTCCTTCGTACGGTAGAAGAGACAGAATATCGCTAGGATACCGGGAAATCCGTAGCAGATGGCTCCGTACAGCCAGTACAATCTTTTTAGCCGGTCGGCATCGTAGCGACGGAAGAAGACGAGATAAACATTGACTGCCATAGCACATGACCAAAGGGGGTCTGACTGCATAAACCTGTGATCCGATCGTCAGCAATCTGATTCTGAAACTTCACAAAGAATGCCGCTTCCAGATTTAACGGTGAAGGGTAGCGTACATCTCGAGTAGGAACCCTTGAAGTTGGCAAAGCCCACCATTGGGATTCGTCAGAGCAGAGCCTCCAATAAGAGCAGCGACATTGGCAAAGAGGTTCGCGAGAGACGCGTAGAAGATAAGGGTATTTGACAGGGTGCGAAGTGGTTTGAACAGAAGGAACGTGATAATTAAGAGAAGGACCGAAAAGGATGAGATCGAAGCTGTACTGCGCTCTATAATAATCAGAGTGTCGACTTGGGAGGCTTTAAGAGGCATCGTGGATTCCATTGTAGTGGACAGAGATCTAAAGAGTATAAGAAAAGGTGCAGGTGAAAGCTCAGAAGGTGAGGTGGTGGACAGCCTTTCTCGAGTAGCCTCGGAAGAGAGCGTGAATTAGCCCTGCCCTTTCCTCCACTTCTCTTCTTACCTTGTCCACCTTCCAGCACAAGATCCTGAATCATCAAAGGCCATGTCAGCAAGGTACGAAGTCCGGTAACCTACCTCCCACGCGGATCCCAGCTGTGCGCAAAATCAACCTATTCATGAATCGCGCGGATCGGCCGGGATATCAGATGCTTCTTGTTCAAACGGTCGAATTACGAAGCGAAAATTTCACTGTCCCAATTCGATGGTCACGCTATAGCCTTTACTGTCTACTTACAATTGGACACCCACCCAATCACGACAATCTCAAGCAACGGCGAGTTGCATGGAAGCTGAGCCCGTGCCCGGAATTCTGCAGCGATGGAAGGGCGAGGACATGGGATGAAGAGATGCAGAAGCAGATGCAGATGCAGGAGTGCGTTGTTTGCTTCTGTGCAACCTGATAATGTCAGAGTAGCGGGGTCTGATGGAGAGGATTTCAGATCACTAACTACCTGTTAACATCGGTAAGATGGTTCTAATTCACATTTTCACTCCAGTGATCATGCAGTCAAGATCTTGGTCCAGAGCCTTGCGTGTAATTGTTACCGCTCAGAGGGCAGGAGGCATATTTCAGTGAAAGAAAGCTGTTTGGATTGTTGGTTCATGTGGCTCTGTTTGGCCTTATGATACCAGTAGCACAGATCTCAAAAAGCAAGATCTTCCGTTTCGGATGGACTGACGAAAGAGTAATTGAAGCAAGCCCCTGAACGAACTCAACATGCAAACAACTCAGAGATCGGGAGATGTGCCACCTAGACGGGCCGCAATGGGGTACACGAGAAGGCTATGCAAAGAGCTCAATCAGGTTGTATAGGAGAGACCGTCAAAAAGGTAAAATGATTTGACGACGTAGGATGTTCAAGCCCACAGGCTGGAAAGCAGAAAATGAATGTCTCCGGATCGTACCAACCAGAAAGTGTTTGCAGATTGATATCGCAGAAAGAATCGAAGCAGTAACCAAGCCGAGCAAACAGAATGGACAAACAGCTCACGTCCCCCTACTTCAGGTCCCGGCCCAGATAGCACCTGGGCAAAAACGAAAATACAGTTAAACATTTTCAAGAAGCGAGAGGCACTCAAAACATAAATAAACTCGAGGCTCTACGAGGAAGCGCTCGAGACATCTGATGACCTTGAAATTTTCCAAGTTTGCAATATGGATTGCGAAGTTGCCTCAGATCCTAGCTTTGCTGCCAACAAAGATGCAGTCCCAGAGCCAAAGTCCCAGAAGAGGAAGAAAAGCAGGATTTCGGGATAGATCTCGGGATAGATCTCGAGAAACTTGGGAGCAAACTCGTGCTCGAAGGAGGCCCTTGGAGAGGTAGTTGTCGAGACCACGGCAAGGACAGAATCTCATTAATGGAAGATGATTGAAGCAGTATAATCCTCAAAGCTCGTCCAGCATTTCATATTGTGCTTTGAACCTGCCCGAGAGTCTATTTAAGTCACATATCACGTGATTTCGAACTAGTCCACTACGATGCTGTCCTCAGCTACCCCCACACCAAGAACAACTTCCAGATCCACAGCAAAAGCTAGACGAACCACCGTCAACCACGGCCACGGCGATATCATTGCCATCGCATACAGCGCGCGAAGCATTACCGCCCTCTAGACCATGGCCCACGTCAATGGCCTCGGCGCCTTCTTCATCATCGTCGCGGTCGCATTCTTCGCCGGCTTGATAGGATGGGTCATCCATGCGCACCTCCGCGCACGCCGTCTCGGCCTCCCGCCACCCAGTCTCTCCTCATATATTCCTTTCCGCGGCTCCGACCGCCTTGGCCCCTCGGGCTCCTCCAGCGGCGGCGTGGCCGGCTGGTTCAGCGACAAGATGCGCGCACTGAAGGGCAATAACAGGTCTGCAGGCGGCGCCTACGAAGAGCCGCTCAGCAGCAACGTTCGCGGCCGTGCCAGCAATAGGGGGTTTGGGCCGCTGGACCCTGACGATGCGTGGGACGCCAGGGTGGGAACCGAGGCGGATGCGTACGGACCAGGCGGATACTTTGAGGAGCAGGAGTTGGGACTACGTAGCGGCAGAGGGGCTGGACTTGCGCCTACGCCTGACGAGAGGGGGAGGAGTCTGAGCAGAGGCCCGGAACCATACATTGGGGGCTCGCAGGCGGGCTTGGATCGGAGATATGACGAGGAGATGGGCAAGAAACCGGCGACGAACCCGTTCGGCGATGCGGCTGAGCCGAGTGATGCCAGTTTGAGAGGGGTTAGTCCTCGTCCATTTGTGGATACGAGTAAGGGGAAGGAAAAAGAGCATAAGCCGACGGACAGCTCCAACAGTAGTCCGACGGAAAGGAGGTCGTTATTCAGGGAGGACGTGTAAGACTTGGGTTGTGGGCATGCTACCGGAGTCGGCGTCTGGGAACAGGATTCCCATTTTGTGTATCTCACGAGGGACAGAAAAGGGGCATGTTTTACAATTGATGATTTCGGTGCACATGATAGTCTATGGAATTACATCCCATCGCACCTAGCAATGGAGAAAGCCGGTACAAGCAGTCTTTTCTCGACCCTCGCGGTCACACATTGCAGCTGTTCTTAGCGGGGTCGTAAGTGGTATCAGGCTCGGATTGATCCTTTTATGTTCAGCTCTGCCTCAAAATCTATCTGACATTGTTATACGAGCACAGAGTACTGTCTGCCATTTAAGGGGTCGAAGTTGAGCCGACCTCATCAAATCTAACAAAACGTCGAACTGAAGATTCAAACGTGAGTCGACGTGAAAAGAATCTAAGATTGTCAAGCCTGGCTCAAACAACCCAAGTCTCGTGCTTAAAGTCTCGAACCTCGAGGCCTTAATGCCGCCACGTGAGATTTCAGCTAATTATATCCAGCACCGGATATCTTCCACGTGAGGGCACCGGCATCTGATCTCCTTGGCTTGCAGCTTGCTTTTACTTTCGGAGCACGACACTGTAGCGAGGATGCATTCTTTGCATTGCAATCTATCTATCTACACTCGGGAAGCAAGCTGGAAGCAGTCTAAAGCTTTAAGTAAGCTGCAGACTCGGAACTACCTAGTTGAAATACTGTTGTGTAAGACGCCTGCGCATCTTGTCCTGTTGCCGCCATTTCGGCCGAAGGTTATATTAATGCCTCTGACGCTATTTTTCCCACGATTTTACCATCGAAGCTATGCCGACTTTGTTGCATAGCTTTTATCATTCTCAGAGCCTCTAACAAGCTGTTAGAAACGCCCGGCCGCATGATGTAAGTAAACTATTACTCAAGAGTTTATGCGAGAACAGATTATCGACGGGCAGATTGCAGTGATTTAGTTCCAGCATCTAGTACTTCTTCCTCCAGCCCGGTCTGAATGTCGAAATTTCTAGCTTGTTTTACGCCACAGCTTCAACATTGAGAAGGGATGAGGGATCGTTGAAAATTAACAAACTCCCTAGAATCAAATTTCCTGCCAAAGAAGTGCAAAAACGACTCGCAAGACATCCCTGGCCGCGCAGCACGCCCCCCGCGAAAGCCGATCGGCCGACTTGGCTTTTTGCTTGGCCCGAATGAAATCATCCAATCCTTCGATGGCGTTCTCACGATTCCCACTATTTCCAGCTTCGAGAAACCTCGGGGATGGGATTCTGGGAAATTGAATTCGACTTGGCTCTTTTGACACCTTCTCCTTTCGTCGTTGGCCGTTCCAATGTTCTTCTTGGCAGTGCCACCGTTGACAGCTTGCTTGGCTGATCGTGCAGCTCGTTGTCCGTAATGAGACCCTTCAAGTGGGCGCGACTCGTCGTCATGAGCTTGTGATCTGGTACTTGCGGCTGCAAGATAGCACCGAAAGCAGAAGTAACCTGGAAAAGGTTGTATTAAGGTGTCGTCGAAGAATTAGACGAGATTTAGCGAAACGTAACAACGGCGGACTAACCCGGGCACACACGAAATAAGCTCTTCTCCGCCGAGAATTTATGACACAGCCCGATTTACTCGCAGATTGAAAGTTTACCAAACAGGCAGCTAAATTGCCATAAGCCTCGCCAATGTGGGGGTGACAAGGGTGGCTGTTGACGAGGCTCTGGGCAAGCGATAACAGAGGGTCTCAGGATTTCTTGATACGAGGGTCATCTGTAGGCGAATTCCAACATGTGGACCTCGACGCGTACTCCATATATATATCTTGGTCTGCCTGTCCTATCCCTCAGGGACCAGTATCTACAGTTGGCTTATCAAAATGGAACCAGCAAGTGGTCGCGACAACGCAGAGGTGGCCAAGGTCTACGTCCAACCTGTGCCGGTTGAGCCATCTGGGCAGACCTTCAAAGCTGCTGTGAGAGATGAAGAGTTCGAGATTCCAAACGACGAAGACTTGAAGACTCTCCGCAGAGTATCTGGGAAGATCCCCTGGTCCGCGTAAGTCTGAGTTTTCCAAGCATCCCCAGCCTGTCTCCAGCGGATTCAGTCTACTGCGCGTTGTACTCGTTTCTTCAGCAGGTTTTGCGAGATGATGATCCTGACCATGAGCTCTTCAGATATACCATCGCTTTCGTCGAACTGTGCGAGCGCTTCTCGTACTACGGAACCACTGCTGTTTGTGCGCATCACGATCCCACCATACCATGACCCTCTTAACATCGATAGTCGTCAACTTCATCCAACAAGACCTGCCTTGCCTACCCAACACCACTCGTCCCGATGGAACGTGTGATCTATCCACCACGGGTGCTGGGTTCTCAGGGCAATCCGGTGCACTGGGTATGGGTCAGCGTGCCTCGACTGGCTTGACCACTTTGTGAGCATCTCTGCCTCGCTTCCGGCTTCCGTTGACTTACGGGGTTCACAGCAACCAGTTCTGGGCATACATCATGCCTCTGATCGGTGCTTACATGGCGGATCAGTACTGGGGTCGCTTCAAGACTATTCAAATCTCCTGTGCTGTCGCCTTGGTCGGGCATGTTATCCTGATCGTCTCGGCCATTCCACCTGTCATTGTCCACCCCAATGCATCGATTACCTGCTTCGCAATCGGTATTGTCATCATGGGTATGGGTGTCGGGGGTTTCAAGTCCAATATTTCCCCGTTAATTGCGGAGCAATGTAAGTCTTGACTGGTCAGCCACCTGCGGTGCGAGCTTAACGTTTTTAGGTAAGGAGCAAGTCATGAGAGTCAAGATGACGCCCGAAGGCGAGAGAGTCATCATGGACCCTTCTGTCACCATATCTCGAGTGTACTTGTACTTTTACCTCATGATCAATGTTGGATCTCTGACCGGATCCATTGGCATGGTTTATGCTGAGAAGTACGTCGGCTTCTGGCTGTCATACCTCCTCCCAACATTGATGCTCTGTAAGTTACCAATGCCTCTATAGAGAACTCGCGCTGATATCTCAGGCCTCTGTCCAATGGTTATCTTCGTATGTAAGAAGAAATATATTCTGACACCACCCACCGGATCTACCATTGCCAAGGCTGGCAAACTCTTGAGCCTTGCCATGACGGGGAAATGGTCTTGGAATTTGGTGACGTTGTGAGAAAGATGACGACTGCCTCCTGAATTTTAAAAGCTAACGGTTTACAGCCGCCGCAATCTCAAGGCAGAAGGATTCTGGGAGAATGTGAAACCATCACATCTCGGAGTCCACAAGCCGGAATGGATGACTTTCGATGACACATGGGTCGATGAAGTCCGCAGAGGGCTCATCGCCTGCAAAGTGTTCCTCTGGTATCCCCTGTACTGTGAGTCCTTCCACTCGCTTCATTGAAAGGAATCCGCTAAGAGTTATACCAGGGCTCGCTTACGGCCAAATGACCAACAACCTCACGTCCCAAGCAGCCACAATGAAACTCGGCGGCGTCCCCAACGACATTGTATCGAACTTCAACCGCTCTTCATCGTCATTCTCATCCCAATCATGGACCAAATCGTGTACCCCGGCATCCGCAAAACCGGATGGGTATTCACCCCCATCAAGCGGATCACCTGTGGCTTCTTGCTCGCATCCATGGCCATGGTCACTTCCTGTGTCGTGCAAGCATTCATTTACCGCGCCACGCCCTGCGCCAACAACAATGCTAGCAGCTGCGAGCTCCCCGATGGCACCAAATGGCACTCCGACATCTCGGTGTGGGTACAGATCCTGCCCTACGGCCTCATCGGCTTCTCCGAGATCATGGCCTCGGTCACGTCCCTCGAGTACGCGTTCACCAAAGCGCCGGTCAACATGCGATCCAGCGTCACGGCCGTCTCGCTTTTCATGAACGCCATCTCGTCTGCGCTCTCTCAAGCTCTTGTCGCTCTCGCGTCCGACCCGTTGCTGGTGTGGAACTACGGTCTGGTTTCGGTGCTGGCCGCGGTTGGTGGCGTGCTGTTCTACTTGAACAACAGAAAGATTGATAAGGAGGAGGACAAGATGAACCTGCTACCGCAAGCAGATTTTTCGGCCAAGGTCTCGGATCCTGAGAGTGTGAAGGGGCATGAGGTGACGGATAGTGAGAAGAAGCTTAGCGATAAGGAGAAGATGTGAATAGATGATGATGGAGAAGCGGAAAATCTACGGATTTTGAGGAATTAAATGAAGAGATTCTCCAAGTCCGTCTGCGCGTTGTTTACCTCGCTTCCGTGCGGTGAGTCTTAAAGTGTGCAAGTCAGTGTCCCATCAGGCCTGGCATTTTGTGCCTCCCGATGTCGATCCTCGGATGAGCCAACAAATGCATTGCTTTACGTGGTTCACAGACATCCGTTGATACAAGCAAATCTGCTCGACGGCTTCTTCAACGAGTCAGGCCCAAATTCTCGGCATTCCATGGTAGCGCTAGTCGTCGCCCATCAGCCCGTCTTGTGTTGCGAGATGGAAGCTGTTTCTGGCCTTCCAAACCAGGTCCTGACAAGACACACATCAGATCATTACGATTTTTACTTACGTTGCTTCCCGTCAAGTTTATAATTTAAGCTCTGCGACCCCAACTATCGCCTTTATGATCATGAATTTTCCGACGACTGGAGAGGTACAGTAGTAACCAAGAATCTAGTCTTATGCAAGCAAACGCGCTTTCATATCGAAAATTAGAAAGAGGAGAAAGTAAATAAGACGTGGATTAAGCGAGAATGGCCAGGGGTGTTCTCTGCCCAGGTCAGGACGTGAGAGGACAAGATCGAATCTACATCTAGCGCAACGGCCCACGTTCACAATTCTCATTCACAACAGTAAAGCATGTGATTGCAGTGTGTGTAAATTTGTGATATAATTTGGGTTGCTGACATGCTCATCCGCCGTCGTACAAGCGAGCGACAAGAAAGCGATCCCGAGTAACTGAGAGGGCTGATTCTCAGACTGGAAAGAACACGGAAGCGTGGAAACCAGTCGATTAATTAACTATCTAGCAGTATATGAGAACCTATTACAGACATGGGCTAGTAATACAAAAGCCTCACTCATTCACTCACTCACTCGCCAACTTCTTCTTCCTCCCCATTACACATCAACAAAGGCAAACAAAAAAAAACGCTTCCCTCAATCACTGAATCCCCTAACCCTCTCTCACTTCTTTCCTCCTCTCTTGCTAGGGCTTCCTAATCACGCTAGCACGAACTTCAACTGATCCACATAGACGGTCGTCACATGTCCTGCGGTCCCCAACGGACACGAGACCGTAGCGCGCATGTTGACCGACGTCTGCCCGGCCCCGGTCCTGAAAGATTTCGACACGAACTCGAAGCCGTTGGCGTTGAGGTACCGGATGCGACTGCACACGTCGCCCACCGTGTCACAGATCTGCAGCGAGCAGGGCCCCATGTCTTTCTCGGGTTTGACGGCGAGCTCGGCGTAACCAGACATCACGTAGCGTGTGCGCGGAAGCACGGCGACGGATTGCGAGATGCGGCCGGCGGAACCGTCGAGGATGCCGAGTTCGCTGGGAAGGGGTAAGCGTGGAGGGAGAAGAGGGAGGGAGGGAAGAGGAGAGGACTTACAGGTAGCGGTCGTTGATAGAATCGACATGGGTCTGCGAGTTGTCGCGGATTTCGGCCGTGGCGGCTTTGAAAGGGGCGAGGGCTTCGAGCCAGGGGCCTAATACCCCCATTTCAAAACCACCGTTGATGAGTGTATTGGAGGTTGATGTCGGAACTTGAGGCCCGGTCGCTGTGGACGTTGTTGCGATCAGTACTGTTGACGAAGACGCAAGGAGGGTGCTGGATGTAGCATCGGCACCAACGGTGAAACTTGACCAGGCTAGAGACCGTCGAAGATGAAGTAACGGCTGGCAACTCTGAAGTAAGGATGGAGCTTGTCTCAGAGATAATGGTTGACGATGGTATTCCAGGTGCGAATGTCGAGTTTGCAAGGCCCACCGAAGTCGAGCTGAGAGCTGGGATTCCTGAAGAAACAGTCGGGCTAACGCCAAGACTAGTCGGTGAAGATGATGACCCAGGTACAGCAGTAGAGCTCCCAGATCCTGTAGACTCAACAGAAGAGGTTAAAGGACCGAGAGTGGTACTAGCGAGCCCAGAGGTGGTTGTAGAGAAGTTTCCGGAACTGACAATGGAAGATGCGACCTGGACAGTCGAGCTAGAAGCAAAGGTTGGCCCAGCAGATGAAGGGACTGGGGCAGCCGTTGATGTAGCGACGAAAGTGCTAACTATGTCACTCTGAACGGTTGAAGTTGTTGCATTAGAAGTCAGAGAAGATACTGAGGCGATCGAGCTTCCCTCTAACGAAGTAACGGGCCCCGCGGTACTGCTTGCAGTTGTTGTGTTTCCTGCCGAGGTAGACGTTGGCTCAAACACATTCACGGAAGTACTGGTATTGAGGTAGGGCGCAGAGACCGTGGTATGTAGAGAAGTAAATGTGGAGCTAGCAATGACCCCAAACCCAGATGTGGAAAGATTGGAGAGGGCAGACGATGTGAATACGGGCTCGTCAGTAACGATAGAACTTGGGAAGCCCCCTGTGCTCGAGGGAAGACTTCCGCTGCCAAATGTTGATGTCGGGAACTCGGAGCTGATGCGGGCGGTCTCTGGTCCAGCGTTGTTTGTAGAAATTGCGGAAGCGAAGGAAGATGACTGAACGAATGGTACAGAAGAGATGGTCCGAATTACAGAGCCTTGAGTACTGTTGGTAAAAACGGCAGTTGGGGCTTCGCTGCTGAGAATTCCAGATGCCAAAGTGCTTGTGGACAGGAGTCCAGAAAGTGTGGATGAAGTTGAGGCAGCTGAGAGATTGCCGGTGATCGTTGACATAAAAGTACTTGTAACAGACTGTGTTACTGTTGGCAATGCCGGAGCCTCACTGCTGGGGGCGACGATACTCGATAAATTAAGGTTCAGCGTTGAAGAACCAAGTGTTGTCGCTGAGCTCTCAGAGGATGGTGTTGGTACAGCGCTCGAGAAGGAAGTCAATGTAGCATTTGTGTAAGGAGCAGTCCCGGTGCTGACAGCCACATTCTGCGTAGTGACAAGAGAGGATTGATTGAGCGCAGCAGTGGAGGTAGCGGCCTCTGGGGTGCCAAACGACGAGACCAAGCCCGAGGTGGATGTAACATTCAGGCTAAAAGTCTCAGCGGCGATGCTGCTGGATGCTGTGCTGGAATTGAAGTAACCCGAAACTGGAGCCGAAGTGATCAGGCTCTGGTATGAGCTGAGGGTAGACGAAGACCCGGGAAAAGTGAGAGCGGACGTCTCCACAGCGAATGAAGAGCCACTGGAGCTGTTGACGTAACCCGTAAACGTGCTGCTCGGGGCGAACGAAGTAAAAGCCGCCGAAGAAAATGCTGCTTCGATGGAAGATATGTAAGAAGAGAATTGAGAGGATACTGATGCGAGTTGAGCGGCACAGTCGGCGACGGTCACGGTTACGGTGGTCACGTCTCGCTTTGCAACCGGGTTCTGCTCGGCGACCACGGGTACAGTCAGACGGCCTCTGCGGAAAGAATGGCGGTCCGCATCAATGACTGTGAGGGACGTGGCGCCCAAGAGAAGGAGGTTGACTAAGGAGGGAGCCATTGCGAGAGGTGCTCAAGCCTTAACGAGTGATGCTTGGACCAAGAAAACAAAGAGGGGAAGGAGGATGGAGAGGATGTGGTGAGGATTGCAGAAGCGCGCAGGCGGAGGAATATATATGCATTTGCCATCAGACAGACATCTTTCAAGTCAGCTGCGAGGGCGGAAAACATGGCGTCGACGAGTAGGTGATTCTACACAGGGCAGTGAGCTGGATTCGATGATCTCAGACATGATAACATGGGGAGCAAGTTAGTGAGGTTGAGACATTGTCTAAGTAGACCTGCGCGATCGGCTGTCAAAACTCTCTAGCCTTCGCGGCCACTATCTACAGGATAAAGTCAGTGAACTAACTTGGTATTCGGAGCGGGACTCAAACTCGCGAGCTTTGGTACAGTTTGCTGAAACTAACATGCTAAAACGACTGCGTTAAAGTCTTAATGCGTAGAAGCGAGGGGATATGTAGGTGGAATAAGCCAAAGCAGGCAAGTCTGTAGCCGCACAGTGAGAGTCTTCTCATGAAAAGAGGCATAAAGATACCATGGGTCCAAAAGAAGCAAGCCCTGCGGGCCAAATGGGCTTATACCAACAGGATAAACAAGTGATAGAAATCAGGCTGGACGCACGGGATTCTGAGAGTCAAAACGGCATAGACATTTCAAGGGATATCGAACACAATTCGGTGTCATTCGTAGCCAGACAGTCTGTATTTGATCGCAAGACACAGCGAAACAGAGCAAGGGAAGTTTTGCGATATGTTTGAGTGAAACTTTATCTTACACTGCTCAGTAGCGTTATCAACGAACGTAAAATGGCTGGCAGTGAAATGATGTGTCCCGCTAAACGACTTTCGAGCGCAAGAGCCAAAAAAGTACAACACACAAACAGAGATGTAGTCCGAACGGCTTGGTCGCTTTCTGAGTCCGAGACATACAATCATGTTGTCTGTTGATGTTACCGGGTGCGCCACGAGGCAAGGGAGAACATCTCGCTACGGAAACCGGAGGTCGTTTCTCACATCTCAGATATGATGGCGCCTTACAAGAGCTAACTTGCAATCAAAATTGGCTGCATGGGTATTTCCGAAAAGAAAGCTCAGATCTTCCATCAATATTCGATGTTTCTTTCGCTACCGGCTCCTGGGGGGCTTGTTCTGGACCAAATTGACATTGATCATCAGAGCAGCTCGACGCCAAAAGAGACATGAGGCCATCAATCCTTGGCCATGTCCCGGACATTGGGCACCGATAATCTCGGGCTAGGAGTTTGTGCCACTGATCAAGGATACTCGTTCAATCTGAGCAGCAAGCCCACCAGCTCGGGAGACTTCTCGGCCGTGACAGGAGACATGGCAATGGCTTCGAGATGCTTATACATCACCGGATCCGATGTCGCCACTTTCTTGACCAACGCCGCCAGATAGTCCATAGTGGCTTTCGTAAGCTCGGTTGTACTCATCATGTCCAGGAACTCGGCAAACAAGTCCATCAGCGTGATGTGCATCAGCATATCCGCTTCCTTGTCGACCATGTCAACGGTAGCAAAGTACAGCACACCGGGCTGACCAACTCTGTATTTCTGCTCGATATCCGGGAACTTCGTATGCGTGATAGTGTGGAAGTCGAGTGTGGCGAGACGGGGGAGGATACGTAGCAGCCTTGCTTGCGCCAAAGATTTTTGTCTCTCGTCAAGCTGACCCTCTCCTGTGCCGATCGTAGTCGAGCTACAGAGCGAGAACAGCATGTCGTACATTTCCCGGTCTTGGAATATCCTTCTCCATAACAGTCCTTGGCCAGGTGGCATGCCGGATGCGAGTTGCAACCCGCTCATCTTGGTATCGATGCCCGCAGACGATCTCCTATCGCAGTCTACCTCTAACAGATCGCCCAAAGCCTTTGTGGCCTTCTCTCCCACTCCTACATCAGGTGTGCTCAGCCATGTCCGTAGAAAGGCTTCGACCACACCTCTCATAATCGACAGGATAGCGGTGTCGCTGGGACTACGGCTTGCCTTTTCGAGGATCGTGATGGCGAGAATGTTGGCAGAGGGAGCGGAAGATCGAAGAGCTTGAACGAGAGCATCTTCGGAGGCCAAGGTCAGAGCTTGGGTGAACTGTATGGGACGGATGAGCTTGATGCTGAGGCTGGCGAGGATGGCGGGGTCTTGATCGTAGGTCAAGAGGATC
Source organism: Blumeriella jaapii (assembly GCA_009599575.1). NCBI lineage: Eukaryota > Fungi > Ascomycota > Leotiomycetes > Helotiales > Drepanopezizaceae > Blumeriella > Blumeriella jaapii. Next base: position 312,747 of record VWND01000026.1, on the reverse strand, counting down.
TGAGCGAGGTTTGGGAGGAGACGAGGAATCAGCGGAGGGATATTACTGTCTGCTTTATCTCAGCCGTGTACATTCCAGGAACGAGAAGCGTCGGGCATACCAGTCAGTTGCAGTTCCACCTCATCAAAGAGTTTTGCATCGAGGGGTGTTTCTGGGACTTCTACCACATGGCGGAGATGCCTTTCGAGCTCCTCGAGCCCGGTAATCGGAACGTCGTCCATTTGGTTGACAGCGCTTCTGATCTCGAAACGCCTCACCTTCACGGCAGGCTGTCCACCCGCTCTTGGAGGGGCAGGGCGAGGAGGGGTGATCTTTGAGCTGAAATTGGAATACCCACTCCAAACCCAGATAGGGACAGAGTTCGTGTAGTCTTCGAGTTTGGTAATGCCAAAAGCACGGTCGGTCTGCTTTGCTTGGTCGATTTTAACAACAGAACAAACGTTGTGAGAAGAGTACCATCCCCCACATTCTCGGAATACGTGCCCCTGTAGTTAAGCGTCGGAACAACTCTCGGCCCGTGACCCCGCGGATTGGAGAACGAGGCTGCACGAATTTATTTCATCGTCACCAAAACTTCGTCACCAAAACACCGTCGAGGACAAACAGCACAATGCAGAGGTGACGCCAAAAAAAAACCGAAAGACGCGCAGATAACCGCCTATCCTGGGTTTCGCTACTGTGAGACGGCCAATCCAGCTTCAATCCCGATCCGACATCTGCACCCCACATTCGCAAGATGGCAGGACGTGGTCGCGGTCGAGGAGGACCCGGAGGAGGACCAGGCCAGTTGAAAGGCGCAACCTGGGCATTCGATCCGACCATCAAGCTCGAGTCTGCGCCCTCGGAGCTCTTCCCCGTACACATCCCTCCAATCTACCAAGACCGTTGCCCTCTAACCCGAGCCCACAGCCGCACCCGAACCTGCGCAAACCCGCGCCGCTGGCGGAGCGCGAATACCGCCAGATCACCGAGATGCGCACCCTGCGGACCAAGTTCCACCGCGGGCCCTTGTACACCCAGCCCGCCAAGCGCCGTCTCAGCGGCAGCGTGAAGACCTTCAGCGAGGAGCAGGTGAACGCGCAGTACGGCGGTAACGCAAAGGCCGACATGGACCCCTTCACCGGCGTCGAGACCTACAGCATGCGATATGCCCCGAAGAAGAACGCTCTGCCCAAGCTTTCCGATTGCCCTTTTGGTATGTGCCCCGGTCGCTTTTGGTTCTCCGGGTCATGGAAGGCGCCGTGTTAACGAGCGAGGCCAGACAAATCCCTCTTCCCCAAAGAACTCTGGCCCACGCTCGAAGGCGACGCCGGCACCGAAGTCCGCAAGCACCTCGAGCGCATCGAGAAGCGCAAAACGGCGCTGGCCGGCCGCAACGGCGCCGATGTCGACGCCAAGCTTAGCCTGCTGAACGATCGCATCGCCAAAGCGACCGAGGGTGCCGATGACGACGAGGAGCCCAACGAGGAGGACGAGGAGGCCATGGTCGACTCGGAGTTTGAGGATGATGACGGGGGCGATTACGACGCGGAGCAGTATTTTGACGGAGGCGACAGCGATGCTGACGATGACGATGGTGGGGGGCGAGGCGACGATTACTAGATGTGCTGCTTGCTTTGTCGGATTCGGGTAGTGATTTAGCGAGGTGTTGGGGGGTGGGGGGGCGCTCTAAGCAAGACTTCTAGATTTTTGCCTTTCTCACTAGAAAAGCACATTACGAAATCTGCGACAGCGGCATCGTCCTTACATATTATAGCCGATCGGTCCACCTTTCTTTCTATCTTTCTTTCTTGCCATCTTGCCCCAGGCTCACGACCCAGACAGATACCTAGCAAGTACCTACCTCTCTCTCATAGCCAAACCTACCCACTCGCAACGCAAGATGTCCCATCCTACAGTACCAAGGAGGCAGGCACGTACAGAAGTAGGTCTCTGTCTACCGAAAGCTCGCCTTGACCCCACTTTCCGCTCCATTACAATTCCATGAGTCCACACAGCACTTTCTTGAATCCAGATCCTCCGTCCCTCCCTCTCTCTCCTCGACCCAAGAACATGCACAACTTTCCTGCCCAACGACCTGTTGACCTACCGCTCAGCGACCCGGTGCGGCGGGTCTGAGGGTGCGGCGAGACGGAAGATGGGGATCCGATGCGTGTGGCACCTATGCTGATGGGGTATTGGCCGGGGAATATGCTATAGTTGTTGATAGAGGGCGTGTGGCCGGCGCATCAAGGGGGGGGTTTCCCGAGGGCGTAAGAGCGGTCTTTGTTGATGCGACGGCGAGGATTCAGGGGCGTCGGCCGAAGATAAGGACCATCGTCAAGCGGGAAGACGGCCGCTAAGATGTTGGCCCGCTCCCAGGAATCGGCGGACCCTTCGACATGGTGACAGCCTTCTTCGAGGCGTGGGCGACTCACGCGCGCTTCTCACCTTCGCGGGCCGAGATCCATAAAATCATGCCAGCCAGCCCCGTGGAGGAGGTGCTCGCTCGCTTCCATCGCAGCCTTCCCCCTGAACTTTAGGCAGGGAGGGCCGCACATCTCGTCCTGCGACGGCGCCCGTTCCTCATCGCGCACCGGAAATTCCGGCACGACAACATCGTCGTGGATGAGAGCTACGGAATTCCGGGGCGTCATCGCTCTTCCTGGACACGGTGCCCCGCGCCATGGATGCGTCGTGGAATTGCGCGGCGAGGGGCGAGCGAGAAGAGGGAGAGGTGGCGCGAGCGGAGGGCGTACGTGGAGCGGGCAAATGACTTGCGGTCGACTGGGCTGGGAGACCAGCGATTTCGGAATCTGGCGTTCGCGATGAGGTTTCACGCTGACGATGTGACGTTGGGCTTTGATGACGAAGTCATGGAGTCCTTTGAGGAGAGCGAGGAAGAGCATGTGTAGAGATAGGCTGGGAAGCAAAACAAAGCAACGCAAGATGGGGGGTCATGAAAGCAGAGGATCTACCCGTGACGGTCAGCTTGAAGATGCTCTCATCCGGCCATGAAGCGAGGAGTGCCCGGATCAGCGTCTGTCTTCGGCACCTCCGTGCCCGGAGCCGCGTCCTTGTTCGCACTGGCATCCCGTCTCGTCTTCGCGCCCTCTTTCAGCTTCTCCCAACGATCGCGGTATCGGATGATCACGCTCTTCAACTTTTCGTTCTCCCTCCCGAGCCGATCAACCTCCTTCCCGCTGCGCGAGACGTGCTCCTCCAGTTCCGCAAGCCTCTGCTTGAGGCCCTCATCGCCACGACCAGACAGCTCCCGCGCCGGGCTCATGGTCCGCGTCAAGCGCATGCTCTCTTGCAAGGCCATGCTGTTCTGCTGCGCAGACATCTCGAACGCGTGCAGTCGTTTACTCAGCTTGTCGATGTAGTCTTTCAGGCTCTTGTTCTCCATGTCCAGCTCCTCGACTTGGCGCTCGACTTCTCGGGAACTTAGCTTCCGACGGGTGCTCCGCCGAGAAGCCGACGGGGATGCAGGCATGGGGGTTTCTCGGGCATCGACGAAATCGTCATGGTCGTTTGGGTCGGCGAAGAGATCCGCGTTCTCGCTGTGCACGGATGCGGCCATTCTCCGCTTCTCTTTCTGCTCGTAGGAGACGATGGCCGCGTACGGGATGGTGCCGCCCCCGGTCGGCACGACGTAGAACGAGTCGTTGCCCGAGTGGCCGTCACGGGCCGAGGCGCGAAGTGCGGCACGCGAGATATATTTCGTGAGGTCGGGGTCGGAGCCGCAGCGTTCACGCTGGGGGCGTGGCTTGCCCTTGCTCGGTTCCGGGGCCGGAGCCTGAACTTCCTCGGACAAGAGAGGAAGGCCCGCAAAGGCGAGGGGTGCCGAGAGCTTGGAGAGAATGCTCTCGAAGGTATTGTAGAAACGCGAGAATCCTTCCTCGTGAGCGCTCGGCACCGCGGCCACGGGGACGGAGAGCCGTGGCTCGTCCTGCCTCGGACTGGTCCTTGCCGGCGGAAGCCAGCTTGGCTGCGAGTCCTCGGGAATGCTCGCCGGGACCTTGGATCGACTCCCGTCTCGGCGCGGAAGGGCCTCCAGCCCCCCGGCCGCTTGTTGTGTCGAGACACTTGGGGACAGCGGCTGCCTGACGTGGTTCGCCCGTATGCCTCTGGCCGACGCGAGATTGCTCGCGATCGAAGAGCTCAAGTCTCGCGGCGGAAGGCGACGAGGCAGGTGCAGACTCGGGGGGTGTCGTGGTAGAGGGGACGGACCCAGATCCGACTTGGAGGCGCGCAGCTCTGCCACGGCGGCCGAAGTGGCGCCTGGCTTCTCCGCGACGGCCTGCTGGCCCTCCGTCTCGGCCGGCGCCGCGGCGGCTGGCGTCTCGGCGGGGGAGCGGAGCAGCTCGGACAGCCTCTGGTGATGTTGCTCGAGCAGCCGGAGGGTCCGCAGGGCCTCGGCACTCCGCGTCCCGGTGGCCGCCCGGGCGAACTCGCCGGCGGCCAGGGCATGTTCGTTGATGGCGACCGTGGTGTCGGCGCTCTGGGTGGCCACGGAGGCCGCGCGGGCGTGGTCGTGGGCCTAGATTTGAGCGACGGGTTAGCGGAGGGGAGCGGCGGGCTGGGAGGGTGGCAGGTCGGCCTACCTGCATGAGGGGTGAGGACTCCATGGTGACGTGGTTCAGGGCATTCCTGCTTGTCGCTGTCGCGGTGGCGGTCGCTGTCGTGGTCGCTGTCGTGGTCGCTGTCGTGGTCCTGGTGCCATCGAACTTGGAGTGGTGTGTGCGTGTGAGCCTTCTTCGGGCCGAAGGTGAGGCTGTTGATGCTCACGGCAAGAAAAGCGAAAAGCAAAGCTGGGCGGCGCGGGGAAACAGGCGGGCCGGGGAGGGCGGGGTGAAGAACACAGGAATGTGTACGATACTGTACAGTACCGTATGACTAATCGTCTTGTGCTGTTTGTACAGTATGTATGTACTGCACTATGTATGCACAGCACAGCACACCGCCAGCGACGGAGTCACCTGATCTTGTGCTGGACATTTCTTCTGTACTGTCCCTTCTTCTCGACCTCGAATGTCAAACACGGCATCGTCACCCACGCAAATCCCTATCCCAATCCCAATCCCACTCCTCAATCCTCAGTTCCCTTCTCTTCTCCATCCTCATTCTCCATTCCCCTCTCTCACGTCCGCTTCCACTTCCACTTCCACTTCACTTCCATCTCCACCTGCACCCCCACAACCACAGCCACAGCCACAGCCACAGCCACAGACACGCTCGATGCTTGCCTTCGCGCGCTCGGTGCGGCAGCTCCTCCCCACGGCGCCTTGAAACTCGACCGACGGACGACGCGGTACCGACGAGCCCGACAGCAGTCGGCAGACGGCGACCCTTCGTGTCTGGCGGGATGGAGCGCGCCGAGTCGCCGCCCAAGACGGGCCTGTCCCAGATCTTCTCCAAGAACCGACGCGGGAGGAAGAGCCGGGACTCGGCCGGCAATTCCATCAAGAGCAGCAACAGCTACAGCTACAGCGGCCTCCCGTCGCCGGGCGAGGCCGGGGATGTCGGGAAGGGCCTCGAGGTGACGGAGGCCGATGCCGACGCGCCCACGACGACCAGGCTGGTGCCGAAGGTCCTCGCGGTCAGACGGCGCAAGAAGAAGCGGGAGCGGGAGGAGGAGCGGCGAGTCGACGAGGAGGTCGAGCGAGGGCGAACCGTCGCGGACCGTGGGACCCTGCAGGATGCTGTCGATCCGACCCCAGACGACCGGGCGCAGGAGAGCTCCCAGAGCTTCATCACCTACGATTCCGACACCGAGTCGTAAGTCGCTCCCCTTCCTTCTCTTCTCTTGTCTTGGTGGTGGTGGCGGTGGTGGCGGTGGTCGTGGTGTTGTTGTCACCGCCGCCACCGCTGTTCTGCTTCCTCCTCCTCCTCCTCCTCCTTCTGTCCACGCCCTGGTCGGTCTCGCACTTCGCGTGCGGAGCCGCGATGGCCAGCTGGTGAGCCCAGAGCACCTGGCAGTGTGTACGAAGTTTGTACAGTACAGTACTGCACTGTACTGTGCCGTATGTACGTACGTGCTGTAAGTACAGACAGTACTGTACAATTTGTATAGACAGTACAGTACAATATGTACAGTCAGTTCTGTGCTGACTTGGCTGCCGTCGCGGCACGTGCCATGCGCATGCGAGAGAGAAAAGCGTGGCAGGCCTGCTGGCATCTTCCTCCTCACCACAACACCACCACACCAACAACACCACTCCTCCATCTCCCCGCCAGCTCAGCAAAAACGCCAATCCTCCTACCTCATCTACACTGCTCGTATCCCTTCCAGGCCCATGCCTGCGCCTGCTCACAGCCTCCCCGCTCCAGTGCTACTCCCCACTGCGCGTGTGCTCTACAAGTAGCGCTCGTCGCGCGTGCACATCTCGCGGCGGTTTACGTGTACTTCTTGCTGTGCAACACGGCACCAGACATTCTAACTGAACCCAACACCACAGGCCACCCGACATCGCGCCCCCTCGCGGCACGCATTCCTCCCACGCGGGATACCTCACCACGTCGTCACCCTTCGTCCACACGGTCACGCTGCCCGAGCCAGCGTTGTTGGGTGCCCAGCTCGACGGCCTCACCCCGCGAGCGTCAACCTTCCCCAACGCCGACACCCTGGCTGCCTCCGCCTCCCCCCCGATTCTCGAAAGGACGCTCCGAGCTCCCTCCTACGGTTCCGAGCGACGGTCTCCCTCGCCGGTGGGCAGGTTGAAGCAGGCCTTCGCCCCGAAGCGGGGCTCGAGTCCAAACACAAGTCCAGAGCGCAAGTCTGGAGGCCTTGCGGCAGGGACACTGAAGGGTAAGGTCGGGGGAGACCGGCGTGGAAGTGTTGCGTCGAAGATTGGATCCATCTTTCCCGACAAACAACCGTCTACTCAGTCGACCTCGAGCTCCCCCGAACGTCCTCGAGCAGCCAGACTCCAAAGCTTAGACACGAATGCAGGCCCTAGCACACCCCCACCGGCCGAACACCCAGCTCCGGTGATTGTCTCTACCCCCCCTACCCCGGTGGACCGCGGCACTGACGGGTTTGGGGGCCCTCGCGAGCGAGCCCCGTCCGACCCGATCGCCGTGACTTCCAACGTCGTGGTGTCCCCAAGTGGGAGTATGATATCGCACCGACGTATACGATCAGGATCTATAAACTTGGGGCCCAGCAAATTATCGAACAGTACTTCGGCCCCTCTGACACCGACTCCCGAGAACAGTGTTGCGGTCCCAGGGGGAGGTGGCTTCTTCTCTTCGGTCTTCTCGGCAGCCCAGAACGCGGCGAGTACGTTGAGCAGTAGCATGGGCAACACGTCTGTTGTTCCTGGCAGTAAGCGTAAGAGCGTTTCGCACGACATTCACGATATCCAGGAGGTCGACAGTCCCATCGTCGAAACATTCACGGACAAGCCGGATGCGGAGGTCTCCTCGGAAAAGAAAGAACTTGCCGTCAACACGTTAGGGATGGGGGATCTCAGCTTGAGTGCTCTCGGTATCTCGGAGCACAGTGGTACGAGCACGCCCCTGGGGCCCAGCTATGCGGAAGAGTCGAGGGGAAGGTCCGAATCGGCGCCCGAGGACCTTCACCGGTCGACTCCTCCTCCTGGGGAGTTCTCCGATAATGTATCGACGATGGCGGTAGACGACATCCAGCCCCTGTTCCGACCCCGGACGAACTATGGACCCGGGTCGGCAGGAGAGCACACCCCACCGAACGGAAGCGTTTTTGAGGGGAGGAATGTTCACCGCAGTGGGAGCATGCGCAGCGCCATTGGCAAACATCGAAAGCGAGGAAGCTCCGCGGCTACGGGGACGACGATCGGAGCTGCTATTGCTGCTGCCAACAACTCCATCGCCAATCCGGCCACGAGCTCCAAGATTACCGGGTTCGCCGTAGCCAGCAAGAAGAGGAATCGAGATTTTCATCAACTTTTCAGGAGTGTGCCCGATGACGACTACCTGATTGAAGATTACAGTTGTGCCTTGCAGCGGGAAATCCTTGCCCATGGCCGTCTCTACGTTTCCGAGGGGCATCTCTGCTTTAGCAGTAACATCTTTGGCTGGGTGACTACGTTGGTCATGAGCTTTGACGAGATTGTGTCTGTGGAAAAGCGAAGCACGGCGCTCTTGTTTAAAAACGGCCTCATGATCTCGACCTTGCATGCGAAGAATATTTTTGCTAGTTTTACCAGCCGAGACTCGACATATGATTTGATCGTCGGGATCTGGAAGCTGGGCCACCCGAGTCTGAGAAGTTCGCTAAACGGGGTGAGCATAGAGGAAACGGGCGGGGGTGACAAGACCGAGAAATACGATGGCAACCCGGTACCTGAAAGCCACAGCGCCTCGGAGTCCGAGAGTGAAGAAGAAGAGGACGGGGACGAGATCTACGACGAGGACGACGAGGAGGAAGAAGGCCCGAGCTTCACCCAGGCAGAAGGAAGCGTTGTCGGAAGCGAAGCAGGCGAGAAGATGGACCGCCGGAAAGCATCCGGCGCCGTGGTCACAGGAGCGCCGCTGGATCGCAAGGACGACGGTTCCGCTGGCTCGCCCATCGATTTTCCCGGCCCTGCGACTCATGCGCCAACCGACTGTGGGGACTCGGATACCCATTACGCCAAAGTCATCGGAGACGACGTTATTCAAGCGCCCCTGGGCAAGGTCTATAGTCTTATGTTTGGTCCCGCCTCGATTACGTGGATGCGGAACTGGTTGACGACCGTGCAAAAGTGCTTCGAGCTGACCGTCGAGGAGTCGGCGAAGAAGCCCCTCTCGCTGGATAACAAGGTCCGAAGCTACTCCTACATTAAGCCTTTGAATGGTTCTATCGGTCCTAAGCAGACGAAATGCCTCTGTACGGAGACGTTAGATTTCCTGGATCTTGAGAAGTCGGTCTCCGTGACCATCTCAACCCAGACCCCTGATGTACCCAGCGGGAACGTCTTTAGCACCAAGACGAAATATTGTCTCTCGTGGGCCGAGGGCAATGCGACAAGGTTACAGATGAACTGTGCTACCGAGTGGACGGGCAAGAGTTGGCTGAAGGGTACGTACCACGATGGATTCCGCAGGAAAATGACTGACAAATCCCAGGTCCCATTGAGAAAGGGGCCAACGATGGTCAGGTGCAATTTGCGAAAGCCATCATCGCCTCTCTCAAGACCACCGTGTCTTCCCGCCGTGGCGTCGTCACCGCCACGCCCGGTAAAGGCAAGAAGAAGGGCCGTAAGAGCCGCGAAACAAAACGCGTCTCCAAGCAAGTCGACGGTGCAACTGACTCTCAACCCGCGACCGAGAACTGGGGCTTGTTGGAGCCGTTCCACCCGGTCCTCGGCCCACTGCTCGACATCCTATCCCCACTGTTCACCGGCAACATGAGGTACGGCATCCTTGTTGGTCTGCTAGTCGCGAGCTGGTTCCACTTCGGTCTGGGAAGGAGCTCTGGCAGGGATCATGGGATGGCGTACTTCGAGAAGCCGGATCGGATTGCGGCGTACGAAGAGATGTGGAGGAGGGAGGAGAGCGAATTGTGGGAGTGGCTGGAAGATCGCACGGGCATCGACCGACTGAAGGATGTGGGGAGCATGCCCGTCGATGTGAGAGCGGTGCAGCACAAGTTGAAGAGCGAGAGGATGGAGGAGCGGGAAATCGAGGCCGCGATCCGCGTCACGGAGCAGAGGCTGCGGGCACTGCAGGCCAGTGTTGAAAAGCGAAAGGAGAGGGCGAGCGCGAAGGCGAAGGCGAACGGGAAGGCGGAGAGAGAGAAGGAGAAATCGGTGGATCTCGAGGGGGAGTAGAGAAACATGTTTGGCACCGAACAGGGAGTATATGCTTGATATCCAGCGGGCGTTCCGTGGTTGGGTTGTTGGTTATTAGATTTTTTTTTCCTCGAGATCGCCTGCTGGCTTGCTTTTGTTAGCGGGGCGATTTGTGTTGTATTTTATTTGGTCTATTCAGGTAGGTAGCTGTGATGGATGGATCGATCAATCCCAATCAATCAATACCTACCTCTTCCTCCCCCGTGCCCGTCTTTGTGTGTATTGTTGAATATGGGGCCATCGTTCTCTCTTTCTCTCTCTCTGTTTTTTTTTTTTTTTTTTTTTTTTTTTTTTTTTTTTTTTTTCTTCGCTTAGGCTTCTTCCTTCCCCCGCCGCCCCTCCCAGCTCGGAAGGTGCCGCCGCACCTACCAGACCCCACCTTCTCCCCGGGCCCCGGCACTCGGGACGAGGTCCTCGCTTTGCGTGCGTGGGCCATCGTCGTCGTCGTCGTCGCTCGGCTTTGCTCTGCTTTGCGTACAGCGCGGATCACGCAGCGCGCGACGCGAGCTTTGCCAGTCCGCGGCTTGTCGAGTAGGGGGCACTACTGTCGTTGAGTGTGTACTGTATGTATGTATGTATGGAGTGTGTATGGGTGTATGGATAGGACAGTGTGGACAGGATAGGATAGGACAGAGGTGAGGATCTGGGCTCTCGCTTAGGCGTGGACGGCGGGGAGGGGGCTGGATTTGCGGGATTTGCTGGAATCATTGTGAAATAGTACCTATTGTGTTTATTATACTGGCTGTCTTTGCTGGACTTGCTGGACTTGCTGGACTTGCTGGACTTGCTGGACTTGCTGGACTTGCTGGACTTGCTGGACTTGCTGGACTTGCTGGACTTACCTTCTCTCAGAGCACCAAGACTGAAAAGGGGTTATCCAAGGAGACGCGGGTTGAGAACGCAACAACATCTGTGTCAAATGCATATCTTTTCCACTCGGAGCTGCTCCCTTTGCTCCCTTGCTCCAACGCCCATTGCCTATCTCCCCTTTCCTCTTCCACGCCCTTCTTCTTCAAGCTTAAGTACACCTAGGTAAAGCAACAAAGCATCCCTCGCCTCTCTAACTCCTTCGCCGTTCGTCTTTCAGTGGCTCGTTTCTCGTTCGGATGTCGATGTCTGGTACTGCATTGGAAGGAAGCAAGAGCAAGTGCAAGTGCGATTACAGTCCCCCCCCCCCCCCCCCCGCAAAACGTACAGTCAACCAGCCATACAATCAATCAACGTGACGAATCCGGATGCAAAGCAAAACAGAAAGGAGCAGAGATACGTCTGGTCCCGGGCTTGAAGGATGTAAACATAGGTATGGATGGACGGCCGGAGACAAGAATAAGCTGAAGAGAAGGCGCGATAACTTAAGGAGGTGCTTGAGCTGAGGGAACCAGCAGTTCGCTCTAGAGCCGTGGGGGAAAACTGGGCCAAGTAGACCAGAACCCATAAAGGCGGGGGGAGGAGAGCATTTTGTACGGGTCTCCTCGTCCTCGGCACCGACGCCCGGAACATCTGTGCCATGGAGTGCCTACGTACACCGACCAGACTTGCCAGGCATCTCTCGAAGCAAGCCAAATCCCGCTCCGGATTTTGACTTGCCCGTACTTTCTCTCGGGCATCCATGGACCAAACCAGAAGAAGTCTTGATAGCGCCACCGATCATCTGTGGGAAGTTATGTGAGGCCTGCTTTGGTGAATGCCTCGTCTACCTCGGAGAGACCCGTTGTTCTTGGCGATTGCCACCCCGACCCATAGCAGCTTTTTGGAAGAGATAGATATACCTCCAAGATTGGAAGCTTCTCCAGAGGTGCCAACTTGGTCGTTCCGATGGTCTGATGTTCCTGGATGTTCGGAAAGACGGTCCAGGTCACACTGCTTTGATGCAGACGAACTTATGGTATGGGAAAAGTGGCGCTTGGAAAAGTGCGCAAGACGTCGTGCCGGAATGGGTGAGAAGCCTGTACGACTCTAGTGTATAAACAACTGCCTGGATTCGAGCGGTCTTCAGAAACCACGCATCCTTTTGCAGGAAATACCCCTGCACGTACAGAGCGACGATTGAGGTCATCATCTTCCCATCCTGGTTGATCTTAAGAGCCACTAGGGACTAGTTCGGTACGTCGAGAGGACGGAGTATGCCTTGGGATTGATATAGCTCGTTGGGGTATTTCATGCACTACAGTTTCTCCCTGGCTTTGTCCTCCGGAGATGGTCTTGAAGCAGAAGAGGGGCGTTCACAACTCCGGCCCAGCAAGCGGCGACAAACCAAGATCTGCAAACAACACGAGGTAGAAGACAGGCTAGTAGGCGCAGCACTTGCAATGTGCGATGCGCCATCGATTCTGCCTTGGGATCAAGCCTGTCAGCAAGTTCCACTTTGCGATACCACTGAGCTCATGAAACGCCAAGAAGATGTACATACGAGAACAGAACTTCTACCGCGGTTGGAACGCTGGCCAGAGTAAATAGAACCTATCACGCAAGTCGCAGATGGAGAAATGTACAAGTCGGCCGACGGAGACACGGTCGTTGTTGACGATGCTGGATGTATCCAGTCTTGCAAAGGCTGCTTCGAGGAGATCGGGAAAACTGAGAAAGAGCGACAACGGATGGCCTCAGCGAAAGCAAAGAAGGGTTTAGTTCATGGTATCGACGGCTTCGCTTTCTGCAAGAGGTGGCTCAAATGCATGCATGTAACACAGATTCAGCCCAATCCACCGCGAAGCAATTTCATCACATCCCATTGACCATAATTCTCTGCCGACTGCAGTACTGTCCTCCCCTTGGTATCTAGAATGGTCGGATCCGCTCCTCTAGATAACAAAAACGCAACAATCTCGACACGGCCATCTTGCGCTGCATAGTGAAGAGGCGTACCAAGCCCAAAATGGCAACGATCCCTCCACGACGGAGCGTGGTTCTTGTACTGGATTTCATTGATGGGCGCACCTTTGTCCAGGAGCATACGAATGAGCTCGATGGCATCTGGGGCAACTCTCTGCACAGCATGATGGAGCAGCTGGCCTCGTTCAATCTGGCCACCGCGATCGAATAAGAGTTGAATCGTATCCAGCGAGGCTTGGCACATCGCTTCGGACATGGGCGTCAAGTCCCAAGCGCACATGGCGTTCGGGTCGGCGCCATGATCGAGGAACCATTCAGTCAACAGTCTGTCGTCACTGATATAGCTGAGCAGACGTTAGTGAACGAGTAGGCTTCGCGAAGAAAACGGTCCCTCACCCGAGTGCCGGTGGCATGGTGCGTTCCAATGGCTCATTGAGATCCCAGCCGTATTCGAGAAAAACCTGAAAGATAGCGGTCGATCGAGCTTCGATTGCGGTCTTAGCATAGTATCGCGGCTCACCAATCCGCATAAAGAAAAGATAAGAGAGTACCGATGGGTACTGATGCAAGATAGCTTCGACGACCGACTCGTAGAACAGGCCCAGCTGAAGTCTGCCACTGGTATCGGGTGCTTGACTAAGGAGATATTGGGAAAGGATTTGGTGGACGTCTTGTAGACGCCCTTCTGTGCTGGCAAGCTTGAGGAGCCTGACTTCGATTCTATCTGGCTCATTAATAGCTAGCCTCAAAGAGCTGGGAAGGGTGCGAGGTAGTGGAGGCGGGGGGGGAGGTTGCGCAGCTGGCGGACTTGGAGGTTCAACAACACGATCTTCGCGAACTGGAGATACAGCAGTCAAGATGAGGCGACCAGGGATGTCCGAAGACTGTGGCGGCGGTGTGAGATTCATTTCAGACATAGATGATTCTTGTTCAGGAGATCAGCTTAGCCTGGCTGAGGTGAAGGCGTCGGAGAGACGACACAGGATTTATACTGGTGGATGCGGTATCGCATCACGTGATATCACCTGACATCATGCACTCCTTGGAAATATCCGCCTCTATCAATCCCCGAAAAGCTCCATAACCTCAGCAGCCATGAACCATCGAACCGAATTCCTTTGGACGACAGAGAGCGACCGTTCGCATGCTTGCTCCTGCAAATGCGCGGCAAGGGTCTGGGACTTGCTTTATGTCGTCTCGCCAACATTTACCACGGCCAAGCCAATTATCTATCAGAATGCTCCGACTGCAGTCTTCTGCTTCTGCGAAAGGGGTTTGCTTTTTGTGCGCCACCATTCTCCCGCTATCTCCCCCCTTCAAAGATTCCTTTATGAAAGGGCGATCAGTGGCCGTTGAATCAGGGCCATCCCTCCGTTCCTACACACCAGTCCAGCCAACATTCGCCCAACCGTCGCGACCATGTCACAAAGCCTCCTCGCCCGGTCTGTAGCCCAACGTACCGCATATGAGGTAGCAATGAACGAAATCAAATTCCTGCCTTTCGGTGAGAACGGATTCACATCGATTGGTACTGCGAACCTGAACGGTTGTTCGGCCATCATGATTCTCTCGAACTTCGGTGCCATTCTTGGCCACATTGCGCCCTTGCCAGACAATCATGCTGGCAACCCAGCCGCTGGCGATGAGCACGCCAAATCCAAAATGAGTCTTCTCCAATCCTTGTACACGTCAAACCAACGATACTTCCCCACCGGGAGTGATGGCTGGGTTGTGTGCGCCATGTTCGATGGAGAAGTTGCGTTACCTGATCAACAGAGAATCTTTGAAAGAGTTCTCACCGATCTCCATCTACCGTGCTCGCTTCGAACCTACACCGTTGCAGCAACGAGAGCCCGGAGCGAGGAGTCTCCGGGAAAAGGGACGGTGTTCATCTCCGGAAATGGGAACAGCCCGACGGTGTATGTTGAAGATGTCGAGGTCACAATTGGAAACCCTCCCCGGGGGGGGTCCTCGTCAACAACGGGGTATGGCGTAAGCTCCGCCGCGCCTTTTTCACACGCTCTGGCGGTACCTGAATGTGGCTCAAGCCCGACCTCATGTTTTGTCGCACCTGTAGCGTCATCTACGTACGCTGTCGTACCGGCAGGGCTGTTGTCATACGCCTCCCAATCCACAACCCATACTTCATCCCCCGATGAACCGTACTACTATGTTCAGGATAGGGTACATTACTATTATGCCAACGGGACCAGCACGCGCCTTGCGGACCGTCCCAAAAATGTGTGGGTCTTGAATGAAAATGGGTGGGCAGATACGAATAGACAAAAGAAGTGGCGTTACTGGGATGGCAGGACTGTATCATTTGGTTGAAGAGCGACTTGCAGTTCCATCATTGCTATAGTACTGCAAGAGGCAAGTCTGGTGGCGTTTCGGGTTTTTGCAGCAATTTGATCAGACACTTCCTAAGCTGTAACAATCACAACATCATTTCTCGCCTTGATATCATTCGAAGCTTTTGTTCTTCAATCGCAATCCCATGGGCAGAGGATGACAACGCGGCCCGCGCCGAGCGCAAAGATGGAAAAGAAGGGACCGGACACGGAGTCGAACGTCTGCGTTTGAGGACGCACGCTCTTGAACCGAGCATGTACTGTAAGAGTATGATGCGAAGTACATAGGGTCCGTCTCCTTTTCAACCCCAAGCTTTTGTTGACATAGGCATTTCCCCCACCCGCCAACCCGACTATCCAGAATCCACCATCATGTACAGGATCCGCTCCTTCTTCAGTAAACACCTTTAGCATCCCACATCCTATCTGACCTACACCTAGAAGTCGGCCCGCAATACCCTTCTCTCACCATTCCACCGTCGGCGCCATGCCTCGTCTCATCGACTACGCATCGACCGCGAGCCGTACTTGGCTCTCCTCGCTAAACAGGTCCCCCAGTTCGAGCGAGTCTTCCTCCTCCTTGGAAACCACGAGCGGTAACCCTAAGCCCGAGGAACATCGGTACGCCATGGAGTTCCGCGTTTGCGACTGACCTGCTCGGAGATGTGAGCTGGGGCGACGTGATGGTGTGGGTCTTGGGACACACTCACCTCACGACACAGCTTGAGAGGAGCGGAATCAACGTCTTGGGCGATCAGAGGGGCCATGGGTTTCCTGGCAGCAGTCACGAAAGAGAGGAGCGAAGTAGGAAGGGTGATTTGATAACATCCTGTCTAAGAAGGCCCAAAGTGATTCTGGGAATATAGGGCACGTGCTCGGCACGTGGTTCCGAGACGTGGTGCCAGGGCTCCCTTTGCACACTACCTGCGTCTGTAACCAAGAAAGACTTGCTCCTTAGACACGATTGCACCCAAGCCACTGCATTGCAATACAGTTATTGGGCCTGTCTCGCCCCCCTCTCCCCCCGAACCCCCCGTGATACCGAGAGTGAGGGATCTTGAACATGCTTAAGTGCAAGAGCAATCACAGGTCCCGTTCGCATTCCTGTTGAGAGTGTAAGTGTCAATGGGCAAAAGAAAAGCCTTTATCACAAAATGATGATGAAAAAGGCGGAAGCAGTGTTCTTACGTCCATGAGTTAGCGAAATTCCATCCCTGATCACCGCACTGTACAGTATTTGTCAGCTTTTTTCTTTCTTTCTGGAACATTTCAGAGATCGGAGCATCTCCACGCCAGGGCACTTACCTTGTCGAGACAACCAGTGTCTGATGTTTTGCATTCCTCCGCGTCTCCATCAGAACATGGAATTAAAGCCTTTTGAAAAGCATTAGCACGTTTTCTAATACTGTGTAATCAAAAGCTCAGGTGAAGCGTAGATTCTATACATACGGCGTTTGGCGGTTCATCTACACCGCATATCCAGTTGAGCGTTGCGAAAGAGGAAGAAAACAGAAAGCTCAGGACGACGATGGAAGCTTTCATTTTGCTGGAGTGGGATTGTAAATAACGTAAAGTTGAGTGATGATAAGAATTTTCTCAGTTCGATGATTTATATGATTGGAACAAGAAGCTGTAGTGCAGTACAGAATGTATGGATCGAAGGAAAGGGCTATCCTTTTGTAGTTCTTCTCACTTCCGAAGGGACAAGAATTAAACACGGATTGATTATTCGGTTTCTGTGGGAATACCCATAGGGGTCACGTGGATCAGGTGATGCGGGATCACAGTTGTAGGTGCGCAGCGCTAGCGCCCGCTAGCGCTCGCACATCTACTTTATATTCTCACGCCAGCTAGATTTAGTAGAATATATACAATTTCAACCCGATTTAACGATTAGTCGTGTAACGGCCCGGCCATTCGGCTGTTCGGCTTTCGGCTGTTCAGCCTTCCGTTACAGTTCTGGCGTAGCGCCAGGGCAGGGGGTTCTACAGTGTATATAGTTCGCCCCGAGCTTCCTTCCTTTCAGCTCTCTGTCTGTATCTTAAGGGAAATATATAAGGTTCGTCACACTATACAAACCTTTCGTTCGGAGTAACGTCGTATTATTGATTATTGGTTATTGATTTATTGATTTTATTAATATTGGTTTATTAATTATTAGCTCATTGATTTATTAATTATTGGTTATTAACCCTTTTTATCGACTACAACTCTCGCCACGTATTGTTTCCGGTGTATCCGACCTCTCGCACCATTCTTCACCTCCCGAAATTTATTGTTTCAGGCGCTTCCGATCAATTGCGCCACACCAACCTACCTACCTTTTATTACTACGATTATTGCACCTTTTCGTACGCTACCGCCATACTAGCGTGCACTGCCTTACAATACTTTAATACGACTACTCCCACCGATAATTTGGTACTTCCGACCCAAAAGCACTTCCGACAGCTACTATAGCACCAACCTCCCCTTTGTTCTTTCGCTTCTAGACTAGCTACGTCATAGCTATATCTACACCATTTCCTGAAGGCTCTGCCAATTCTATTCAATTGCAAATGCAACAACGCATCTTAAAACTCGAGCAGCAGCTTGAAAACCTCGATACACGAATCGACGATCTGACCGAAAATCGTCGGCCCAGGCCGTGTTTACCCGATCCTGTCAAATTTGGTAGAGCCAAATAGGATACATGATACCTCTTAATTAAAGCCAAATTACGAGTCGACGGCCAATCAATCGGCAACGCCACCGCCCAATTCTACTACGTCTTTGCAAATCTCGAAAACAACTGCCAATCGCTAGTCCTACCCCTGCTTTCTTCGGCCGAATCATATCAATCTTGGAATTATCATACTTTACTCGAAAAACTGCGCCGAATGTACGATAACCCGAATAAAGTTCAGGAGGCAAAAGACCGACTATTAGCGTGCAAACAAGGTTTCAGCTCTTTGCAGATTTACATTGCGACCTTTCAGCGTTTGTTACACGAAAATCGTATTGATTGGGATGACGTAGCCAAAATCGTCGCATTTCGGAACGGTTTAGCCGACCCGGTGAAAGGCTACTCCGGAGCCATATGGACCTTCCCACCACTTGAATCGCATACGTTGCATTTTTACAACGTTTAGTTGGTTCGGGTTCCCGATCAGCCAATTTCGGCCCTTTCAATTTCGGCTCTTTTTCTTTCCTTTCGGGCCAGCCCGGCCCTAGCACCCCTCGGAACGCTCCTCGGAACAACCCCCCCCCTAGGGTGGTCGGTATGCGTACGAATACGCCGACCCGCCGGCTGATATACGACGCTGGCGACCCGATGAATATAACTCAAATCGAGAAACGAGAGGAGCTCGAACGCATTAATAAATTAGGTGCAATCGAAATTTCAGATGCAATCAATAAAAACGAAACTTTGACCCTAGATCAGAAATACTCAGTTCTACCTAGGGCTCCCTATTCATCAATGGCTTAAAGAGAAGATTGGCGTCGCACAGGCTGTTGCACTAGATGCGGCGGTACAAATCACTGGATTGCGGGCTGCAAATTCAGACCCGCCATACCTCGCGACGTTTTGAGACGAAAGCAAATGGCTGCAATCGGTTTGTACGGCGACGAAGATAAGGCTAAAATCGAAGCTGCACTAGCTGAGAAGTTTTCGGACGGTTCGGAATAGGGGTTTCAGTAATGGTTTTCTTTCATTTTTACACTCTTTTATTTTTTGATTGCAATTGCAATCGTTCGTTCATTTTATTTCGGTGTGCCGAACCTTCGGTATAATTTTCTGTACAGCTGAAAGGCCAGCTTTTTTCGGAGGGGAGGGTAGTGTAACGGCCCGGCCATTCGGCTGTTCGGCTTTCGGCTGTTCAGCCTTCCGTTACAGTTCTGGCGTAGCGCCAGGGCAGGGGGGTTCTACAGTGTATATAGTTCGCCCCGAGCTTCCTTCCTTTCAGCTCTCTGTCTGTATCTTAAGGGAAATATATGAGGTTCGTCACAAGTCGTATTTGTATCACCATTTGTAATATTAACACTGATTAATGATTAAATTCATTTCTAACCACAAATTCGCAAAGTTTAATAAAAAAGGCAAATTTAAGAGATTTTGTTATGCAAAACGATTTTTTTTTTCGATTTGCGCTAAAAGCTATTAATTTCCTTTTGTTATGCAAAACGATCAAAAAAAAAAAACGGTAGCTAAAATCAGGTTTAATAATTTCTATTTGATTGTGTTTTATTAACACCGCTGTTCGGCGAGTTTTTACGATTTCGAAAAAAGATTTTAAAAAACCAAGCAGCAATATAAGCAAACGCTTCACCCTTTTAATTTGTTGCAGCTTATATTCTGCGACAATTATTAATTAAAAACGTTATTAATTCAATTACCGCCATTAATTACGAAATACCGGACTTTAAATACAAATCGCTCCACCATTAAAAACAAATATTCAAAATAATCCCGATATTTGCATATATTAAATACGGTGTCGAAAATTAAGGTAAAAAAATGGACCTAGTAATATTCTTCGAGAAGGCATTAAATAGACATATTGTATTTTGCTGCGAAGTTTACAAAACAGATAATAGACTAGACTTATTTCACGAGCTATTATAAATTATTCGGAAAGATTTTGAAAAATAAACCTTCGATACGTTTGCAAAGCTTAATTTCCGAGCTTGGAAAAAATTCCGCGAAACTTGCTTAATCGCAGACTTTTTTATAAAATTTATAACAGAAATCTTATATACGCGGCAATAGTTTAAGTTCGATTAAAATTAAATAAAATCGAATAAACTTTTGTTTTGCAAAAAAAAAAAGAATTCGGTTGCGTATTAAATACGACGAAATATTCCGAAAATATGGTCGCAAAATCAAAAAACCAAATGGGCTATTATTTAACAAAGTAAAAAAAAGTTCCGATACTTTTGTACAGCCGGTAAAATCTTAATATAATCTTAGAAATCAAAACCTTAAAAGTACCGGTCGTAATAACTTATATAATTCGTACGATTCATAACGCAATATCGAAATCAAAAAATTTTTTTAACACCAGTCCGAATACTAACGAAAATACCGTATATACGTTCGACCAAAGCAGTTTTATTTAAAGTTGCAATTCCCGGCTTTATTTTATACGCAAATCCCCGATTATTTTCGTTAAATTGAAAATATTTCCAAAGTTTATAATAATAAAAAGAAAAAGTATAAAAAATGCGAAATACGAGGTTTTGAACGATAAATTAAATATTTTTTATAAAAATTGTTTTAAGACTTGAAATTTAGTAAAAAAACGAAATTGGCTACGCAATTGTTTTTTTACTTATGCTAAAAAACGACGCCCACGATTTTTATATAAATAAGTTGTACGGCCAGAACTACGAATTTTAAATTATAATTGCTTTGATAAAAAAAATAGTTCGAAGTTTCCGAATCCGCTCAGAAATACTTCGAAAAATAGCGATTTATAAGTTTATTTCGTATAACTTTTATACCTGAAAACGCTACTAAAATCAAATCCGAATGTTTTTTAATTATAGCTAAAAAACTGATAATAATTTAGCGTAATTTAACTTTCGAATATTATACAAATAAAGCATTTCGCGACGTATTAATAAATACAATTAAAAATATGCTAGAATGCGCGTATGCGCAGTATAATTTAGCAAAGTTTTTTATTGCTTTTTTAACACAATTGAAAAGTTTTATATCGGTTATTTTAAAATTAAATTTAATTTCTAAAGCTTATTTATATCAGACCGGCATTTTTCAAAAATAAAAACGAAAACACCGGTAATATATAAAAAAATTTATCGGACGCATATTATACCGATCGCGAATATAAAAGCAATAAAAAAAACAAAGGTCGAAAAGATTTATACCGAGAAAAATACAAGGCTCTTTTTCGTGGCAATCCGAAAAGCATCGGCCCAAATCGTAAAAAACTTTGTTATATATGCAAAAAGCTAAATTATTAGTTTATTTAATATACGCCAGAAAAGCGAAAAGCAGCTTACGAAGCCTGGAAGCACGAATTTTACTATTTTACAGGCGTTAATTATATTTTTGCCGAATATCGCCAGTTTTTAATTAAAATTAAAAGCGAAAGCGTGTCGAAAGCCAGCGGAAAAGCGTGAGGATTAATAATCAGCGGCCGCAATTCAGTTCACGACTGAATTAAAAGCAATTGACGGCCAATAATTAATAAAAAATTTATATAATTACGCTACGTATTACGCGTATACGAATGAAAACTTATATTTACCTTTTCCGACTATTGTTTTTTTCGATTAATTTATATTCGAACGCTACTTTTTTTACAAATTTCAAAGTTTTATCTCAAATACAAAAGCAGCGAAGGTTTTTATTGCAGAAAAACGACAAGCCGAAGCTTTGCAGAAATTGCTTTTTACTTTTTTGCATATAAATCGATTTAAAAGCAAAATCAAAATCAAATTTGACGATAATATAACGAAAATTACCGGTTTTATAAATATAACGATACCGCTAGAATTAATTACTTTTTATTTAATTAACGTAAATACGTTATTTTTAATTTTTTTTTAAAATCTCGATCGTTTGAAAATTTATTATAATAATCTGTCCGATATTTTTATTCAAAGCCAAAAAAAGATTTTAGTTATTCGCAAATAAGGCTATCCGTTTTTAATATTGCATACGGAAAAAGCTATTTTGGCTTATTTGATAATTACGAAATTACGTTAAATACACCGCCGATTCGGATATTTTTCCGCGGCGCGCTTTGCAAAAATGCTTAATTTATCCGGCTACGAAAACGTATTTTTTAAAGCTTTAAAAACAATTAAGAAATTTTGTTACTAATATTAAATATACGGCGCAAGCTTTGGCAAATACAAATTTACTTTGAAAAACGACCAAAAATTTAATTATTTTATTATTATTAATATAATATACCTGGATAAAAGCTTAGTATTGCATGTTGTCGATTTCGCAACCTCGTTTAATTCGGCAGCGTTTTTCAAAGATATAACCGCATTTGAAACTTTTAATTAATTGCGAAAATGCTAAATAAATACGTATTTAAAATCTTCCGATATTATTATATACGATTCAGATATTAATTTTAACGCAAAAAAGTTTAAAAAATTAACAAAAACAATATTAATTATTATTAAGCAAATGCTTACCGAAATATATAATAATATAGAAAAAATTAAACGTTATTATTATATACTGCGACGTATTTATAAAATTATTATAGCTGAACTTAAAAGAACCGGTACTTTTAAAAAACAACGCTTACAAATAGCTCTGAAAGCTATTAACGATACAGCCGGTTTAGCAGGTTTTATACTAATTTTATTTATATTCGGCGTTTATTTTCGTATTTACGAAAATAATTTTTTTTTTTGCAAATATTATAAAGCGAAAAAAAAGCTGTACGCAAAAAAATGGCGGAAGTCCGCCGTTTGTAAGCAATTCGCTAAATGCAAAATACATTTTATACGCGCAATGGCCCGAATATATTCGAGACGCTAAATTTGCTTTTCCAATCGCAAATTCGTATATAACGCGAAAAAATAAACAACGAGAAAGCTTAATAAAAAGGCTTTTATATTTTTTTCGCAATTAAAAAACAAACGTATACCGTTTAAATTAAAGAAAAAGCAGTTCAGTTGAAAATAACGGTTGTAAAGTTATACAATCAGAAACTTTCGGAAAACGACGAACCGGAATCTGATAAAAAAGAATTCTAAAATCTTTTTCCGAACGTACAAAATCAGAAAAACCTTTCAGAATCAGCAGAACCGCGTCGTATAGGCCGAACAAAAAAAAGCCCCACGCAAATACGACGATATATGTTTTAAGCAGCTGATTATTAAAACCTTTTGCAAAAAAGCTCAGTACGTTTTTAACGCATAAAAAAAAGTCAGACCGGAAGCTTTCAGCCAAATTGCGCGCTTTTGAAATAATTACAACGGAAGGCGAAGCGTTTGAAAATTCTCAACGTCGTAAAAATCGAAAGTTTACTAGCTATAAAAGTATTCGAGTTTATATAATACGATTCAGTTTAACACAATAGCGTGCGAATCTTCGGATTACGTTTAGTAAATAAAATAAAAGCGAAGGAAACTTTTATTTTATTCGAAAAAATCAAAGCTTATAATACAAGTTTTCCTGGATCAAAACAAAAAAAATCATATTAACGCAATTATTTACAATTTAGCGTTCGAGCCAAAAATTAATTACTGCTCTGGCCTTTTCGCTGCTGCAACGAAAAATACATTTGTATTTGCGAAATATTATTTAGGCTTATATATAAAATAAGCAACCGCTAAACCGGCTAATCTTGGCAAAATTACCAAAAGAAATAGCTTATTTGTATTTCGAAAGCACGATTATGCGAATTAAAAAAGCGTTGTATAAAATTCCAAAAGCAGAAACATTTTAATGAATAATATATTACATTTATTATAAAAAAAAGCTGTCTGCCGTTACGTTAATTTACGATTTTTATTTTTTGATTATTATTAGAAAAAACGCTTTTAAGTTAATTAAAATATAAACGAACGATATATACTTTTTTGATAACGAACGTTTTATTGCAAAAAAAAAAGCTGAACTGGAAAAGGCCAAATTAACGGCAAAACTAGTAAATAAATTTACAATTTCGTATAATTTAATTTTTAACGGATGCGTTTTAACTCTGAAAAACGATTATATGATTTTTACGCAAAAAAACTAAAGCAAAAATCTGAAATTTTGTTTTAAACAACCCAAATATTTAAATGTAAAAAATACGCTAGCCAAAAAGCTTTAAAAGCTTATATTGCGTTAATTTGCTAATCAGAAGCCATATTCGCGTTGTTTACAGCTGCGCAATTTTAAAAAACCCAGGCCAAAAGGAAATTGTCGAGCTGAATAAACAAATTAAATAAATAATAAATAATTAAGGCCGAAAATTAATTTATATACTTTTCGATCTGAACCGTATAAAATTGTACGTTTTTATAAACGGCTCGTTTGCTAACAACGAAAATTTAAATAGTCAAATTAATTACGTTATCGCTATTAGCAATAAAAACATTTTATTCGAAAACGACGACTTTTTTA
This sequence comes from Blumeriella jaapii, assembly GCA_009599575.1. Lineage (NCBI taxonomy): Eukaryota > Fungi > Ascomycota > Leotiomycetes > Helotiales > Drepanopezizaceae > Blumeriella > Blumeriella jaapii. Next base: position 288,682 of record VWND01000026.1, on the reverse strand, counting down.
TACAAAACAACGTTATATATTTCAGTTTTATTAAAAGCCGACGTATCACAAAAAGCGTATTAGCTAGCGAAATTCTGAGAATAATAGCCGGAGCCGATTTAGCAATTGCGATTGCGATTATTTTGAAACAAATTACTTAGCAGCTCAATTTATTAAAGATTTTATTAATCGTTTGCACGGATTTTTACTTATTATACGAATGCTTAGTAAAACTTGGGACGACAAAAGAAAAAAGGTTTATGGTCGATATTATAGCGCTGCGCCAGTTATACGAAAGGCGAGAAATAGCAGAAATTCGCTGGATTAACGGCAAAGATAATCTAGCGGACGCTATAACGAAGGCAGTTTCAAATAAAGCGTTTACGACGTTTATCGAAGAAAACAAGCTGACGATTAGAATAGAAGGCTGGGTAAACAGGAAAGAAAAGAACTAACTTGCAATTGCGTTTAAACACGTTGCAAGCCAGAAACGCATTCTACTGAAAAGAGAAGACTGCCAGTGTGGGAATACCTATAGGGGTCACGTAGATCAGGTGATGCGGGATCACAGTTGTAGGTGCGCAGCGCTAGCGCCTGCTAGCGCTCGCATATCTACCTTATATTCTCACGCCAGCTAGACCTAGTAGAATGCATACAGTTTCAACCCGATTTAACGACTAGTCGTATCTGTATCACCACCTGTGATACCAACAGTTTCAGTGGTTTTCCTATGATCTGTTTTGCTTCAGCCAAGTATTGCATATCCCGAGGACTGTTTTAAAATGCATGAGGAGCCGCCAAGAGAACGAGCGCCTTTCTGGCTGCCTTCCGCTGCGCTGTATATACTGTAAGCTAGGAACTTCACAATTCAAATATACGTAAAGCAAGAAAGGCCCAGGAAAGATTGATCGATGGTCCGAGATCGTGTCGGATTTTTCTCTCGTGAAGGTCTGATCGACGTTTCGAAAATTAGAGCGTTCAACTGCTATAACTCACATCTCCAAAGTCCGCAACTCGGTAGCGAATAAATTGCCCGTGGTGGGTGGCATACAGCCCTTTAACCGAAACGGACCGTACTGTACGATATAAGCATACCGTGTAGATCTTTATAAGTCGATCGCGTTAGCGTTTCGATAAGCTTATATGAATCCACTCAAATCATCAATGCCGCCCTGTACTGTAGGATGCGAGGTCGTCGGCGACGACGGCTGGTCGGACTAGACTCAGTACCTGTACGTGGTGCCTGGTACGAACCTTCCGCCTTTTCGACTGTAATTGACGCTAGCAGAGCGGTTCGTTCGTATACGATATCGAATCTCAGGTAAAAAATGATAATTAAGTCAGAGAGAGCTTCACTCATATCCACTAACTCCTGATCTTCACGATAACACAACACCGTGTAGGAAATACCATGTTCTACTGCAGTGTCCAGCGAAAGAAACTACTCGACGCAGTACTGTATAACGAAGTACCGATAGTAGACGAACAGTAGATAAATTCACAGAACATCCGCATCCAAGTCTCAGAAACCACCACTAGACAGACTAACGCGGTCCGCTACCAGTCTCTGGGGATTTTGGCAGACGGGCGTAGCGGATGTCCGTAAAACGTCAATCCAGCCGCGAACACATACACAGGAGATAACCGTCAGGAAAACGCGCCCCAACAGGTTCCGAACCATATTGTGTTTCCGCGGCTTATACCCCGGAACCCTTCGCGGGGGGAAAGGGACCCGAAGGGCACCGAATGCGGAAAGCGTATGCGGTAAGAGCAGCGCCGTTCTCTCCGGTATATTGTATGTGCTCGTGTAAGCTGCTATGTAAAAACCCCATCGATGCATTTCTGGGGAAAAAAAAAAAAAAAAAAAAGAGAGAGAGAGAGAGAGAGAGAGAGAGAGAAAAGAAACAAAAAACATCCGTTCCATAGCCGGACTTTTCACTTTCTCTTCACTTTCTCTTCACTTTCTCTTCACTTTCTCTTCACTTTCTCTTCACTTTCTCTTCACTTTCTCTTCACTTTCTCTTCACCTTTTCTTTTGTTTTCTTTTTTTTTTTGTTCTCTTTCTTTCTCTCTTTTTCTCCCTCTCTTTTCTCTTTCTTTCACTTTTCTCTCTCTCTTTTTTTTCTCTCTTTGTTTCTCTTTTTTTTCTCTTTTTCTTCTTCTCTTTTTCTTCCTTTTTTTTTTTTGTTCTCCTGTTAGAGCAGACACGAGCATGAAGGGCCGGCAGGAGCAGGAATGGAGATGGATGGCAAAGGCAAATGAGCGGGTGCTTAGATAAGATGCTGATGATGTTGCCAGGCTCAAGGGTCGAGCAGATAGACAGACATTTATATACACATACACATACATATGCATACCCGAGAAAAAGCAGCAGAAGCAGCAGAAGCAGCAGAAGAAAAGAGCCGGTGCACAGAGAGAAAAGTGTAAAGGGTGATTGATATTCTTAAATCCCTCAAAGCTCGAATCTCGAATCTCGAAGCTCGAAGCCCGAAGCCATCTACGACACAAGGGTATATTGAAATGCAGATCCCGACCAGCTCTCGCTCCATCGAGCCTCTCATCCTCTCATCCGCCCCCATCTCTACGCCTCGCTCAGACTGACTGAGCGGCGATGGCACCCCCCCTCTAGATAATTATTCCCCCCCCCCCCCCCCCCCCGATCCTTATCAAGGACCTGGGCTTTCTATTAACTCATTACCTAGCCTGTCTCTACATCATACAAAGACGCTGCCGAGCCCAACAGATCTAGCAATCCGTGTCCGCTCCCGCGCCCCACACCCCCCCAAAATATGTTCGATCCATCGTTATGTACGCGCCAGAGTGCGCCGTGCTAACCCACATCGATATGTAAACAGAGATATGAAAAAGGATAACAATGTTGGCGGGTTCCAACGTGATGACAACGAAGCTGTAGCCACCGCAATGTAGATGACACGTACGATGGCTATCAATAAGAGCCGATGTATAATTTGTAACCGCAAGTCGTGCACGGTTCCGCTCCAACATGGCCTGATGTCCATGTAGATGTGTCTCCTGTTATCCCTAATAAGCCTCTCATTCGGTAACGGCTTCGAGTCCGGCCGTATCGGGTCGTGTTTCCGATGCCGACCAAGTGATGGGCGGCAACGGCGCAAAGCGGACGCCCTTCTCCCGCTCCAGCTTCTTGAGGAGCACTTCCTCGGAGATGATCCATCTCTGCGTCAGCCTCCGTTTGCGCTCTTCAAAGAGCCTGACAAAGGCCTCTTCTTCGTTCGCGGAAGCCGTATCGAGCACCTCGAGCTCTTCGTCCTGCTTCTGTCCCAACTGAGCCATCTCTTCGTCCTGGCGGTGCATGAGTTGCTCCATCTGCTTCGCCTGCTTGTCTCGCATGACGTTGACCTTGCTCTGATGAAGCCGTTCCAGGTCGTCCCGGATGTTGTACTGCTGACCCAGCTCCCTCAGATCCCGCTCCGTCACAACTCTGGCCGGAACCGTTCCGGTAGCACTCCGCCCCAGGCCATCGCAGTAAGCCTCCATGTGCCGCAGTCGGATCCCGACGCTGCGCTTCTGCTGCTTCAGGTTGGCCCGGAGTTCCATCTCAGCCGTCACCTGGCGATCCTCGAGATGCGCCGCAGTGCGAACGTGGCGTTCCTTCATCGCTTTCGTGAGCTCGTCGTACCGCTCCAAGAGATCGATCTTGCCTTGACCATGGCGTGCCCCCATGAGCCACTTCTGCCTCCGCTCAAAAGCAGAAAAGCGGTCTCGCTCGGCTGTTTGACGAGTGCGGAAGGCGTTCAGCTCCTCGCTTTCCCGGGTGCGTTTCTCGGCCTCCGCCATCTCGGCCGCCTCCGCAATCGCGGCCTCCGCCTTGGCGGCCGTCTCGGCTTCTTCTTCGGCCACCCGAGCTTCTTCCTCGCAACGCCTCCTCTCCAGTTCGTCCTCGCCGCTGCAGTAATTCGGACACCCGACCGTGGGATCCCACACGGCGCCACATATGTAGCAGAACTGAGCTTTGCACCGACACGTGATATGGCTGCACCCTTGGGTTAGTTCCACGAGGGTCCGGCACTTGTAGCAGCGTCTCCAGCCCGACTGTTCCCCCATCTGGAGCACGGCATCCAGCTCCCAGTCGGCAGGACAGTCCTGGCCAAAGGCGTGAGCCGCTCGCTTGCAGATGGAGCATGCCCGCTCCCTACAGGTCCGACAGACAACCTCGAAGGGGTGTTTGGGATCGACCTTGCTTCTCTTCGGGATGAATTCCCCACACCCGGGATTGGGACAGAAGACGCGAGACTCCCACGGGGTGTTGTACTGCGCGACGCTCTTCATGAACCGTTGCTGCTCTTCTTTCGTCAAGACCTTCTTGACGATGGCGCTCGGGATGGCTTGCGCGCAGCATCGCGGCGGCATCTTGGACTCGTCCTGCACGGCTTGGGTGATGAGCACGTGCAAGCAGTTGTGGCAATAGGTGTGACCGCACGGGAGCGTCTGGAGGGATTTGCTCTTCCTGAAGTCATCCCGACAACAGATGCAGGACCTGGCACGCGTCAGTGGATATATCCTCCGGGCCCCGTTCGGCGTGACTCACATCAGATCCGACAAGCTCGATTTGGTTCGGCGCAACCTGAATCTGCCCCTGAGCCCGTTCCGGATGCTGGTGAGAGACTTCCGCGTCGACACCGAGAAGAGCGACGGGGCCGGCTCGTACGGTATCGGGGGCGGCGACAAGACAGTGCCGGCGGCTGGCGGCTCCAGCTGCGCCAGGTACCTCTCGTACTCCGAGAATGACAGGCTCCTCCTCGCCAACGTCCGTCCCGGCGTCGTCTGGGCCGCGGTATCGAGCTGTTCGTTCGAGGAGCGGCTCGTCATGCCCGTCGACGCGCTGCTATGCGAGCCGGACGACGCGGTGCGGTGGTGCGAGGGCACCGTCATGGCCGACTCGCACACCGAGTCGTGCGCGGCATGATGGTGCCCTTCCGCCGGGGTCGTGAGGGTCCGTATGGCGATGCCCAAGGCCTCGGCCTCCTGCGCCAGGAGCTCGTCGCAGTGCGCCTCCGTCTGGTCTCGCAGCAGCAGCACCTCGCGGCGGTAGTTCTGCTCGTCGAACTCGGCCACGGCCACGGCCTCGGTCTCAGCCTCGTCCGCGTCGACGTCCTCCGAGCTTCTCTCCTGCACATCGGCCAGGGAGCGCTCTCGCAGCGCGGGGCTCATGGCGCGTGAGGTTGTAGAAGCCGAAGCCAAACCAGAACCAGGTCGCGCAATGCTGCTGTCGACATCCGCACGGGAGGGGATCACGACGTCGGGGCCATCAGGCGGGTCGCACTGTAGCGGGCTGTTCTTGTGGGGGGCAGCAGAAGCGGTGGTGGAGGTGGTGGAGGTGGTTGTGGTTGTGATGGTGGTTGTGGTTGTGATGTGGTTGTGGTGGTTGTGGTGGTGGTCGAGGTCGAGGTTGAGGTTGAGGTCGAGTCTCAGTCGCGCACCCGCACCCCCTCCGCCTTGTGGTCGACACGCAAGAGCGAACGTGGTGGGTGAGCGAGGAAGTGGTGCGGCGTACAGAAACCTACCTACAGTACCGTGCTGCACATCCAACCCAACGACACACAGTACGACAATACTACACATACACAACAGTGATCCGCGGTCAAGGTCAAGATCGGCCTCTAGCCCTTGGCTCTGCTGGTTGGCGTTGGGGGACGTGATGTGATGTGATGCAACGTGCGCGCCCGCTGCTCGTTGGCTCAGGGGCCGGCACCAGCACAGAAGAGAAGTCTTGCAACCCCGACAGCACCTACAACACACACAGCACACCACACACAGCACACCACGCTGCCGCAGATCTCCAGTCCGACCGCCGGGGTGCAGCGTAGCTTGTCGCAGCATCACAGTCCGTCTCGGTGCTTGGGGAGGCGGAGGGAGGTGTCGAGGGACAGGACTCGTGGCTCTCGAGTTCACAGCACGCTTCACGTTAACTACCCCCTTCTGATGTGCACACGGTACGGAGTGGCCTCCATCGGCCCATCACCGCTGGAGACGGGAGGAAGCCTCTCGCTGAGAGATTAGGAAGCCTCTCGCCGAGAGACCCAAGAGCCTCTCGCTGAGAGATCAAAGAGCCTCTCTCTCACGGCCTGATACGACCCCCCCAAGGCAAGAGGAGCAGCCGAGGCTTCATGTCACTGTCCTTCGCGCGGTGGTACAAGGTACAGGATCAAACCCTCGAAAGCCCATGGGTCTCGGAGAATATCAAGCCGCGATGTCGACGCACTCTGATCCCGGCAACCAAACAGAGAAACGAGCAAACCATCCACCCGACGCGCAAACGGCGAGCGACAGCACATACATCCAGAACGTGGCCTGCACGCCGGTCTGCGGGCCCCGAGAGAAGCAGCAAACAGAACGACGGAAATCCACACACCCGCGGGGGGCGACCAGAAGCTCCCGCCGGACCGTCACGACGACACCTAGCATAGCACAGTCGCCGCGGACACGGGCAGGGCGTCTGGCCCGGGGCCGCAAAGCGTTGCCTCCGTCAGCCATCCGGGAGCGAGAAATCGGCCAACTCACATCCATCATCGGGCGGTCGCTAAAGAAAGAGCTGGGTCGCTGGGCTGCTGCCGATCGGGGAGCTACATACTGGGTGTACACCGTAAAGCACAGTCCATAGCTGTGGCGAGGAAGAGCAGCAACTCGGTGATCAGCCAGAACTCGCACCGTCAATCAGAAGGCGGCGGCGTGGCCCGTAAACCGCTTCCCGTCTAGGGACGCCACGCCCCTACGCCCCCACCCGGCACCTCGGCATCCGTGGTTTTCTTGGGGAAGAAGATCGGTCGAATGTCGAGCGCGGATGAATGAGAGACGCGTTCGCGACGTCTTCGAGTGCCCGAGGCCACGTGACGGTCGAGATGCGTGCGGGATCCGGAGTGGGCTCATGCAGCGCACGTTGAAGCATTTCATCAGCGGCGCACGTCTGTTCTCCCACGCCCGTGACGGTCGGCGTCTTCTGGGGACCACGGTCTCCGGGAATGACATAAGCGTGCAGAGCATCTCCCGGCCCTACACGACTGCTAGGAGCGAGCTACAGTTCAGTACAGTACACTGTGTACAGTACTGTACGTCTCCAACAGCCGACATCGATGTTTTCGTTTTGGCGACGACATGTAGGCCCCGTCGCGCCTTGTGACGTGCACGTCGTCGAGCTTTGATACCCACCCATCTGGCCTGCGTACCGTACTGCACTTTGCATGCCCAGCTGCGCTCACGTGCGATCAGTGGACATGCGATTCGCTCGTTTTGGGCCGACTAGAAGGGCGAGCGTTGGAGGCGAGGATAGCCAAGTGGCATTTACATCGTAGAAATCAGGAGAGGATCCGGAATCCCTGGTGTTCGCACGGCATGGGCAAAGCGCCACCTTCCAGCCGGGGCGGGCGCGGAATCTTTTCCAGTCATGTCCGTACTGTGCTGTGCTGTACAGTAAATGGCTGTGACAGAATGTCAACACCGTTCTCGCTTAGCCTTCGTCTGTCTGCGGTCGTGTCGGGGGCAGCACATGGCCCTGGCCCCTCCCCACACCATGTCGATTTCGAGGGACTCACGACAGGCAAACGACCTCTAGATGAAATCCAGAACATCACGGATACCGCGAAGCAGGAATCCGCGGCAATCAGCCACATGCCGTGCCGCATGGCACCAGCAGGCGCAGCGCCGCCGACCCCTTCCGTGGACGAGTCTCCTCGCGTCCCATCGCAAATCAACCGCCACAACACGTGCTGGCCAGCCCACGACCGTTCCTACTCTTACTATACTGTACAATACATCGACCGCCCTACCTGACCAGCGCCGTGGTCGAGAACAGCCCGCTCAGCTACAGTACCTAGCATCTCGCGCACCCATGCGGTGGCCCCCACGCGGTCGTAGCTATAGTAAGATATATTACGCTGACATGGCACGCCAAGTCCCTGGGCTGGGTGGCTGGTACCAACGGCCATGCGATGCCGCACCCAGCACAGAGATCAACAGGCATTTCTTGCCTTGGCATCTCGTCATATACAGTTTGGCAGGGGGGAGAAGAAGAAGAATCCAGCAGAATCTGAAAGATGGTGGACATGTACAGTACAGTACTGTACACACTGACTGTACTGTAAGTATGCGCGTCCGAATACGAACTTCTGAGGTGGGTTTGGCTGGTTCCCAATATCAAGAACTATCAATCGATTGTCTAGGGTATCCTCGCCTGGTACTTACTGTTATGTAATCATGCCCGGGAGAGTACTGCTCCGTTCGCGTCCGAATACGAAGTTCTGGTGTGGGTTGGTCTGGTTCTCGATTCTCAAGAACAATCGATCGAATGTTGGGGCTGTCCTCGCCTGGTACTGTGATGGAATCATGCCCGAGAGAGTACTCTTACAGAGCACCGTTGGGTGCAAACTCGGCGCTGGTGGGATTAGTGAAAGGTCCGTTGATACGTTCTGTGTGATATGATATGGTATGTGGTACTGTCCAGTACACGATAGTACAGTGCTGTACTGTCGGTATGTTAGTAGACACCCTTTCCTACAGTACAGTACTATGGTATGTGAGATGTTCGATCTAACTTTTATCGGGCGTAGCAGATTCAGTGTTAAAGTGGTGCTGTACTGTACCTACTGTACTATGCATATTACTAACCCGGCCCTCCGCCCCTCCCAAAACAAAGGTAAAACCCTTGTAATCGCCAGAATCCGAAACACGCTCGTGTCTAGAGGATTCTACGCTGATACTTTGACTTCCGTTCGGGGCCCGCGGCGGTGGGAGACAATGCTCTGTCGTGTGTGCAACGCATTATATAAAGAGAACATCCATCCGCCGTTTCACACTCACCAAGCTGCACCATCTTCCACCTTCTTCTTCCACATCACAACGCACTTGTCCATCACACATTTTGCATTCCTCGCCCGCCAGTCAACATGCATTTCCCTACTCTTTCCCTCGCGCTCGCCATCGCTTTCACCTCCGCCGTCGTCAGCGGCGCGCCCGAGCCTCAACCTACGGGGGCTTCCAGCAATTGCCATGATGCCAAAGTAAAGGGCACATGCAAACAAGACAACAATTTGGGCTTCACCTGCGTATACGATCACTATCCGTGCTCAAACGACATGCGGCTGCCCAGCAGTGGCACCCAATGGACCGATCAATCCAACGCCGAGAAGTGTCAACATAAGTCCTCAGGAACGCAATGCGAATACAGGAATAAATGCTGCTCTTAAGCCATATCGTCACCACAACCCCAACGCGCACGGTGGCGGAGGCCGAGATCCGCACACCCTCGTGCAAATATCAACGCGGATCACGGGCGGAGAATTCGGACGCTGCTACTGTCCTGGACGAGGCGATCGAGGGAGGCAGCAGAAATGGAAAAGTGGATGGAACGCGCTGGACTGTTGGCAATCACTTCTGCTCCTGTAGATAGCTGAGACTAGTATCACAGCGAAAGGAATATTCTCAAATGATGCGTTGATATCTGTGTGCCTGGTGCAGTGCGAGACCACGTGATCTCCTGACTCCTACAGTACAGGGTGTTTCCACACTAGCAATTTTCTCTTGTGAAAAGGCTTTTTTACCGTACTGTTCAGTACAGTTTATACAATATCAAGCACGTGATCTATCACGTAATGCTTTTCCTACAGTATTACAGTATTACAGTATTACAGTATTACAGTATTACAGTATTACAGTATTACAGTATTACAGTATTACAGTATTACAGTATTACAGTATTACAGTATTACAGTATTACAGTATCACAATCGAAATGATCCAGAGCTGTTCAAGTGCTGTTCAAGTGCAACAATAACACCTCACTCATGCCACGACTGTAAAAAACGCAGCTACAGTACAGTAGATTAAGATTTTCTCAACGTCAATAACATGGTTGGTCATTTCGATTCAATACATAGGTAAGTAAGGTAAGGTAAGGTAGGTAGGTAAGGTAGGTAGGTAAGGTAGTTAGGTAAGGTAGGTAGGTAAGTAGGTACCTAGGTAGAGATAATATTAGATTTAAGTTTATGATTTCACGATCGGTCGTTTGCTTGCTTGCTAGCTTGCTTGCATGAGACGCTTATGGTACATACTGTACATACTGTAGCTCGAGGGTTGGGTTGTGTTTATTTCGTGTGCGCCGCTTGTTGCTTTCACCATACGCAGTTTCACTGCCCCTTCCAGACGTTAAACCATATCATTATTATTATTATTATTACCGTATACTATACTGTACTGTGTACCTATGTATTAGGTAGGTGGGTGTACAGTAAGTGTAAGAAAGATGCGCGTTGCGTTTTTGTAAATAGATACGCAGGTGCCTTCGACAGATTGAAAACCGATTCGTTCTTTCGCATGTATTCACTATCTATCAACTAGCCGACCATCGTTGTCATTATCATCACCCTGCCTGATCGTGATCTCTCCTCCCCTCCCCAGACACCACCACCACCAGCATTTTTCACTTCCGCACGTCACGACGTCGCAAGCCTACCTACTGTACCTACCTACCTAGGTTGGTACCTACAGTACACAGTGCTTTCCCCGCACCATGCCATTCCCCGCCCATGCAACCTTGGCAGCCTCCTCCTCGCGAAGACACGATTCATGCGTCGTTTCTCGGGCGCCTTGTTCGCACCGTACCGTGTGTACTGTACGCACGCTATGCCACGCTTGAACGCTATGCCACGCTTGAACGCTATGCCACGCTTGAACGCGTATGCAGAGAGAAGTTCTTCTATTTTTGGGAAAAAAGGATGTTCGAAGACAGTCGGAAAAGGGTTTGTTTGCACACCGGTGAACGGCGTGAGGCGCAGCGTGAGTGCGTAGGTTTCCCATGCGTCCGTGAGTGGTAATGCTGCTGCAGAGTGGGGTAATGGAGTCGGGAATTGCAGCGGGGTGTGACGTCGAGCTGGGAATGGCGACTTGGTGTGGCTTGGTACTGTACTGTGAATGAACTGGAGCTGGGAAATGCCACTTCGGGGAGAATTGCTGTGGTCGGACACGTACGGCAACGAAGGTGGTCCGGTTGTGCTTGCGTCAAGCCCTGCTCCACTTGAGCACCTTTGCCCGAACTCTTCGGGGCTCGTGTTGGCGCTAGTACAGTAAGGCCAAACGATGGTTCTGGGAAAGGCCTGGATGGCGAGCGGCGAGAGCGTCCTGGGCCTGGAGGGCTGGCTGGCGAAGTAACGGCCGGTTCAGGTGCATCGCGGAAGAGTTCCGGGCTTGGAATAGAAGCAGAGGTCTCGCCCGTTCTGTGAGCTCTATCATTTGTTTCACTTCGAGCCTGAACGATCGCGGCGTGAGAAAGTTCGGTCGAGGAGTAAATGTTATCACGCATATTTGTCGAACCTTTTCCCAAGCGCTAATCTCAGTCTTTTCGTATGCGTCGGAGATCTATTTAAAGAAATCTTCTTGAACAACACGTTTTTCGTATGCGTCGGAGGTTCTATTTAAAGAAATCTTCTTGAACAACACGTTTTTCGTATGCGTCGGAGGTTCTATTTAAAGAAATCTTCTTGAACAATACGTTTTTCGTATGCGTCGGAGGTCTATTTAAAGAAATCTTCTTGAACAGCACGTCCCAGATCTTCAAGAGCCAGCGTTGGGTAATCCGAGAGGTATGTACTGTAGGTTTCGCAACCTATCGCCACGTGCCCACGCAGCGCGTTGCTGAAGCTGTGGCCGCATTGTTTTTGCTAGCGGGGTGACGTGTACTGTATAAAAAGTCCAGTACTTCGACATTCTACTGCACAGTACTGTATAGTACTGTACAGCTGTAAGTTGGTAGTTGCATAGTGTAATAATAATAGTACAGTAGGCTACCGCTCATCAAAAAGGAAAAGAAAAGAGGGCATATTTGCTGCTGCTGATGCTGCTGCTGCTGCTGCTGATGCTGCTGCTGCTGCTGCTCGGTTTTCCAACTTGCTTTCGTAACGACAGGACTCGCAGAACAGCGTGTATTAATCCAAGACAATCAGGGAGGAGTAGTCCAATCCAACCTCGGCGACCTTCTCTTTTCCTGGGGCGTTTTGCAAAACCAAGGGAAGAGTGGTGATAGTTAGCGCCAAGCGGAACAGAACATCTTTTTGCATACCTACCTACCTACCTACCTACCTACCTACCTACCTATAAACCCGTCTGAATCAGCGTCTTTCATTAAACCCTGCGACTCTGTGGTACTGTACGTAGGAAGTGAATATAAGCACTGATCCGAGTGGGTATCACAGGTTGGTGAGACAGGAAAGACTAGTTAGTCTCAAATGAGATGTTGGAATCGGCGTGCCTTTCTACTGTACGGTACAGTACTAGCTAAGGTAAGGTATGGAAACATGGGATGGTGGTGGTGCATCGCGCATTCTAGTTCGCGATCACGTGATATCGTACTATATTGTATCACGTGATATATGCTTTGTATTTACACAGCTACATACTGTACATCTACGTGGCAAAAGAATAGCTGGCGCACACCCCAGAGCGACAGGCTCGTACCATGTGTGGATGGGGGGTGGGAAATCCGCGTGGTGTGGCGGATGTGAATGTCGCTCCATCTCGTGCGCATCCATGTGTGTGTATTATATGCTGTATATACCTATTGTATGTTGTATATAGCCAGTCGTGATAGCGGGCTAGAAGTCCAACCAACCCGCAGCACAGGGCCTTCGTGCAGGACTTGGTGTCTGCCATTCATTTATTATTCATTCATTCATTTATTATTCATTTATTTTCATTCATTTGTTATTCATTCATTTATTATTCATTCATTCACTTATTCGCTCCGGCCTTATCTTTCCCTGCGGGTGTGTTCGAAACTTCTGATCTAGGGACATGCCTAGGACGAGGCAAGCAGATCATACATACCTACCTAACTACCTACCTACATATAGCACTGTACTGTACAGAACAACACCAATGTGTACTCTGGGCTGATCTTGACCCAGTCTTGGCCCTCCCTTTCCCTGCTTGCCTGCTTGCCTGCTTGCTTGCCTGCTTGGCTCGTATGCGTATGCGTATGCGGTGGTCGCGGGAAAGAGAACACAATACATGACCACTCACTGCGACACAGCGCGCAAAACTCGAGGTAGCCAGCCAGCCAGCCAGCCAGCCAGCCAGCCGCCAACTCGCTTCTCCGCGCAGAGACAGCGGTGCATGCGTAGGCCCTTCGTCCAGGTGTGGCGTGGCCGCTGAAGCTCGGCTTCGAGTTCAGCCGGGCGATGATTTGCAGGCGGTCCGGAATGAGATACGTAGATGGGTTGATGCGTCACTTCAACCTGTCGATACAAAAAAGAAAGAGAGAAAAAAAAGAAAAGAAAAAGAAAGGGAAAGGTGCTGTTCTTTTGTTCTTCCTCGCGCGACACGCTCCCTCTACTGAAAGTGACCAGCAGAGCGGGAAGAGCAGATAGAGACAGAGACCGGGTTCGAGAAATGAAGCCGTGGGACTGCTGGTGCGAATCGGTGTATCTCATCTCACCTCATTCGTGATCCTCACCGTCGCCAACACGGGTTGGGCCGGGAGGGAGGGAGGGGGGGTTATGAATGATGAAATCACGCTTAGCAGAAACCAACCAACCTCTGCAAAGCACCGACCAAGAGCAAAAGGTTCGAAACTGGTAATAGAGATGGCGAACGAAACCACCACTTGGATGCGGGGGAGAAAGAGGGAGGGGCATTCTACGCTCCGTTTCAGTCAGGCGTTCTTGCTTGTGCGGCGTGTTCTCTTTCTAGTGCCCTTTCCCCTTTCGGGACTTCTTCGACTTTCTTACGAACCTCCCCGTCTCGTTGATGAAGTGAGCGGTTGCTCAGGTAATCGAGGAAAGACGTGCAGCACAGCCGGGCATTTCTATCCTGCGTTGTGTAAACTAGGCAGATAGGGAATGTCGATGTGAGGGAGGTATGTAGGCAGTCACCAGCGGGGAAAACACCTTCACCAGTTTTTATCCCAGGAGAAGTGCTATGGGCAGACAGACACCGGGGATTGGATGGGACCTCCTTTCTCTCTCGTAAAATGAAACCCTTACGAGCTGAGCTGGATCGTGTGGGTATGGCTACGGCATTTCGCTCTAGTCCCAGTGCAGCATGCGTAGGAATTCGTGTACTTTTGCTCAGACGGTAGATCGTAAGTAGGAATGGATAGGCGTGCGATACTGCTGATTGGCGATTCCACTCGCGAAGAAGCATATATCTCCCAGAGAACTTGATGGCGTGGGGTGTTCATGAATGGCTATGCGACTGGCTCTACCGTGTCTTGTTGCGAGCCTTATGACATGGTGATTCTCTCACGTGGTGATGGTGGTTGGTGAGCTTCCAAGAACAAGCGCATTTGATTCTATTATACCCGTGGCATCCTCCCCGAGTTGATGTTCTCGACGGGAAAGCCGTGATTGCCTTCGTTTCGGAGTGAATAAGGTCTAGACCATAAGCGGAGAGGGACGGGAATGTCAAGTTGGCAGCAGCCACAGGACCGAAGGGTATGCAGGCTGGGTGTGGTAGCGCTTTCGATGTCTGTGATCCAAGGAAATCTAGAATTAACGGGAAATTCAAAATGAAGGGGTGAAGAATGTGGGAACAACGTGGGAAGATGGAATATTGATTCAGGCAGCGCGCCGCGAGTGGAGGTTGGCATGGTTATCTGTTGTGGTTTTTTCGACTGAAAGAGGAAGCCATCTCTCTATGACCGGTGAAGGAAAGCGGGAACGCATGCAAAAAAGTCAACACGAGACCGGAACTGGAAGCTGACCAACTGTGTAGTAGAAAATTGGTGGCAAGGGTTGCGACTCAATGCAAAATAACAGACGTCGCTTCACGCGAGAAACACCCGGTGGGATCAACTGTACGTAAGCCCGGTCTGGGAAGATCTATCGGCTTTCGGTAGGGATGTTCCTACAGTCGATGTGTAGCGATCTTGTTAAGCAAGAAGTGTCCAAGACCTCTCTATATGTCGACGAGCCTCGGTGTGGCGGTCTCGAGATGGTTCCCGATTCAGGCCTCGGCTGAGATCGAGGATCGGTTGTCGATTAGCAGAGCATTGCGGCTCCTGGCACCGAAGCACAAGAACCGAACGTCGAGGCTTGGGTCGGCGTTCGCCAGGTCTTGGGCGAAATCAGAGTACCGAAGCTTTCAGGAGCCAGGAATCCGGGTATCCTGGCAGGTTAGCTTGGTGTGTCTCGTCGGTACCTCATCACACCACCGCCACCTTTTGGGGGGGGTCAAACTCGGGGGCGAAACCTGAGCTCCCGGCGTGAAGATCCTGTCCCAAGTGCGAAGCAGCAGATCCAAGGTCACCCATCCGGAGACCGGTTTCCACTATGGTCCGCGCAGGCCTAGCATCATCGCCCCCATCGCTCGAGGTCTCGACCGGCGCACGCCTCTCTCACCACACGTCTTCGCGTCTTTGTCCGCGCCCCCGCGCCCGCGCCCGCACCAGCCGAGAGCTGCCTCGAGGCTCGCTCCGTCCCGCGCCACGGTCGATGAGGTGCTTGCAGAGGGTGGTCGAGTTCGCAGAGGGAGTTGGGGCGTGTTCGATTCGACCGGCTTCCCGGGTCGGGACACATGTCCTGCACTGCGGTACCCCGGAAAGTTCCTTATCTGACCAGTCCCTGAATTGTCTCGGACAACGCTCCGCCGCGGACGGAGGCATCTCCGGAGTGTCGTGATCATGCATGGAAGGCTCCGCGAAGAAAGCCGCGACAGCGACAGCGGTAGCGGCAGCGGCAGCGGCAGCAGCAGCGGGCCGCCGCCGTCGGGGAGCGCACCTGTGTTCGCGGAGTGAAGCGTCCGGGAGATGCAGAAGACGAGTGACGGAGGCGGCGTCGAGAAGCCAGCCACGGAAGCACGACGACGAGTCGTGAGATGAAGGAGAACGCTCCGGCCATGGTAGGGGGGAGGGGCAACAATACTTTACCGGTAGACCGGTAAACCGCTAATCGCGAATCGCTCACCGGGGATCGCTCACCGCGAACGCTAACCGCCCACCGCTAAGCCAAGCTTGGGCTAGGGGCCATAGGTGTAAGCGAAAGTCGGCTCGCCGTCAGCCATGTTGATGTTTACTTCGGTAAGTCGGGTCGAGTTGATACCGTGTACGGTACACACACCGTACATGTGTTATCTACAGTATGTCTATATACAGTATGTATCGTACATATTGTATCTACTGTCCACACTGATATACTATCCACACTAATATACTGCACACATTGTATCGACTGTCCATACTGATCTACAGTCCACACTGACATACTGTACTTTACATCTTGTATCGACTGTCCATACCGATATACTCGACATACTGTCCCCCAGGACACACCGTCCATGCTGTCACCCTGCCCACATCCAGCCTGCCCAGACCGGCCCTCCTGTCCACACCGTCCGTACCGTCCGGTCCGCACCACGAGAAGAATCGGGGCCACGGCGGCCGTCTCCCATCTTGGCTGCGTTGGTACCCAATCGCAAGGGGCGCGCGGTGGCGGCGGTGGCGAGGCGGCACGGCGTGGCCCATGCCACCATTGGACCGGCGATGCCTCCGCTGCCTCTACCGAGAAAGCGTCTTTCGCATGATCAGCCAACAACAATGGGACGGTCGGTCGGTCGGTGGCCGCTTTGCGCATGCCGCGGTGCGACGTCAGGTTGGCTGCGCACCGCACCGCACCGCACCGCGCCGCACTGCCGGAGCTGGGTGCGTGGGGCGTGGTGCGCGGTGCGCGGTGCGTGGTGCTCGCGGCTCGCTGCTCGAGCGCAGGTGGCCATCTGGCCTGGCGCCCGTGGCTCGCGAGACGTGAGCGAGCGCGAGACGGACTGTACTGTACTGTACTGTCCCATCGACAGCTGTTGATCGAGAACGCGCGAGATGCAGCCACGGCCACAGCCGTGCCCATGCCCATGCCATGCCCTGCCATGCCATGCGTGCCGCACTGAGATCCCCATCTGAGCGGACCATCGACCTGCCGGCATGCGATTTGTCCATGTGTCGTCTGTCCCACGAGCCTCGGCCTCGACTGCAGGCCTTCTCGGCCATCTCGGCCATCTGGGGCTTCTGGGGCTGCTGGGGCTGCTGGGGCCGATCGGACCTGCCCTTCCCTCCCCTCCCTGCCCATCCATTCGCTCCTGCGGTGCCGGACATGACATCCGGGCCAGTGACGGCATTTCGAGGACGGAAACGGAAACATCGATCGTCGCCTGCCTCTTTGCTTCTTTTCCTCGCTTCAGCTTTTCTCTTTTCTCTTTTCCTCTTCTGTTCCTCTTCTTCTCCTCTTCTTCTCCTCTGCTCCTCTTCTCTCTGCCTCGTTTCCTCGTTTCCCCTTTTCCCCTGTTCCCCTGTTCCTCGCCGAAGGCACTGCCCTCGGTGCTTGATGGCCATCCACGCGTCTGCCCGTCCCGAGTGCACTCCCTGCTAGAGAGGAGAACGAGACTTCGACTCCGACTTCCACTTCGACTTCCACTTCGACTTCCACTTCGACGTCGACCTCGCCGTCGCCGTCGCCGGGCAGAGAGAGCGGACGCATGGCAACGATGAACACGGGTCGCTGCCCACTTCGCCCGCACACCACGACAAGCAAGCCGTCGTCGTCGTCTCCGCGTCTGCGCACAGCGCGTGACCCCGACGCGCGCTGCCATCCACGCACGACGAGGCCACGGCCCCTCCGAGCACCGCCGGGGAGGGTGGTCCGCGGCCAACGGGGCCGGCTGAACATCTGGAGAGCGCCCGCGGTCCTCGGCCGGCGTCGATGCCGCCTCGACCAGAGAAACACGGGCGAGGGCGTGGCAAACGCCCGAGGGACTCGCCCCCGGACGCCGCCCCAGCCGCGGGGTTTGCGGTGAGCAACAGTCCCTCGGGACGAGGTCTCTCCCAGACGCCGTATGGAGGCGGCCTCGGGTCCACGTCGACCAGCCCGACCCGAGGAGCGCGGGAGCGGGCACCGCCGGCGCGCAGTGGGAGCGCGCAAGGACTGCCGCCGCCGCCGCCGCCGCCGGGCAAGGTCGCCATCCCTGCACTCAAGAACCCTCGTCTCGCAGATCCCAAACTCCCCAAGAAAGGACGGACGGCCCATGCCTGTGACTTCTGCCGGAAAGCAAAGGCCGGCTGCACCGGCGGCAACCCGTGCAGCCGGTGCAAGAACGCCAGCGTGCCGTGTGTGTACGGCGACGGCAAGAGAGACAAGGACAAGAAGTGGGCTGGCACCCCCCCCCCCCTCCGACGGTAGCAAATGCGCAAGCTAACGAATCATAGACGACTGACCAACTTGAGCCGGGAGGCCATCTCGCTCCACCAGCATGCGCTCGAGGTGGCGGACGCCCTTCGCCGCATCCGGCTGGACACGTCGTTGTCCATGGAGGCCATGCGGGCCGCCATCGACGACATCCTGGACATGGTAAGACGCTTCGCGGACCCGTGCGAGCTGGGCTAACGGGGACGAAGGCGCCTGCTCCGGTGTCGCCGGAGCACGACCGAGACGAAGAGCTGGTCCGGAGCCGAAGCCGACCGCGCTCCGAGGCCGAGGACGAGGAGATGAGCGGCAACGAAGACATCGATGCCGAAGTCGGTTCCACCGGCTCGCTAGACGTGATCAATGTCAACACCGACCAAGACGACACGCGAGCCACCGGCTACCTGGGCAAATCCTCGTCGGTGGCTTGGGCCAAACGGACCGCCGAAGAGTGTGATCCCGGTGCCCACCACCCCCCGCCCAAGCTGGGGAGGCCGTCGTCGGGATGTGTGTACGACTCGTACCACACCGAAGACGCCGACATGGAGTACTATGACACCAGCAACGTCAACTGTTTTGACTGGCCGGACAAGGGGCTCGCAGACGACCTGGTGCGCTCGTACTTCGAGACCATTCACGGCGCCTTCCCCATCGTCGAGAAGGTCGGCTTCATGTCGAGGTACAGCCAGTTTGTCCAGGGCGCGGTCGACCTGCAGGTGGAGGATGTGTTGTGGTTGGGCACGCTGAACACGATTTTCGCCATCAGCGCCGTCTACGCCCACCTGACCCGGAGCCGGACTCGCGGCCACCACTGTGATCATCTGGTCTATCTCGCGCGAGCCAAGATCCTCTGTTTGGATCAGGGGCTCCTCTACGAAGACGCGAGGATCCAGACGACGTCGGCGCTCGGCCTGCTGTGCCTGTACTTCATCACGACCGGCAGACTCAACCGGTAGGCGTGCCGCGCCACCCATCGAACCCCGTGTGCTGACTTCGCAGAGCGTGGACCATCGGCGGCCTCGCCATCCGGCACGCACTCACCCTCGGCCTGCACGTCAGGAGTGAAGCCGAGACCCTGTCGGACTTCGACAAGGAGTATCGCATCCGCTTGTGGTGGTCTCTCTACTCGCTCGAATGCTTGCTGAATGAGCTGACCGGGAGGCCGAG
Source organism: Blumeriella jaapii (assembly GCA_009599575.1). Classification (NCBI taxonomy): domain Eukaryota; kingdom Fungi; phylum Ascomycota; class Leotiomycetes; order Helotiales; family Drepanopezizaceae; genus Blumeriella; species Blumeriella jaapii. Next base: position 269,348 of record VWND01000026.1, on the reverse strand, counting down.
CTGTATCTCGGACAGCGACATCAGCACGCCGCTCCCTCTCAACATAGACGAGAAGGATCTTCGGCCGGGGCAAGCTCTCTACGATCAGCCTTCGGAGGAGGCGCGCAGCCCCTCGCGTCGTCGAGGGTCGCGCAGCTCCTACCGGGAATTGAGACGTAGGTAGCCAGACTCTCTACAGACCCCACTGACATACGCAGAAGGACGCCCTTCGGCGACCTACCAGATGCCCACGGGCATCGCCCAACCCCTCGCGTACACCTTTCCAGTGCTCCCGCTCACCTACGTCGTCGACCTATTTCATCTACCGCACGCAACTCGCCATCATCTCGCACGAGATCGTGACGCAGCTCTACTGCGCCGCAACCATCAAAGAGAAGTGGACCGAGGTGCAAGAGACCATCCGCCGCATCGATGGTCGCCTGCGTGCCTGGCGGGAGAACCTGCCCGCCGAGTTCTCCCTCGATTTCGATCCTTTCGTCGAGCCGGACTGGACGAATCCGTACGTGCTGCCCCGTATGGGCCTCGCCATGTTCTACAACTCCTCGCGCATGATACTCTTCCGGCCCTTCCTGTGTCGCTTCGAGGGCCGCATTGCGACCCAGTCCGAGAAGAGCAAGCACTTCAACAAAGACAGCGTCGAGGCGTGCATACACGCCGCCCGCGAGATGATCCGACTTCTGGGGAAGTCCGCCCGCAGTGTCGAGAAGCTGTACGCCATTACGCCGTGGTGGCACACCCTACACTATCTATGCGAAGCCCTCTCGGTGCTGATGCTCGAGCTCGCGTATCAAGCGCAGCACCTCCCGGGCGAAACGGCGAAGATTCTCGAGGATGTCGGGAAGGGTATCCGATGGCTGGTGATGATGTCGGGGGAATCCATCTCGGCTCGAAAAGCGTGGGAGATTTTCGACAATCTGATCCGGGTCGTGGCGCCGCTGATCAAGTGGTCCGTCTACGACCTTCCCACCTCGGCCCCCATCCCCCAAGGCTACAATTGGGTTTGGTGGTCACGCTCCGACTCTGCTCAGCCGCCAAACCCATCTTCGACGTCGGCTTTTCCCGGCAGCCAGCAAAGTTCACTGGCGAGCCACAGCCACGCTCAAACTCAATTCCCGGGCCCGTCGCCATGGGGAACGGCGGCTTCAAGCTTTGATCTGTATCCGGAGATGCAACATCAGTCTCAACCCCCAATCACACTAGGACACCAAGCCAGCAATCCTCTGGACCAAAGCATTGCGGTGCAGATCTTCGGCAGCATCGGCGGCGTGCATGGCCGCTTCGACGAGCCGTGGCAGCATTTGTTTGCTGCGACTCCGCAGGGTGGAGCCACCATTACAGGCGGCATGCGGGGTGGGGAGGCCACGATGGGACCGCCGCCTGTGCCGGAGGGATCACAGGGAGGAGAGAGCAGCGGTGGGAGCAGTGGTCGAGGGGAAAGAGGAGGGAGGTTTTCAGGGGGGAGTGTCGCGGGAGGGTTTTTTGAGGGCATAGCTGACTTTGATGGGAGAAGTGGAACGGGAGGAGCGGAATTTTCGTGACAGCGGTCGAGGGGGGTCTAGGCCGGTCGAGACCGGTCGAGGTAGGGGGAAGGATGCGCGATGAAGAGGAGGGAAACGAGTTCATGGAACAGGATGGCCACTAACGAATGATGAGACACGACGGCCACATACGCGAGCGATATCTCTCCGGACTTCTACCAATGGTTGATTGGACGGCGCTGGGCAATGTTTGGGCGTTCTTTACGACATCTACAGTTCGGGTCTTTGTCTCCGGCCGGCATATTTCAGGTCAAACTCCGCAAATATAGGTTTGAAAAATCTAGCCAGCTAGCCAGCTTAGCTTACGAAAAGTTATTTGCTTATCGTCTTTATTGGGGGGATCCTGGGGGAGGCTTTTCTCCGACTTGCTCGATTGCCATCCGCCGTCGTCGTCTGTAAGGAAGTGAGCGGTTGGAGTGTCGTTCTCACGGTAGCTTGAACCCGCTAAGCGAGCCGCTTGGGCACTGTTCGCTCGCTTAACGGAGACAGGTCCGATGAGGATGAATTGCGGTAGGGGAGGGGTGGGGGGCGACGTCGAGGAATCGGGAGGTGGAAATTTTGGAGCAGGAATTGGAGTTCGAGTTGGAAAAGAGAGGCAACTATCTGAGTTAGAAAATGAGCATGGTGCACACTTTTCAGGTTTTTGGGATTCACATATCGACTCATAAGGAGTTGTTCTGTTCACCGTTGTTGTCACAACTAGTCCATTTGCGTCTTCGTACAGTACTTCTATCCTCGAAGTAAGTCATGACTTCAATACCTCCCCTCCTCTTCTCCATCCACGCGCTCACCTGTCTCTCTCACACTCTCTCTGTACGAGTCGGTCAGTGCAAAAGCCGCCACAGCCGCGCTGACACACGACACTCACGTCGATCAGGGAAACACCGCAGATCTCATCTTCACCCAATCCGAGATTCTCTCCTCGAGCCATCATCCACCGCCCATCGTCGTACGTTGCCCTGGAACGAGTGTATCCCGCGCCAGACGAAGACACTCTCGTCATCCTGTCCGTGTCCGTCACCTGGCCTGGCCGCGTCGAATCTCGCGCCTGCGAAGAGGAAAGGCCCCCGGGGGGGGGGGGGGGGGGGGAAGCAAAAAGTCTGTTACATGCTATGCTGTACAGAGCAGGTAGACAGGCAGGCAGGCAGGGAGATGGATGGATGGATGGAAGGATGGGATGGGATGCCGGTGCATGTTGCTTGCTGAGCGCGGGATTCCAGGAACTTGCGGCAGTTTTTCTCCCTTCGACAGCAGGCAGAACTACGTACGCATTTTCGGGAGTTTAAAACTCTTTGTGTAGAGAGGAAACTCTGATTTTTCGGCGTTCTGTTGAGGCTTTGGTTTAGAAAGATGTTTGAAAATGTGGAAGTGAAGAGAATAAGAGGGAAAGGAGAAATTAAGAAGGGCTTCAGACGTCGCGAAATTTCGGAGCGTGTGTTTCAATTTAATATTAAATGCAATAATTAACGATCAACGGAATAAAAGTATTATATTGCTAAGCGCAGGATTCCAGGAACTTGCGGCAGTTTTTCTCCCTTCGACAGCAGGACTACGTACGCATTTTCGTGAGTAAAACTTTTTATGTAAAAAGGAAATTCTGATCTTCCTGCGCTCAATTGAGGCTTTAATTTAAAAAGATGTTTGAAAATTTGAAAGTGAAAAAAAACAAAAAGGGAAAGGAGAAATAAAAAAGGGCTTTAGGCGTCGCAAAATTTCGAAGCGTGTACTCCAATTTGATAATAGGTGCAGTGATTGACTATCAACGGAATGGAAGTACGTTGAGATGTCACGTGGATTTCCGCCCGATAGAGAAGGATGCTGGATTTTTTCGAATTTGAAATTGATGCTGAGCATCCAGGCGTACCAGTATTGCTTGCCCGCTTGATACCTATCGGCAAATGTGATACCTCGCCTGAATTATCCATCCACTCTCATTTCAAAGGACTGCCCAGATTCCCAACGGAAAAGAAAATCTCGCTAAACGCCTGCACAACCGAATACACCGCCCGAATACTCGTCAGACCTATCTAAGCAGCAGCAGCAACCAAACCGGACTGCTTTGCCTGGGACAGATTCTCCGCCGGCTGAGCGGGCTGCACGCCCACCCGCTCCTTGGCCAAGAGATCAACCAGTAGCGGGGACGGACGGTTGTCCTTACCCACAGCCGGGTACACGGCCTGGTTGTTCTTGTAGCGCTGCACGTTCTCAATGTACATGTCAAAGAGGTACGAGGAGTCCATAGGGCCACCCTTGGCTTCGGGGTGGAATTGAGTGGAGAAGATAGGGCGAGTCTTGTGGATCATGCCTTGGATTACACATTAGCGCGGAGACTTGATGGTTGGCTTGGCGCGAAATTTACCTTCATTCGAGCCATCATTCAGGTTGACAAAGTACTCCTTAAACTCATTAGGTAAAGTTGGCGTGTCAACAGCATATCCGTGGTTCTGACTCGTAATGTGACATTGTCCGGTCGTCAAGTCCAACGCCGGAATGTTGTGAGCACGGTTTCCATACTTCAGCTTGATGGTTCGAGCGCCAGCCGCAAGAGCCAATAACTGATGACCAAGGCAGATACCAAAGACAGGGACCTGGCTGGTCTCCATCAAACGAGCCAAGTGGTAGACCGTCTCCTGGCAATGGGTAGGGTCACCAGGACCATTGGAGATGAAGACTCCGTCGAAGTGGTGTGCGACTTTGTGGATGGGGTAATCGTACGGGAAGACCGTAACGCTGGCTCCCCGACTGACGAGCGAGCGGAGAATGTTCTCCTTGACACCGCAGTCGATGACCGCAACGTGCATGTCGCCACTCCGGGACGGAACGTGGAAGGGGGCCTTGGTGCTGACCTTCTTCACCAGGTTGATCTGCTCCGGGTCGATGAAGGCCTCGTCCTGATCGGCGTCGTACTCCTCTCCAATGGTGATTCTGGCTAGCGAAGATCCGACTTCACGCAAGTAGGTGACGATGGCGCGCGTATCGACGCCAGAGATGGCGGGCACGCCCTCGCGCGCACACCACTCACTCAAGCTCTCCACGGCCGTCCAGTGGGAGTATTTCTCGGCGTAGTCGGCCACGACGACACCGACGCACTGGATGTTCGGAGACTCGAAGTACTTGAGCAGTCCATGCTCGTCGCGGGCGGAGGAAGGGACGCCGTAGTTGCCGATGAGTGGTTGGGTGAAGACGAGGATCTGACCGCGGTAGGAGGGGTCGGTCATGGATTCGGGGTAGCCCACGAGGGAGGTGGTGAAGACGGCCTCGCCTGATATGTTGGACTTGGCGCCGAAGGACTTGCCGTGGAAGACGGGGCCATCCTTCAAGAGATAAGTCAGCCAGAACCGTACTTAGAGCTGCCAATGCTTCCGTACCCTGACTGTGAAGGTCGCTCGGTCGTGGGAGATGGGCGTAGCTCGTGGGCGGGTGGCTGCTGGCATCGCGCGGCCAGCGCTTCCCTCGCCCGTCGCCATGAAGCGTGCTTGTTGGGCCAGACGCTGGATGCCGCCCGCCGGCTTGAAGGCCGCGGGTCTCATGAAGCGTGTAAGCATCTTGTATGGATGTTCGAAGTGGCAGATGATGGTGGTGGTAGTTGGCGACTTCTCTTCTTCAGTTTACCGAAGCTTTCCAGATATGATCTGCGGTCGAGTCAGTGTGCGGTGAGAAACTTTCGGACAGTGGGATTGAGGCGGACCTGAGATGTAATCCTGCAACGGGTCAGTCAAGTCCAATTACAAAACAGACAGTAAACACAGTAACATAGAGAGATACAAGGAGAAGGTTAAGTATCGTGGTCTAAGCAAGGAGGGGTGTCTGTCGGGAGATCATCGCCGTAAGAATTTTTTTTTTTTTCAAGCCCCGTTACGTCAAGTGTCAAAGGGACGCATCCAATGAAGTCGGCTACTTCGGACGTACCTGGGACGTGAAGACTGACGGGCGTCCTGTCATAAGCGCAACGTTCTTCTGCTGCTGCTGGCTGGCGAGGAGGAGAGAGGAGGCGTGGTGTGGTAATGTGATGTATTGTGTTGCGTTGTGAGGTTGTGTTGTATTGTCGATGTGCGGGCTGGAGATGCAGAGATAAAGGCCCCGCAAGCGCTGAATTGGGACTAGTTCGCGATGGGCTGATTGGTATATCACGTGATACTGAATGGAATGAATGGAATGAACCAACAGTACAGGACTGGACATATGTACTGTATATATGTACTGTACAGTACTGTATGTTCTACGTACATATTGGTCAATGCCAAGGAGAAGAAAAGGTTTGAAGAGCTCAAAGGAGGCATGTCAAGTCATTCTTTTATATGGACGATGTTTTGCTTGGTGACTTGTATCAGAACTGATGGAGCAAGGATCGATGGCTCGTCACGCCCTATCGAATCCTCGGCAGTAGAAGTAGAGAGAGAGAAATCTCTATCAATACCAGGTATTCATTCATGCAGTGCCAGGTAGGTCTGCCCAAGTGCAGTTTGAGGACGGCCCAGAGAGAGAACATGAAGGAAGCTAGCTTGTTTTGCTTTCGGAGAACAAACGTCGAAGGCCTCATTTTCGCGGGGAGTAGGGGATGTACTGTAGTAGTGAGGGATGTACTGTAGGTTTTGGGAATGTGATTGGGGCATTGTAGCGGTCAAATCTACGACTCGCACTAGAGCCTTGACATTGGACAGTGCCGTGATGCAGAACTCGAGCCTTCAGCTTCTCTTCTCCGGCTTGAATGACGGCAAAGGCCGAGATGTGTCGGGAAGCAGTTCCTTATCACCAAATAAAGGACACTCGATCTTAAGTCAGTGTGAGGGGTAGAATAGACCTGCATCGGCCAGCACGTTGGCCTTCTACCGTAACTCTCAGAGATCGAGACCTCTCCGGTCCATACTGTACAACGTCTAGATGGCGCCCAGCTCCTTCAGCTTCGCAATCATACCATCCACGTCCTCGACCTTACCGCCTCCCTGTCTTGGAGGAGGTTCTGCGTACTCGTTAGCACATACCCAAGTGAAGCCGCTCATACCCTTATACCCTTCACCAACACCACCCACCCGTCTTGCGACTCTGAACAAGAGGACAGAGAAACCTACCAATAACCTTCAGCGTCTTCAGCCTCCTCCCCAAATCAACCCCCAGATCCGCACCCGTAACCTTCTCAATCTTCTTCTTCTTCGCCTTCATGATATTCGGTAGGCTCGCATACCGCGGCTCATTCAGCCGCAGATCACTCGTGACCACCATCGGCAGCAGGCCCTTAACGGTCTCCGTGCCGCCATCGACCTCCTTCTCGACCACGACACTCTTCCCATCCCCCTCAAAGGTAACCTGCGACGCCTGCGTTGCCTGGCCCCAGCCGAGCAGGCCCGCGAGCATCTGGCCCGTCTGCCCCGCGTCGTCGTCAATGCTCTGCTTGCCCAGGAACACGAGGTTGATCTTCTCGCGCTCCACGACGGCCTTCAGCAACTTGGCCACGCCCAGCGGCTCCGGCTCCTCGCCCTCGGCAACCTCGACGTGGATCCCGCGGTCCGCACCCATCGCCATCGCCGTGCGCAGGATGTCCTGCGCCTTGGGCGGCCCGCACGAGAAGGCCACGATGTCCTCCACGCCGTGCGCGTAGCGCTTCTTCTCCCGGATGCGGACCGATTCCTCGATCGAAAGCTCGTCGAAGGGGTTCATGCTATGCTTCACGCCCGACGTCTCCACGGCCGTTTGGGCCTTGTTCACCCGGGGCTTGACCTGCAGACGGAATAGACGTTAGCTGTCGACTTTCAGCGGGGGAGAGGGTATTGCTTTGGCTGGGGAGGGAGCAAGATATCTTGCAGCTGCGGGAAACCGAACGGGGCGGGCGAAGGACAGTTCCCATTGCCCGTTTCCTGCTTGCAGAGAGGGGAGCACAAACCGCATAATCAATGACCCTCTTCACAGGCACAAGAATCCGTAACCCAGACATGACTCCGCAGATGTGTATGCTGTGCTGTCGTGGAGCGGAGCGGAGCTGACAGTGACAAAGCTTCCACACTGACGCTCACGAGCTTGGGTTCCCGTTGCCGAGGGCGGGTTCACGTCACGTGATTACCACACGCGCAAGCTGGCGCATGAGGAGGCAATGCTTCCACGGGCGAGCATCTCGAAAGGTAAAATCATTGAATTGTTGGTACTGGGTGAAAGGGCTTGTGCTGGCCTGTCTAAGTGCTGTTTTTGGTTTGTTTGTGGTGGGCCTGTTGACTTCCCTCTCTCCATCGCCCAGCGGCCCAGCCAACCTGACCGCCGTCCATGTTACCACCAGCTGTCTTCCATATCTACGTAAGACTAAGACTACCATGTTATCCAATCGCGCTGGATCAGGTCCGTAAGCCTCTTCCCATACCAGTCATACCAGTCGGTGATGACCACTTTGCAGTGAGACGATGTTTACTGCCATCCACATCTCGCTTAACCACGCAGTTTGCACGCTTCGGAGTACTTGAACTCTCACTCTCACTTCTCCCGCAACGAACTGCCGTAGCCGTCGTCTATCTCCAAGCCTTCTCAATTCCCATCGTACAACTGCTTCGGTCCCTATTCTTCATCTCCATTTCTTCAGCCAGCGGCTATGGCAACCGCTGGCGGGAATGTCACCACCTGGGGCTCTATCACACTCTTCCGGTTCGTCGTCGCCACTGTATCACCACAAATCTCGAGAGGCACAAACGTAATCTTGTCCTGCAAGATACACTCTTCGTTATCACTTCCCTCGAGGTCCACCGCCTCCCTATCCCACCAGTTCCCCTTTCCCAGTTCCACGTCATCACTCCGTCCGTCTACGGCATTGCCCAACACATTGCCCTTTGCCGGTCTGCTGACGACGCCCGAGTGCAAGGGAGGGACGCGAGCTGATCGCGAGCGAGAGCGATCCAGAGAAGACATGCCGGAAAACGCGCTTAGGTGAAAGACTCGCCGTAGCAGCGACCAACACAACGGTATGTTGGCTACGTAGAAGGCGGTGCTGGCTTCGCGGACGTACCAGAAGGTCCAGGTGGGGGAGAAGGGCTCGGTAAAGGAGTAGTATTTGTTCAGGACAGCGGAGAGAATCTGCGCGATACGATAAGGCATCAGTATCATGGTATGTGGAAATGAAAAGAGGCAAGATCGTGTAGTAAGCGGGAAGGACAGAGGAAAAACGTACAACGAAGGCCCCCAGACTGAAGATCCCACACATGATTAATTTACTGTTGATCGTTAGCATACCTGTTCTACCCTGCTTGCAAACAGAAGGCACACTGGAAGAGGAAGGTGCAGATCCATTTTTACATGGACTCTTGATGTGACAGAACTCTGGAAGAGAGAGATACTCGGTTAGACCGATGTTCGTGACTTACTTTGTTCTAGGTATTCTTGACCTGATCAATAACGAAAGGGGTATCATCAGTATCATAATATCGGACGTGATATTAAAGACCGCATTGGTGATTAAGTGATGGATGGCAGCCGAGCACTGTACTAAATCTTTTGTCAACTCTCCTCTGTGCGTGTCTCGAGAAAGCTTTCGGCAACCCGTCGGGTAGTTCCTCCACCGAGCCTCAGATGCTAGGAGAGGAATTCACAATCATACCGTTCTCCACGGGCACTTTCCAGTACCCACTCCATGGCCGACACCACACCCCGAGATACAAGACCTCCATGATAAACCACGCCCCAACCACGTACGCGGCCAGAATCTTGACAGCCAGCCGCTGCGTCAGCCCCATCGTCAGCTTCCCATACAGCAGCAAGAGACAGATTTTGCAGCCCCATTGGGTCATGATCATGCTCTGCTCTACAACTAGCACGTATTTGGAGCCACGGATCCTCGAGTCGATGGACTGGGGCGTGAGCAACGGGATGTCTTCCGGATGCATGAGATTGGTACCGAGGTCGGAGGCGATGTTGATCGTAGCGATGAGAGTGCTGTAGAAGATGAAGACGACGACCATCCCGTAGTCATCAGTCTGGAGATTCTTGAGCGCGCCTAGTCGTAGCCATTGTGATGCACTTGACCCGTCAGCTGCGAGTCGGGGAGAATCTTCTGTTGTAATGGATGACTTACTACCTGGTCACAAGAACCACGCACGCAAATGTGTACCACGCCCATGACTCTCTTTCGAGAGAGTGTCCCATTATTGTTTCTTGGACAGGAAACCAGGCCTTGCCTCACGCTCTTAGAAACAAGATCGAATCCCTGTTTCTTCGGTCAAGAACAAGAACAACACCCGAGGAATGTCATCGGTAAGGTAGTAAGCAAAAACAAGTTAACAACAGGCGAACAAAAACGAAGAAACACCAGGACCGAGAGAAGCCCCCTCCAAATGAGTCAAGGACCATGCTAGCATTGTAGGTGAGCAGACCCTGTAGCTGAACGGTTGAGGTGCGTCAAAACACACAAGCTCTTCTGTGCCGAGTGCCAGATGCTCGGGCCTGTTGTAAGGCGCAATTGCGCATATGCCCGAGACGTTTCCACGCATCCAAACCGTTCATGCCCAATGATGCGCCAATGATAGCATGGACATAGGAAACCTAGGTCCAGAAGTCCTCAAGGGAGGTCCGTCATAAATCAAGTCGTAGAATGACGGAGGATAAGTGAGAGATTGAGAGCCTTCCAGCGATACCAGACCGCCATTGCTCATGGCACGTATGGCATGCTTTGCCATGGCTGGGCCAATTCGGATGTTGACCTCGCTTAACTATTCATCCTTCAACTTCCACACGCCAACAATGCAGCAATGGCGTCGCCAGACGATCGCAGCCAGCAACGACCCAGTGTCAAGCTTTGATCGCCCTTCACTTATCTCCGGTTCCTAGCGAAGTACACGCGGCGATCCGCCTGATCTACATAAGAGTCGGACTCGGAAGACATGGCAACGCAACCCCTCCTCTTCTGCCAAACCAGTCCAAACCAGGCACTCTGCTTCAAAAGCTCAATCCACGGATGTACAGACAACTCGGAGGCCGATGCTGATTCGAGTCTGACTGTAGCTGGCGAACATGCCGCATCCTTTACACCTTTGCTGTCTCCGTCTCTTGAGTCTCGTCTCGAGCAACAGCAATGCTGACGGACATAACTGCCCCAAATCCGCTGCGCCTAGCAAGGCTTGTCTGTCCCACCTGTGCTTCCTCCGTCCTTCGTATGCGGGTGATAGTAGGTTGCAGCTGTTGTTCCGTCGTCTTCCCGGTCTTGTTGTCGGGCTTCTGTCTGACCGTCGATGAGCTTCATTTCCCTGCGACGGTCCGTGTTCAGCTTCTAGCTCGCCTCACGCAGCCCTCGACCTCTTCCTCTCAACAACCAACTCTGATAGTGAGATACTCGCTCCCATCTTCTTGCATATCAAATGCCTCTTCTGCCACCCTTCATGAAAACCAAACAGCAAGCTCGTGAGCCCAAAAGTGGTTCCACTCCCAATTCTCAGCACCACTGACATCAAAACCCAACATGTCCTCACATCTGATACCAACTATCGCTTTGAACCCACCCCCTTGCTACTCATACTTTCCCTCTGCCCTCGTTTGACTTCAGATATCCGTATCAGGCGATCATGTGTCGCCGTCCCATATACACGTTCGTGCGGTCCGCAAATGGGTCCCCATGCTATCGTTCACCGTGGGCCACTTCACTCTTTTGTAAAGCAACCTGGTATTTACACTGTGATGTACATACAGCATGGAGACTTTGCACTAGCCTCCATCACATTGCGATTGAATTCTCCGTTACTCTTTTTTGGTAGGGCGTGGTATCTGATGCCAAGATCGACGACTAAGTCTAACGTCTGTCTAGTGACGCCGAAGAGACAATCTGATACAGTAGATTTGTTGGTCCGCGTGAGAAGCAGGAAGTGAAGCTTCGTTTCACAGTCCGAGAGTTGTTGCAGCATGCATCTCGAGTTCGAGGACCGAGGATATCATCGGTGCGCTTCAAGTCTCTCACTCAGACATGTATTTGAGTTCCCAACCCGGAACCCGCCCAGTCCTCCCAGCCTAGAATCTTAGCAAACACGATCAAGCCTACAAACAGCACCAGCAGTTTCGCGCTACCAACTCCCGGCCTGGAAACCCGGCACGAACACCTGCACTCTGACACTCGGCGCTGTCGCCAGCTAGACGGCTCCTAGAAGCATTTTTACCAGCACTAGCGCAACCGACGCAAATTCCACTACGACCGTTCGCCTTCATCTTCCTACGGACTGCCGTGGTTTCAGTCCTGAGCTGCAACAGACCCAAGGTCCTCATGGAAGACGAAGAGCTGGCATCCCGGGCTTTAGGTCGAAGTCATCGGGCGACCAAAGCTGTGCCGTACAGTTCACGGTCTTCGGCCTAGGGCAGACCAAAGGCGTGACATACCAAAGAAACTCGAATTGTCACGTGGGAGAGTCAGGATCCGACGATTCGAGCTTCTCGAGGGTCCGAGTAAACATGGCATGAGGAACGTCCTCTTGTTACCACCTTCTTGTTCCCCTGACTTGGGTTGGCATGCATCGATGGCACTATTGCAGAGACAAGCATTCTAGAGACGGATTGCAGGCCTCCTGAGACCATACGTTTATCCTCCGATGGCAACGTTCCTAGCTAACCACTATGGATTGGCCAGACTGGGTTGAGCTACTGTGACAGGGAGAAAGCCACGTTGGTTGTTCTTCGAAAGTAGACGCCAGGTCCTGTAGAAAGAGAAGGTTGGCCACAAAAGAGTCGTGCCGATACGTACCTAGGGAGCAGAGATTTACAGAAAACGTAGATGTGAAATGGCTGAAGCTTGAAGACTTGCTGATAGACATCGTGGGAATATCATCGGCTGTTGTTGTTGTTGTTGTTGTCGTTGTTGACGTGCGAGAGCTCGAAGTCCCCCCTATTTTCGGCATCGGATCCGAGCATCGGCCTCGCGTGACGCGTCGGATTCGGTTTTTCTAATACCCGCCGCGGCCGTGTCATCTGAAAAGCAAACATCGAAAGCTTGTTCGCGAACTCTCTTCACCTCAAAGTTCTCAAAACCCACACTCCTTCGAATGCGGAGCTGGCCGAGTACATCTCTCAACAACCCGAACATCATGACTGACTGGAGCAAATCAAAGGTCGCCGAGCTTCGCACTGAGCTCAAAAAGCGAGGTCTCCCTCAGACAGGTCTCAAACCCGTCCTCGTTGCTCGATTAGAAGCGGCGGACAACGACGAAGGTACCGAGAGCGAAGCCACGGTGCAGGCGTTGGACAACAGCTCTGCGGCGGCGACATCGCCAGACACCATCTCCCCGGTGCTTGCGTCTACAGATGGCCCCCCAAATGCCCCTCTCCAGACCGAGACCGAGACCGAGACCGAGGCTGTAGAGACTGCGGCGAAGGTCGAGACACAAGAGCCGGCTCAGGAGACAGCGGAGATCGATGTGCCAACGAATCTGCAACGACCAGCTGAGACGGTCGAATCGTCGCATTCTCCTGCCGAGGAAGCCCATACGTCTGCTCTGCCCTCTGTCGAGCCCCGAGAAACCAATGAAGACCAGAGGAAGCGCAAACGCCGATCGCAAAGTCCTCCCCCTTCCGCGAGAGACTCTGTGCGCAAGCGATTTCGACCAGACGAGGAGGTTTCCGTAGATTCTTCTCAAAGCCATGCCGGAGTGGCTGAGGAGGTCCAGGTGACTTCAGCCGAAGAAAATGCCCATGGTTCGGAATCTGCAGATACGAAAATGGAGGACGTCGAGCAAGAAGTCGGTCTCGATCAGCGCGCGGATTCTGAGGATGCAGGACACGCACTCGCAGAAGACGCGCTCGACCACTCAAGCTCACATCGCGACTCCCGATACAAGAACCTTTTCCCCGACACTACAACCCTGACCTCAGCCATGGGCGACATTCGGGACTCGGAAGAGCTCGAACCAGAGCGATATGTAGCCCAATCTCTCCATCCCGCGACTTCTGCGCTCTACATCCGCGACTTCATGCGACCCCTCAATCCGCCGACGCTGAAGTCTCACCTCGCACACCTTGCAGCTCCGCCTGGCCACGTCGACGACCCGGAAGTTATCACGGAGTTTTACATCGATCCCATCCGTACCCACGCCTTCGTTACGTTCGAGAAAGTCTCTGCAGCAGCACGAGTTCGTTCCGCTCTTCACGACCGCATCTGGCCTAACGAGAAGACCCGGAAGCCGCTCTGGGTGGACTTCGTTCCCGCTGAGAAAGTAGCACACTGGATTGATCAGGAGCAGGAAACTAGAGGGGGAGGACGAGGAGGCAAGAAGTGGGAGATTCTCTACGACAGGGACGAGCACCAGGTTGTCACTGCTACATTGCAGGAAGTCGGCAACATTGCCCGGCCAAGCCAACCTGCTCGCCAGACTTCCGCCGCCCCGACGACTCCTCCTCACGGCGTTCACCCAGATCGGATCTTGAGCGTGCCCACTTCACCTTTGCACAGCCAGGGTCAAGCTACTGCTTTCTCGACTGGAAGAGAGAGATTGGATGCTTTGTTCAATTACACAAGTTCCAAGCCCACGATTTATTGGCAACCAGTCTCGAAGGACACTGCTAACCGGCGCCTAGATAGCATTGACCAGGCTCTGTCGAAAGATGGAGCTGCTGGACGGCCGTTGCAAGGAGACTTTCATCGTTATACTTTCGAGGAAGATACTGTTGTCGACCGCGGACCAGAGATCTTCCCAGGTCTCCGACCTCCTCAAGGCTTCCGTGGTCCAAGTGGCTTTGGCCCGAGAGGTGGTGGAAGCGGGGGTTATCAGGGTAGAGGGGGGTATGCGTCTTCGTTCAGAGGGGGTCGAGGAAGCTATGATTCGTACAGAGGAGGGTATGGCGGTAGGGGGTTTGACAGATGGGGTGGGCCGGATAGACGGAATGATTGGAGAGATGAAAGACGAGATCTCCGCAGGGACTATGATAGACGTCGCTGATGGCCGTCTAACATGACTTGCACTGTTGGAGTTCACGGATCTGGTGCTGCGGGTTGCAAGTGTCAACGATCTTATACTTGTCTAAGTGTCAGAACTAGAGGGACAATAGGCCGATACCCATAGAGATATGCTCTCTGCAACGCAAGAATACATGAGATAATGCCATTTTTGCATTCCATTCCTCCACGATTAAGCCGCTACAGTGTACAAGTTAATTCGCTCAGTAGCCGACGATACCAAGGCTGGCGGCATCTCATGGTCATGGCAGCCTTGCGCACAAGGCCGCCGCTCAAAAATCCATGTCAAATCCACCCTCAACGACTCCGTCACGAACATCACACGCCTTCGCGAAAGCTCTCGATCAATTGACGATACAAGCATGTCTCACCTCTCCAATCCCCTCGCAACGGCCTCCCAGCTTTACTCTCAATCCGCCTCTAGTCCAACAGCGCTGCCCCTCGAGATCCAAGACAGCATCCGCTTCTACAGCGCGCGCCTCACACAAGCAGCTGGTATCCTGCTGCGCCTACCGCAAAGTATTACTGCGCAGGCCAATGTACTGCTATTTCGGTACTGGGTGGTAGACGGGTTGATGGAGTGGGAGTTCAGCGTTCGTATCTCAGCGTCCCATCTTTCCAGACCCAAAGTGACACGAGAGGACATATCACTAACGAACGCGTCGATACAGGACGTCTCAGCAGCAACCCTCTACCTAACAGCCAAAATCTCCGCCTCGCCCCGCTCCATGCGCAGCATCACCAACGTTTACGCCTACCTGCTCTCTCCCAGCTCTGCTCTCTCCTCCCCAGCATCTAGCAAGCCCACCCACGATCCGACATCCTACTACCTCTCCGAATCCGCCTACATCAGCAACCGCACCCGTCTCCTCACCCTGGAAGGCCAGATTCTCAACGCCCTCGGCTTCACCACGCACGTTGCGCTCCCCCACCCGCTTGCCATCACCTACCTACAGACCCTCGACCTCTTCTCCGACCCGCAGGTTGGTACCAGGGTAGCGAGACGCGCGATCGCCTGGCTGAACACGGCGTTGCTGAGTCCGCAGATGCTATATCTGACGCATCAGCCGTGTGCGCTGGCAACGGCTGCTGTGTACCTGGCAGCGAGGGATGAGGGCGTGAGGCTACCGGAGGTGGAGTGGTGGGAGGTGTTTGATTGCGAGAGGGAGGAATTGGGCTTTTTGGTTGTGGGGATGGGGAGTTTGAAGGGTATCGCGGAGAGGGAGATTCAGAGATGGGAGGGGAGGGGAATGATTACGAGGGATGATGTGCGAGGCCTGATTGGTGACAAGCGGGAGGGGGAGGACGAGGAGACGAGGATGGCAAGGATGCTGGATGAAAAGGTTGCGAACATTGAGAGTTGAAGGCAAATGGACGGGACAAAAAGTCATGCGAAAATAGCATGTTTGTGATCCATTAATACAACTGGATCACGAGTCACGAGGGTGCCTGTTTGTTGGAAAACTGCGGAATTTGTGGTTATCGTCATCTGTCCCCGTTCTCCTCCTGCTTTGCTCTGTCTTTCTACTCACCAAGCGTGGTCTTAAGTTATATACAGTCCTGTACCATCCTGAAAGCAGCCGAAATGTCTAAGCCGTCAAGAAGCCATAAACCTACCCTGAGTAACGAGATCTTCAAACCCAGATACCGAGAAATCCAAGGCTACTACATCTCTTGATATATGTTCCCATAACCATCGAGTACCCGATCCTAGGAAATCCGTTCAGTAATTCCCCAGTGTCTGTCTGTTACAGTGCATTTCTGTAATAATATAGTTGTATGGATCTCGCCCTGAAGGTTTCTTTATAATTTCGAGTGATTGAATCTCGTACCACTCAATCCCAAGGTTTTTAAATTCTAGTTTTCCCGGGAGAAGTTATCGACGTATAGTCAAACTTATCCGGCTGTCGATTATGTTTGTATTATCGGAACGGTACTTTGTGTTTCAGTCTTTGCCTCAAACGGAAAGAGTACAATGCATACCCGTTTTTTTTCTCCTAATGGATAGTATGTACGGTGTAAGATCTGCACAGCACAGTCTCAAGTTCTCTCCCAGGCGATTTTCAATACACTTAGTTGGTGTCCTTACTCATCTTGCATTTCCGATTGCAAAGAAGAATCTCCCTTGCTAGTGTCAGGAGCAGCTAATCAGATGGTGAAATGTTTAATGCGCTCTCCCCTCTTTCAGTCCATGCATACCCCAATAGTAAATACTACATACCATCTGTAGCATTAACAATGACATGGGCGAAAAATAGAAGGTGAATTCAGGGTTGTTTAAATTCCAAATTTCTTTTCCCAACGCTGCGAATGCCAAATACCAAATGCCTAGCATACCTAGGTACATCCTGATCTCAGGAGACGGACTTGCGCAAGTGGCTCGCTTAATTGTTTACAATGCCCTGTTTTCTTGGCAATATTTCCAAATGTTATTTTTACTTCAAGCTTGGTATTGGGTAGTCCGACGTACGTGTATTTCCCAGGATGACTGAGGCCGCGGTGCGAGATTTGGGTTGCTGCTGTTCGATTTACAATTGATGTTATTGCTATCACTCCGGAGTTATGGTTTTCGCCAGCAAGCCTGCAATGTGCAGAACAGAATTACAGCGGGAATTTTTGCATGCTTGTTCGTTTCTTTAGCCATCAGCTGTATTTATGCTTTTGTGAGGTTATGAATTGAACTTTCACATTGTTCAGTTACCTATCTTTGGGCAGGGAGAATTGGGGAGCTTTCGTAGAACAACTGAGAGCAATGGAAAGAGAGACCAGATTGATTATAAATACAGCTGACGAAGGTTAAAAAAATATATCACAAGCTTAAAGTTTGGTCTGAAGTTAATGACTGTTGATTTTATTTCTAATCCGGAAGCTGTATTTATGCTGCTTAGAGATACATCTCTTCAGCTGTCTCCAAAGAACCTTCTTTGACTAAAGTATGTTAGGAAAACAGAATATTCTACAAAGGAGGACCTTCCCTCTACTACCCCATTTCACTTACGATAAGTCTTTAAACGCTGGTCTAGTAAAATTGCAGAGAAGAAGCATTCACCACAGGGTATAGCTTGCATAAATGGCATGGACGACTTCTGCACGGAAGTCCGTTTTACTTTGCTAAAGGTATTTCCCATCTTTACCTGAGATGGTGGCTTGATTTTACTTATGATTGAACGCGGGTAGAAAAGAACTGCTGTCAGCTATAGGCTTGTGGTCGATGGATTGTAACCATAATTTCGAACCTAAAGCGACTAAATTAGCGTAAATCAACGTTGGATCCATACGCGTCTATGTTATAGAATTCTAACATCTTACCATTGGAGTCTTGCAATTGCTTCTGAAAACAGAAAATTATAGAAAATACGCGGATACGACGTTCTGTTCGCTGATGTAAAGGTGGTGAATCTTCCCTCAGCAGGATGTAGGTATTCTCTATTTTCTGAGCGAAGAGAGTATTCCTAACAGGACGGAAGAGGCCGAGCTAAAAATATTGGAAGCAAGCGTAAAGTGAATTTCGGAATTTCAAACGCCTATCAAATGACTTGAGAGAAAACAGGGTGATCATGATAAACTATCTCGCATTGTAGTACAGACATTTAGGTCAGGTTAACTGTCTACAATGGCTCAACTGAATTCTTGCAGTACGTTTGGCGATCTGATGTTCTTGCTTACAAATCGTTGGTTACAGTTACGGTCATGACGAGGATTTTTATTCGACTGAAAACTATACCACTGAAAACCGAGAAAACTGCCAATACCATCACAAGTTTGTCTGATTTCCTTTCATCGGGTGCTCTATGAGCTGTCCCACATCGCCTCAAGCCTAGCCTCGAGACAACCTGATAATTCAGCATCTATCGAGTATCTCAAATAGCGGTTCACACGTCAAATTAGCAAAATTGAAAACAGACCGTCCAGGGAAAAAAAGCACAAATTTGCCATAGACCCGAACATATGAACTTGTTTTGCTTTCCAACAACGTTGCTGGGTTGAATGAACAACCTGTACCAATTCTCGGAGGCCTTCCCCAAACCTAGTGGTCTCTAAATATATTTTCGTGCCGATTTCTCCCGGAAAGCATCTGCGCAACCCACCTAAGTCCTATTTTCGAGGGCATAAGCAGGTTTCAAGCTGGAACTTGATCAGCCTCTCGCATTTATCGCAACTCTATTTTTCTCATTCTTTGATTTACTTCAGAAAGAACCCCATTTGAACATGTGTCTTTTTAGTGTACCGATCCGGATGGCAGAAAACGCTGTATTTACGAGCGGCAAAGTCCGGGGCCAGAGACAGATGACTCACTTATCTATGGCTCGCTGTCGACTCCAAAAGATCAAAGACTCCAAAGTTTAAAAGATGTGCTGCGGACGAGGATGTCGTAATGGTCTCCCAACATGCTTTTTTTTTACGAACCCCCGACCTGCAGTTCCGGAAGGGACGTCGCCTGAAGTTTCCGGAGCAGAAGGCAGCTAATAGCACCAATGCATCGATATTACATCGTCTGGATTATAATTTGGAAAGGCTTTATCAATTTCGATCAGATCAAAATTCCACCAGGTTGTGTTATTCAAAAGAATAAGGTCCACGGTTGCCTATTCTAGATGAAGGCCTTGCTTGGTGTTCAGATATGGAAGATCTCCTATCGTTTTGCATACACCCAAGCCCCTAGAACATCAAGGCTTCGTTGTTGTCATATTTTGCTGTAAAAATAATGGTCGGGGCTTTTGTGCCGAGGAACGAACTCAGCATAGAAAGAAAGGAACAGATGATATCAGAGGCTTTGTTTAAAGGCCCTGGTAAGAGGCCGAGCCCTCCACAACAACATCACAGTATCCTAGAATGGCATTACTCTCCTGAAGAGTTGTTTTATCTGTTCCCGTGTAATGCACTCGCCATCACGAATGTCATTTCAAGGCAATCATGTCCGTCTTACTTCCTTTCTCAGTTCAAACCATGAAACTAGAAGGCCGCAAGGGAAAGCTACATTTGCTGGAATCAAATTCTACACCCAGCCGTTGGAGTATCATGTAAGAAGAGTTATGAACAAGTAACTTTGTTGCAACCATAGCGATGTAAATCTATATGTATACATATACATCTCAAAAGAGTCACCTGCCTGCTGCTAGTTGTCTATTGTCTCTTACTGTTCACAAAGCAAGGCCCCTCAATAGATCTCGCTTCCAGATCCCGATGTCTGTCTGTCCTTGACATTCACTAGCTGTTCGGCCATAGACTCCCACGCGACGCGCGACGCGACAGCAACCTCCTTCCTTATCGCTTCGGTCTCTTTTCGATCTGAACACACACTTCCCCAAACACCACACAGAGAACAATCGAAAATGCCGGGCCACTCCTTCAACCCTTTCTTCAACCGCTTCAATGACGACCCTTTCATCGACAAACCCTCACCTCGTGCAGATAACCACCCCCAGCGCAGCTCCTCCCTGTCTGCGGTCGACTACCCACACGGTCCCTCTAACTCTCCAGAGAAGAACACCAATGCGCCCGATGATAAGAAGACTCCAGAGCCTCGTCTTTCGGATTCTTCTACTCCCAACATCAACGAGCCGCTCCGCCGTCCATCCCCCATGAGTCTGAAGAACGCCTTTGTCGTTGCGATTGGAGGTTGCACAAGCTCCGGAAAGTCCGATTTGGCCGTCATCCTGAGCGAGGTTTTCACCAGTTCAGCTCCGGTTCCGGTTTCAGTTCCAGCATCTACACCTGTGACCGCACCTACTCTTCTTGGTGAGGTCGAGCTGAACACCAAGGACGATGATACGCCTAGCAAGGAGACTGAGGGTAAGGACAAGACCGAGCATGTTGAGGAAACCCAGGGAGCCGGGAAGATTACCGAAGTCGAGAAGAAGGGTCTTGTCGTGTTCCAAAACCACTTCTTCATTCCCAAGGCTCTTCAACCGGTCTGCATCTTCAGAGGTGCTGGAAGCATCACCGATAACGCCTTCATGAAACAAAGCATCAAGGATAGCGACGAATACATGGTACGTACCTGCCGCCCGCTCTCGTCACGTTCATTGCCTCGGGGGTCTTCAAGAGCAAACTTAAAAATCATCCGCTTACTCTGGTCCCAAACCCCTTATGACTGTGCTGACTTAGTTTCTCGGACAGTACAAGATCACCTCGGGTGGCTCGCGTCGCGCAGTACAGAAAGAGTCTCTCTCACATGGTGGTGACAGTTCCAAGAAGTGTGACCCCGATAACCAAGGCTCTGCTTCGTCTGCGTCCACCTTGCCGAACCTCCGCACCCGCTACCAAGAAGATAGCAAGAAGTCAGTCTTCATAGTCTCGGGCCCGGACGCAGATCTCGACACAAGCTTGGACTTCGTGAGCATGGCCACCACTGTTGAAACCATCAAGGATAAAGGCACTGCCAATGAGTACTTGAAGCGCTTTCAGCCTGAGATCAAAGCGGAGGGCCACAAAGAGTTGATCGCCAAGCTGCGTGAGCAAGTCGCGGTCTTCGTCGAGAACCAAGCCATTCTGAACGCCGAGGCACGATTTTCAGGTTTCCTCCTCAAGGGTCCTATCGAGAATGATCACAAGGCCTGCCTACGCCCAGTGTTTGCGTTCGTCGAAGGCTTTCTCACGCTCGCCAGCCCGGAGGCTATCGCCAAAAGCGGAAGCTACGCTTTCAAAGCCGAGGCCGAGAAGTGGAAGGTCTGGAGATACGTGCACCGACTTGAGTCGCTCTACGTGGAGCTTGCTGCCACAGCCGAGATCGCCGAGGAGCTGTCGGGCGAGATCGAGGTCGTCAAGGCCCAGCTTGATGCCACCCTCCTGCATGCTAAGCACCACATGCAAGGGCTGTTCGACCTCAAGCTGTTTTTGAGCGTTACCAAATCCACGGCGAAGGACAGACGGATGAAGAAGCCGATGTACCTTGATGCTTCGGAAGGCGAGCGGCTTCCCGGCAAGATGTGGTGCAGTGAGGGTTACTTCGAAGGAGTCGCTTGGCCACACTTCACTGAGGCTCACGACTGGTTGTTGGAAGGCCGCAAGAGCGGAAGGTCGGACAAGGAGGGTGATGTCTGGGTTCAACCATTCGTTGATGCCACTGCAGAGGAGACGGCCGAGTGGGCTGTTATGGTAATGTTGAAGGAGATGGGCCGCCTGGAGAGCGAGGCTCGGGAGGCAGCTCGTGGTTACTTGGATGCCCGTGATTGAAGGGTGTGTGAAAGGCTGATCTCATGTGCCATCGGGCACGGTTGCTACACTGGACAGAATGTTTTACATGTTACACTGCAAGTCAGTTTGCTCTACTGATGAGGCGTGGTTGCCAGAATCGGTACCGGACACTAGGTGTAGGACAGCAAATAGCTGCGACGTGTTACAACACTCCGAATTAAGCTTTCTCAATCGCGAAGCTTGATTCACATACCAGTGACCAAATTCCAGATGCTACAGCACGCATAACCGTATTCAAGATTCCCAGTCTGTTCAAGGGCCAAACCCTCACTTGGTGAATGTCAGGACTTTGTGATCAAGTGAAAATCACAGCTACTGCAAAGTCTCAGTCACTGGTGATCTCTTGCTCGTCGGGAGATTGGAGGGCTTAGAAAGACCAGATCAGATACCGGAAGACTGTCCAGGAATGTGTTTCCCATGAGGTAGGATAACCTCGTTTCGTCATGTTATAGCCGGTGTCGAGAACTGTAACAATGCTTCTCCCCCTGCAGAACGAAGATATGAAGTCAGTAATCATGATCGCTTCGCGACCAAAAGCAAGGAAGGGAGATCGTGTCGCTGGATTTAACGACTTGAGAATTGGGGGCTGTTCGAGACTGAGAGGCTGTCAGAAGTTTTAGATAGGGTGAAAAGGGACAAAGGTGAGCGAGAAGTGTAGTGGAAGCAACCTTGCTTGAGATCTCCCAGAAGTATGTTGACACTCGGTTCCCCGTACCTAAACATTTCGAGAGACATCAATTGCATGCTAACAGACCAAATGCTCAAATTCAATTCTGCTTGTCGCCTCGATTGAGGGATTACGACATTCCAAACTCATCACGTGCATGTCACATGTCGTGAGACGGAGGGCGGGACAACTTTCGGGATCGTGAAGCACCGGTCAAAAAGACACGGCTGTGAGATAACCGACTTACAGTATGATCCGGGCCAAGAAACAAGGGCTGGCCGGCTCGCGACGTTTGGAATATTCGCGGTTATTTTATCAAGCTCACCAGCCTTCGCAATTCGGCTAAAATTCAAAGTCCCCACAAAGCACAAAAGCAACATCGCACAATCGCAAAAGAAAGGCCAAAATATCACCATTCTCGCCAACTCCAGATTCTCATTCATCTATGCATGTAATTTGGAAGAGATGCAAAAATGAAGGTTTTGCCGACTACTGGAATCGAACCAGTGATCTCCCCATCGCATGTGATCAATACGAGTGGGATGCCTTACCACTGGGCCAAGCCGGCTTGTTTGTATTGTTTTTTCACATGATTGTTGATGTGTGCTTGAGTTAATGTTTATAAGAGCTATTCAGAAATAAGCAGAAAGATTGAGACCTGGCGATTGGCTCGTTTAAATTTCCAGGGTGTGTCTCGGGTAAACATGCTTTAGAACAGGAGTGCTTGGTTCGATACTGCAATCATTGTTAGAGTATGGCGTAGATCATAAGAAATGCACAGTTTGGGCCATGATAGCATCAAGAAAATAATGAAGTCGGCGTTTCGGAAGGATTCGTCTCATTTGCAAGCACATAGTGCCGTCGATTCCCAAGCCCAAGCCAAACATAGCTTTTCATTTAAAATATGTACATGAAGTCAATACGGGGAGCGAATCCTTCACCACTCCATTCCGTATTGATACTTAGAATCAAGAGCCATGATCTAAGTACAGGTATTCAAATGAGTAGAATCCTGAGCCCCGTTTCCCAGCAAAGTACCAATACCAGATTTCCGAGATCCGGTGCGTGTGGAACTTGCTCTAAGTCTAGAGGAGGAGTAAAGCAGTAAGGCCAGCGAAAGCGCTGATCAGCACGGAGGTTTGCAGTACGGAAGCTTCGCTCTGGAAGATAGGAGGCGTAATTGATGGGAGACTGTGCACGAATTTGATCAGCGATGAGAGAAACACCCGCACGGAAATTTAAGCTTACGTGATGTTACGCGTCGCATTGCCTGTGGTGTATGGGACTGATGTGCCGGTTGTCAGTGGGATTAGTCTGGTGGTGTAGTACACCGTTGGGACACAGCTTGTGAGTGTCTCGAGGCTGCTTGAGGTCGAGACTGGGGCCGAGGACGTTGCGTTAGAGCTGCACGGGGTAGAAGTCGTGCTGTAAGAAGTTGGTCTGCACGACGTCGTATTGTGCGAAGAAGGATAAGGGGCAGTGGAGGGAGCTGGAACTGGATCCGAGGGCCTGGGCACAGTAACAGTCAGAGTGCGGTAAACCGTTCGTGTCGTAGAGATGGTTGTGCGAGATGTTGGCAGGGGCGTGTTCTCTGGGTAATGAGCAACCACAGCACCAGCGGCCATGAGGACTGCCGAAGCAGTGATCGAGCTTGGGAAGAGCATCGTGACTGTGACTGTGTTTGAAGAGAATGACTGAATGAATGAAGCAAACGACTGTGATAAGACAACCTTCAAGGTGACAGGGACGACGAAAAGAGTGTAAGGGGAGAATGCTCGACCAGGAAAACAAACATAGATGGTCCAACCTTTTGAGAGAATCCGAATTGCCATCGTGAGCAGACGAACCCATACCAGGTCATTAAATTTGATACAAGCAGGGTGTTTCTTTCCACGACCCGGCCAGACCGTTGGTGGGGCTAAGGCACTGTTGAAGGAAGCTGAGAGGTGGAAATGCTTGCGGTAGCGAGGGACTGACTGGCCCTGCAATGTCCCGGGATCTCCGCAAGATATGTCCCTGCAGAAACCTTGGGAAAAAAACAACTGCTCGAGCCCTTGAGCGGAACATGCGACGATAGCAACACATCAAAATAATTGCTTGTTGTTTCATGGCGAGAGCTTTTGGAGGATATACGTAAATTCTGTTATGGTGTTGTCGCTTTGGAAAGCATTGTGACCAAAAGTCTAATATTAGCGGTCCTAGGATCAACAGCACCTGACCGCCTGAGTACTATTTTCAATGTGCACAACAATTTAAATATCAACATAGACCATAGAGACGAGCGGATTCATTTTTCATTTGGCTCGATCCCACGCCCTCCAGCCCCAATCCTTCGGCCCGCTCTAATATTTTGCGATTTCAACAACCTTCGAACAGAAGCTAGGATGTTGAGTCGGAGAACGAGTAGACTCTCGGTATGTAGATCACTCTTCGCCTCAGTTGGATAAATTATGGCAGTGCACGCGACTCAAGCAAACAAGCTCGGCCATAATCTTTGGAGATTTCACTCGGTGTAAGGAGCTGCTTGCAGGTGGGGATTGTGTGCTGGGACTTTATCAAGAGATCCGATGTTGTCCCTACAAATGTGAAAATTTTACTCGAGCATCCCAGGAAAGGCTATCGTCGTGCGCGGGAAGCATCTGACGGCTAACCTAGAGGGAGAAACAATAGCAAGGATTAACGCGCCGGGGCACAGTTGAAGCACCAGCTGAGAGGGCTTTTGAGGCATATACTTTGAAGGCTGGGACTGCAAGCGGCGAACTTGGACAGCTTGTGCAGTCTATGAAAAGGAGGGATTGTGTCGAGGATCAGATCTCGTAAGGCCATTCGGCCGGGCTTCAAATCGCAGGCTGTGCATTGTGCAAATCGCCAGTGGCTTGCCAATAAACAGAGACGATCCCATTCCTCTACTCAAAAAACCACTTCTTTTGTACGTGTATGGCTTCCGCCATTACCTGACTAATGGACAGAGGATGCCGATGGATTGAGAGAAGACTGCCGATATGTTCCATTTCTCTAGCAGGAATTTCCAGCTTCTGTGGAATGGGAATTCAGATCTCCATGCTTATTGCCATCAGAGTCTCCTGGAAGCTCCTTCGTCGCACTGTTCCGCGTGCGAGAGAATGGCGATCGTAGGCATGGAGATAATAGAATTTAACCGAAGTCCTTAGTCATGATAGTATCACACGGTTTTCAAAATAGATATGAGATCTATCAGACATCGACTCTTTAAAGCCGAAGAGTGAGGTATAGGAAGCAAGTATTGAAGTATTCTATCCCTCCTGGTTGGAGAGGAAATTCACCACGGTGCATGGAGCTCCCCACCCTTAGCTCGAATATTTCAGATTCATGAGAGCATAATTTATGCATAGCTAAAGACTGCTCCAAAGGGATGCCGTAAAGGTTCACTTCAGACAATCTATTTGTTTTCACGCGGTTCATCATATGTTTTGTTGCACGTCGCAACTTGTTTCGACATAAGTAGGTAGTCAAGTAGTCAACAGATTTCTACGTCTAGTCCCCCAAGATTGTCACTTCTAAATGCAGGGCCACAACGTCGACTCTGCTGATACACCGAAAGAAGACAGCTCCCTGCCACTTTGAATTACTTTGCATCGAAAGTCTGATATCCGCTGAGATCAAAGTACTTGCTGTTCCTATCATGCTGCCGAACTCGAGGACATCAACAGTCTAGCGTTTCGTCAGTAGCCAAGACTTCCATGTGCTGGATCGCAACTTCGCGTCCCTGTTAGGCTTGAAAAAATCATTCTCATTTCTCGTAATTGCAGGGAATGCATGCGAGCGCATCTGATCAAAATTGCTACCCAGGAACTGAGCCGGCGCGGTTGGTTATTTAAGTCTCAACGCCAGAGCGTAAGGGAAACTTCTAATCAGTACAGGCGGAATCGAGCTTGAGACGTCGTTTAATCTCGTCCGATGTTTTGGCATAAAAGAAGCGATAAGAAGTCCTCGCCACTGGGATGTTCAACGGCGCATCGCTTGTGCTTGTTGACATCGTTTTTTGAAATCCCTATCTGTACGTCGATTCGGTCAATCGAGATACCGTCGACTAAGAAAATTAGAAATGACCGAGGGGTCCCATCTCAGCTTTCTCTCTGGGTCTATTCGCATTATCTATCACTTCATAACTTTCACCTGTTCCGTATGATGATGGAATACACACATGCGTTGGTGGGAGTTAACGGAAGTTGAGGTGCTCAAGTGTTGGCCGAGTACCATAGCGAGGTTAGTGTTGTTGACTCTTGATTCCAAAACCTTGATATCATGGGTTAAAAAGAAAAACAGAAAGGTAATGTGAATCATTGTATGCTAAAGGCACGGATTAATTTGCACCTCCAAAACGAAAAGGAAGATTTTTTTTGAAGCATAGAGATACATCTACAGTAGAACGACTCAGATGAAAGTGGTTGTCAGGTGGATAAGATGGAATGGGCTAAAAAACGAAAGTTTTTAAGCTGGCCAAAGCTTCAAAGACTGAGCTGCACCTCGACGATGAAGTCTCCACTTCTAATGTGATCTGACTCGATAACAGTTACAATAAAGCCGAGAGAAAAATGGCCCTTAATGTGCTCACGGAAAAGCGAGGCGAGAAGAAGAAAACGTCGATGAGTGTCTCTAACAAAGTCAAAAGAATCCGAGTCCATGAAAGTCCTCACTCATACCAGCAGATTTGGATGCAGCAGCCTCAGCGGCGAGAGTGTAAAAGTACTGTACTGTATGTACAGAGTATACAGGACTCTGTAGAAGTGAAAAATTCCATCCAAATTAGTCTGCGGAAAGTCAAAAAACCATCAAATTCGAAACAACAGTCATGCAATCTACGGCAAATGAATCCAGGATCGCTTGCTTGTGGGGACACCGAGGCAATTCAGAAGATTCCGAAGTAGATACGCTGAGCAAGCGAGATGAACCCCCGGGACCAAACCCAAATCTGTAACTGTGGACAACTTTTGGCAGCTACTCGAACTTTTGCAAACGGTAAGTACCATAAGCAGAGCGCATTTTGTCTGAAATTCGAAGACTCTTCTTTCACACGTGAGATAGGTATACACACACAAGCGAGTGTGGCAGCGGGAGGCTGACCGGCCTCCCCATCGACTACCGCACTTGCATTTCATCATTCCGCTTATACGAATAGCATGAGCTCCACAGCACTATCCGTAGAACTATTGTAAATATCGTATTGGTTTTTCATCTGGTACAAATACATGGCCACACGGTCAGCCTACTATCTCGACAATGTAGTAGCCTTTCCTGCAGACGCAGTGCTGTCGGCTAAGATTTGTTGAACATTCATTTCAAGGACGAGGACATTGCTTGCAAGTGCTTTCTCCTATTATAACTTCAGCTGTTATCCACCTTAAGGATGCCCATGAAACAATAAGAGAAGACTTACATAGTATGTTAAATGCTGTCCGTTATACACCGCAGTCTTCCCGATAATTGTCATGTTAACCTTGCCCGCAGCGTTCAAGCTAGCAAGGACCTTCGGCTGGTCGATGATAGCTTTCATGGGTAAGGTGTTTTCGCCTGGAACTAGGACAAAGTCGTTGATGGTAGCGTTACCGACCACGCCCGACTTTTCTGTTGAGAGGTCGAATGTGACGTTTCCTAACATGAGAGTCATTAGAGATGGGTTAGGAATCTGCGCGTTGCCCATGAGGTTTGGAGTCCCGGTCTTCGCGGTTAAGTTTAAACGGAGATCGGTGGTGTTGAAACCTTTGAGGGAGTTGAGAGCTTACACAGCGTTAGTGATTCCGATAATGGCGTCGGAGACTAAGAAGAAGGACTAACCTTTGTATGTAGTCGTTGAGTTGAATACAACATCCTGGACTGGGAGCTTTCCCAAATGTAGCTTCGTCTTACCCACCAAGGCTGTTGTCACAAATTCGCTCGTCATGACCGTAACAGCAAACGCGGTGACCTGGCCCAGGCTCGCAATCGGGACATCTGCGTCAATGCTCGAGTTCGTCCTCTTCTTGGCGTGGATAGATGGTAATGGGAGAGTCAACATCTTTTCAGAACCATAAGTGCCGTTAGTAACCAGGAAAAGATCTGCGAGAAATTCGTCCAAGGTCGGCGTAAAGGTGCTGGGGTTGAGCAGTGTTGCAGCTTGGGTTATTCTAATAGAATTTGACGTTGGGTTGGTGAACTCTGCTTCGTAGAATTCGAGGGTAGCATCGTCAACGTCGTGTTGAGCGATCTTCGGAAATGCAACGTAGACACTTATGGATGTAAATACGAAGGTCTTGATATTGGTTACGGCAATGTGAACTCACACCAGAAGTGTAACGATCATGACTATCAGGCAGAATACAATCAAATGAATCCACCAGAATCTAGCGCAGTGTCGCTTGGCTTTCTGTCCAAGCGTACGCTTCACTGGCGGATATTCCTGTTGCTGATCATTCTCGCCATGGGCATACTTTTCGGTCGAATTGGGCGACTCGGTGTGATTTAATTGGGCAGACATGCTCAAAGATGCGGGCATAAACAAAAGAAATGGGATTTTTAGGTCTAGGAATCGGGGAAGTATTCCAACAGTGTATTTAGAAGGCAAACAATGAACAAAACACGGGGGCACGAAGCAAAAGGGCAGAACAAAGGGACTCGAAAAAAAACTCAGCGGGTGGGAGCGTTGAGGTGTAGGCACCTCCTCTGAAGGAGATATCGGAATATCTTTCGCTAATCATAGCCCAGGCCACACACCGATACAAAGAAGTGGGCACGCGGGTTCTGGAGGAAACACCTTTTTGGAAAGGATTCCGTGCGGCGTGTGATCACAGCCAATATGGACGTGCCTTTTGACATCGGTGCTTCTTATTCGGTGCTTCCTGCTGGTGATACAAGTGTCACAAAGTGACAACAGGAACCACCGGGCGATGCTCTTGCAGCTTAGCTCGAAGCTTTCAGTATGGTTATTATAATAAAATGGAGTCGCTGTCGTTTCCTAGACTAGCAGACTAGCTACCTAGGTACTGTAGTTAGGTACAAGAACTTCGCGGAAGGAAATCAGATGTCAATACGAACTACCCAAAAGAAGCCCAAAAAGACCATGTTGCCGAGGCAATTCCGGAGCATCTGATGAATCAGGTTACTCGCTCCCAGGGTAAATGCACTCCCATGCACAATGGATGTGACAGGTTGTCTTGCCTTCAGACTGCAGCATCGCCATTCGCACTAGGGTCTAGGGAACAATCTACCCAAACATCAACCTTGGTACTGAGATTATTAGGCCATTAGGATTATCAACTGGTATCGTTTCGTACTCACTCTACTGTTGCCGTTAACACGCTCATAGCAGATGCCTGCGCATGCGTTTCCACTCATGCAAGTGGAAGATGATCAGTGTTGTCCTTCCCCACACCCTTCGATCGATGCAGGGAATAGGAAATGCGGCAGAATGTCAGAAAGCTTACTCGTTCCCCATGTCGGGACAGGTGCCAATGTGGAGCTTTGGTCCGATGTGTAAAGCTCTTTAAGCAGTCATTGAAACGAAAACACAACAGCGATACAAGATTGACAGACAGAGTTCAAGCAACGCAGCACATCGCTCGGAATCATTGGCAAACAACGCAGCTATCATACAGATGGCCCTTGCCATGTCGCGATGAGTAAGATCCACCGAGGGAGTTAAATGGAAAAATGGCGCTCAGCTTGTAGTTGTACAGCAAAGTGCACACTCTCAGCTGATGTACAGTCTTTCTTTTTTCAACAACTTAAAATCGCTATCATAGAAGAGCAATAGGCACCAGACGTTATTTCGCTAAGGTAACTAATGATAGAAAAACATTTGGGGAAACATGCAAATTAAGATTGCAATAGATAGAACAGAGCAAGAGATACAAAAAGAGGGTCCTTACAAGACAAAGAATCAGAAATGGGGAACAGATCGATAGGTATGTAGTTTACAAGACAGTTGCGACGCACCTTATGTCTTGAGCAATTGTTGTGCCACAAAGCTGATCCGCGTAGAGAAAGAAAACAGCAACGAATGGTCTAATCAGGCGCGCGAGTGAATTGAACAGGAGTATAAAACCAAACTCATTAAATCAGTCTTAGTTCGAGCGTCGAGAATTGGTATACAGCAGAACGTTAAACATTGTTTGGCGGAGGTAGAATGATGCCTGGGTTGTGCTCAGGATCTTGACGAATCCACAGAGCTCAACGGAGCTCGAACTTTTCCCGCAGCCACAGAAGTGATAAGCATAATTGAGGGCGACGGAGAAAGAAACAATGATAAAGTATCGATAGGTAGACAGACATGCGTTGAATTGGACTGGTGAGACTGGCCTACAGACCCATCTTCCACCGCCCTGGCAGAATCGCAGCGCTAATAATTTTTTCTCTCAAACAACACCATCCCTCTTCACCTTTACTTCTACCCGCATGAACAACTTCTGGAAAGCAGCGCGAACTCTCAGGAGACATGCACCATCAATTACCATTTGTCTGAAAGACAGGGCTGCCTCCACTCTCTCCTCAACCGCAGCAATGGCGCCTGCCGTCCTCCCAAATATCACAGCTGCCCCAGCAATCGGCCAGCATCTGCTTCACGAAGACGAGGAATATACCACCGTCAAAGAAGGACTGGCATACATTCTCACTCCAGCCTCAGGTCCTGCTGTTCCTCAAGTGACTCCGAAAGGCGATAACCAACAGCAGTCTGTATTCTACAATCCGATTCAGCAGTTCAATCGCGACCTGAGTGTTCTAGTCATCAAGACATATGGGGAAGAGCTGCTGGAGAAGAAGCAAAAGAGTGTGGAGGAACATAAGCAGAAAACTGCTGCAAGAATCAGAGAGAGAAAGAGAAAACGGGAAGAGGAGGGTCTGAATGATGGATCAAGAAAGGCAGGCAGATTGACGAATGGCCCCCATGGCCCCGAAGGCGAGTCCGGACATGCAGGAGGAGACAATGACATTGCTGCAAGAGATTCTGAAGCTTCAAAGACCGAAGCAGATAGCGCCGCTGTCATGGAACAATCGACGCCAGCTGTGTCAAATTTGGAGGCTACTATCCCCAATCCTGAAGCTGGAGCCGAAGCACAAATCTCCACTTCAACTAAAGCTGGGGAAACCGCTGGCAAGAAGAATACATTTACATTCACGATCCTCGACGCTTTATCTGCTACTGGACTACGAGCTCTTCGATATGCCCAAGAGATACCATTTGCCACCTCTATAATCGCAAACGACCTTCTACCCGAAGCCACCAAAACCATCGAAATGAACATAAGACACAACAATTTGCAAGGAAAAATAACGGCAATTACCAGCAATGCAATGGCACACATGTACAGCAAGATAGGCGAAGAATGCCGAGACGAAAAGGCCGCCCGCAGCCCTCCACAAAGTACAATGTTATTGATCTAGACCCATATGGCACAGCCGCCCCATTCTTGGACGCAGCTGTGCAAGCAGTTCGAGATGATGGTGGACTCTTGTGCGTAACTTGTACGGATGCTGGAGTGTGGGCCTCCAATGGCTACCCAGAAAAGGCATTCTCACTTTATGGAGGCACTACGATAAAAGGACCTCACTCTCACGAGGGTGGTTTAAGACTCATTTTGCATGCCATTGCGACATCTGCAGCTCGGTACGGCCTGGCTATGGAACCACTCTTGTCACTGTCCATCGATTTCTACGCTCGAGTCTTCGTTCGCATCCGTAAATGCCCAGCCGATGTGAAATACCTGGCTGGTAAAACTATGATGGTGTACAATTGCGACACGGGATGTGGAGCCTGGACCACACAGATGGTTGGGAGAAATAAACTAGTCGAAGGCAAGAAAGGAGCTCATCATTGGAAGCATATCTACGGACTCGGACCTTCGGCCGGAGAGACTTGCCAACACTGCGGATCCAAAACCCATATCGCAGGACCGATGTATGCTGGCCCAATCCATGACCCCGAGTTTATCAGGAGAGTTCTGGATGGACTGCCGAGCGTTTCCAAAGATACCTATCACACGACCACAAGGATTGAAGGAATGCTCAACCTCGCCATGGAAGAGAGTCTCATCAATGTCGAAGATCCCGATTCGCCAACCGCAAAGTCCAAGACCGGCAAATGGGATCCTGCTGCGTTAGACCCGGCCCCCTTCCTGTTCATCCCATCAGCTCTCTCCAAAGTTATCCACTGCGTCACGCCCATTGAAAACGCCGTTCGAGGCGCTATCATCCATCTCGGATATCAAGTCACAAGATCCCATACCAAGCCTGGTAGTCTGAAGACAAATGCCCCGTGGGAAGTCATTTGGGAGATCATGAGGGAGTGGACGAGGCAGAAGGCGCCGATTCGAGAGGGTGCCCTGAGAGAGACTACGGCTGGGTACCGGATTATGCAGATGGGGAAGGAGAAGAGCACTGCTCAAGCTGGTGGCAATGATGATGCAGTCAAAGATGCAACTGCTGAGACGAAATTCGAGGTCGTGTTTGATGAGAAGTTGGGAGCAGAAAAGGATAAGAAGAAGCTGGTGAGATACCAGTTGAATCCGAGAGAGAACTGGGGACCGATGGCGAGGGCCAAGGGCCATGCTTAGAAGGAACTGATACCCGCCGGACGATTACAAGCTCTGTGCTAGTTGTTTGTGGATTTTGTGATCGATCGATCTATCCTTTGGGGCAAGCTACCAGAAGGAGTCTCTTCCCAACGGTGAGATACGATCCAGATATCCCGATCTCGTAGAAGGAATGACCCCAGATAGGTACCTTCGAAAACCATCACGTCAAGCAAGCCGTCTGGATAAGCCGTCCACGTTACTTCACCTGGATACATACGCAGGTCATCAAGCCATAGTCATCAAGCCATAGATATACACGTTTCTTCCCCCTAAGCAGCAGCAGCCCAAGCGGCCTTGAATTTGATCCACCCCACATATGACATCAAAGCTCCAACAACTCCATCAGTCAACAAGGCCTTCTCCGAGGCCCAGTGCATGGCCAGCGGGGTATACGCCACGTTAACCAACGCAGTCTTCTTCCACGCCGCCTCCTCCGTCGCAAACCCTTTCCTCTCCGCATCATTCATCCCTTGGCTCATGGCGTGCTGCTTCCTCGCCAACCTCAGCTGCCTCGCGCGGTACAAGCGCACATACTCCAGAGCGACGTACGCTAGAAACATCTTCAAACTGATCTTCGCCCACCTCGTTATGTCGGCCGGTGTCCATCCCTTCAAGACCCCCTTGCCGGCCAGGTAGTACGCGTTCTCGTAGAAATAATAGGCGCCCAGCGACAATGTCTGCGAGTACGATATCGCCCGCGTAATGGTGTCTTTGGGAGGATCGAGGTATTGCTTCTTGGCCATGGCATACACGCCCAGCATGCCCCACAGCCGCGTGAAGGTCCTGAAGTCGGAGCACATGGAGGCCAGGGTTTTCGCGCCGGACTCGAGATCTGCGAGTTTGAAGAAGGCATGGGAGCCGGCTTTCAAGGTTGAGGAGGAGGGGTTGCCGCGGGAGAGGGCTTTGAGTTCGAGGGATTCGAGATTCGAGATCTGGGAGCCGACTAGGAAGAGTCCGTAGCCTATTTGCACATGTCTAGATCAGTCATCGTTTGAAATGGAGGGAGCTGTCTTGGGCTTACCGACCAGAGTCAAAGTCGCGTCCACTCCAGAGGATGTTGACAGCACCTTTGACAGCCGAGCTATCCTCTCGTCCATCTGTGGACTGACGAAGTGCGCAGGGGCAATAGGAAGCGAGGATTTATCTACAGACATTATTGTTGCTTAGATTGTTGATATCTCGGACGACGAAGGGAAGTTGTTGATTTTTTTTTTCTTTGTGCACGTTACGGGAGCTCCTTGGTGCCCTTGCCTGACACATTGTGGGGTAGCGCCCATGCGTCGATTCGGCCGAGGCAAAATCCGGATCGCATCATCCCTTGATAAGAAGATGTTGAGAAACCCGCTACTCACACTCGAGGTTGGCACGAACAAAAAGCACCCGCGTCGCTCCAAATCCAAGCAAGCACTTTTCAAGGCTCTCCTGACTCTGGGCGAACAATGCCTTGGACTTCTACACTTTCGACATTTGCGGAAAGGGAATTCGCGTCGGGGGGCCTGGGAAAGCGTGCTTTCAACCACTCACGAGACAGAGCTTTATATCTGATCTCACGCGCCGACATGGATTTCCTCGGTTTCTGTCTGAGCAGCGGCAGAGATTCGTCTACATCGGCCCTATCAATCGGTCCAGCTTGGGATTTAGGCTTCGAACGCCACGGTACTTGGTTGTCGCTCATCCATTCCCAGCCTTTTTTTTTCATTTCTCCAGAGTTCTACTACTGTACTGTGCAGTCGCTTCCTGTCTCGAGGTGCCTATGGTGGTTACTCTCGCTCCACTCTGGCTGCTTTCTCTTGGTCGGGATTGGCCATGATCTACGAGCAGTCACCATGGGATCGACTGCTGAACGTGATGTTTGGATAGGCGTCAAGCTGCTCAAAGTGCGTAGCCTGCGTCAAACGTCTGGCTTCGTTTCGATGGAGCTGCGGGTGTGGACGACTGCTCGCTTCAATTAAGCGAGGTTGTCAAAACAACAGATGCAATCGTGATTGATCCAAATCGCGTAAACGACAAGAAGCAAAACGACAGACAGGTTGACAGTAGAGAAACTATTACTCGGACACAAGATCGACGATGTATGTATGTAGTACACCAAGCAGGGGACATGCGAATGGGGGCAGGCTGAATGAAGGGAGCCTCGAGCCTCGACCGTTGTGGATTTTGGACCGAGTCACTGCCGGCTAGACGATGAGATCCATCCCGGCCATACCGGGACCGGAACACTTCCAAACTCGCCATTGTTGGGAAACAGGAGTTACCATTACTCTACACCACCCTTGAACCAGATCTGTTTTCCACCTGTCCCAACAAACGATGCTTGGCAGTTGCTCGACCCGGGAAACAATGAGATTGAAAAAAAAAAAATGTGGGAAACGGACGGCCATGACAGCACCTCTTCGCGGAACTTGATCACTTGTACCCAACGCTTCAAATACCACCTTGTATCAAGTCGCGCTGCTCTCCGCGAGTCTGTCTTCCCACACCGTTGGTTCTCAAGCTGCTGTGCAGTGCCAAAGAACCTCTTCCCGAATCCGAGCGCGGCGCAGCACCGGCGCGTCGAGGGCCTCGTGTTCGCTGGGCGAGACAGGTCTACTACCTACCTACTGTATGTGCGTATTGCACGTCAGCTCAGGAAATCTCGTTCGCAAGATGCCGCCCGCCACCACTGAGATCTGAAAACGGAGGCACGCTTTCTCAGGGAGTTAGGCACAGTGTCTGGAGCATAGGGCGGGGGCAAGTCTGATCTGCGAACGACGCTAATGTCGTGCATTGGGGCCGTCTTCTGTGGAACGATACTTCTTCGGCCGTGGCACGTGCAGCAAGCAGCTGGTTGGGACCTGATTAGGGAACGGCAAAACGGGGATAGCTGCAAGCCAGACGTGGTCGATCAGAGCTTGCTTTATGTGTTCGAACGCTTGGATAGATAGACTGGCTAATCCCTTGTCTCTGACGTCCTTGTTCAAAACCGAGGACCGAGTTGAGGCAGACGAGAAACCTCTTTCTTCGCAGGCGTTCGTTCACCTTACACAAGGCAGCAAGCAAGTCAGGCAAGGAAACTGACAGCGAAGAAAAGTTCACAGTCTCTAGTCCTCTGCATGAGTCAAGTGCGAGCATTTTCCTCGTCGTCAGGTTGTCTGTCATTCAGAACATGCACCTTTAAGTGTAAAAAAAAAAAAAAAACAGCAGCCTGGGGAAGTAAAGCTAGGATTCTCGACAGCATTAACAAGTCTCCTAGGATTCCGCGCAGTCTGAACTTCAACCTGCCTTCACAGCGGCACCAATCCTTCCAACCACTATTCAGGTCAGCCAGTCGCAAAAAAACCAACGACGAGAGTTTTTTTTTCGTTTCGAAGCGTCGTTTCTCCAACAGCAGCAGCGTCACACAAGCTTCACAGCCCTCAGCGCTTCTTTCTCAACGGGACAGCGAGCTGCATGCAGTACTGTACGATGGATGACGTTACCCCTCTTTTCTCGGCGATGATCGACCTTGCGCAAGAGCTGCCTGCTCGGGAAGCGCACATCTGGTGGTCGCGACGGGCCCTGGCTCAACTTTAATTCAACACTGCTGGCCTGGGTGGGTTGCTGTGGGTCGTGGCTACGAAGGGTCGGCATAGCGCGGTGCGAAGGAGAGCCGCGGAGTTGTTCCTGGACCACCCGTACCGAGATGGGGTGTGGGAAAGCTTGGTAGCTGCAAGAGGCGCAGAGGCTGTCATCGAGCCGGGGAGTCGGGCGTGCAGGGCAACTGGGTCCCGGAAGAGGCGAGGATCCGAGCGGAAGGGGTTTCGTTCGAGTTGATCTCTTGCGAGGGAGCTTTGACGCATTCAAGATTGCTGACATTTGGTGAATGTGGCAAGAGGAGGAGAGTCTTGGAAACGAGAAAAGTGTTTTGGTAGCTCTGGTTGTTACATTTTATATCCGGTATGATAAGATCGCATGTTGTTTGAATTTCAATAGCTAGTTCGTACTGTAAGTTGAAAAAAAAGCAGGCGTCATTCCAAAAAGCACGAATCTTGAACTTACCTGCACTCTTCTTCGGAATGGGTGCTTTTTGTCGTGTACGTAGTAAATTGTGGTTCCAACAGCCCGGACTAGCAAGATGCTACCGGCCTTCGCAACAGCAGCTGGCGCCACGGCTCGCAGCGATGGCGGCGGCGTGAATCTTCAGACGAGGCGGCTATTCGCTAGCGCGAGAGGGATACAGATACCTACCTATGCATATATCTCGACAAAATCGGTTTGAGATCGTTTCCATCATATGATTCATAAGCTAGAGAGCTGCTACAGCACCTGACACCCCACCACACGCCACGCACGGAACGACAAGGGCATGAAAACAAAGACATGTCGTCGCCAATGCCAGAGCGCGTTACTAATCCTCGATCAGTGTCCTTGGCGAGCGTGTCTTACCACCCTTTCCTGGCCATGGTAACGCGCGGGGTATCCGGGGAAGAAGCGTTGAGATAGGACCGAGTGGGATGGTTGTGATGCGGAGAGTCGGGTCAAGATGTCCCTGGCTCGCAGGAAGTAGAGCCATCCATGCTGCATTGCGATGCTCAGTTCGCATTTTGAGATTCCTATTGGCGGAAAATGCTGCTTGGATCCGCGTGGTCGGTCGAGTCTGGGGGGCGTATGTCCAGTATCGCGCAAGACAAAGGCAGCTTGCCTGATGAATGCAAACGGTCGGTGGTACTGTAGATGCACTTCATCTTGGGGTCCCCAGACTTGGCATATAGAGAAGCGGGCACTCCTTATATCTGTAAAGCGTGCCATTGCAGTCACTCTCCCTACCGGCTTTCTCTTTCTTACCAACGACCTGGTAAATTACACGTTCAGTCCTCGAGCTAGCACCCCTAGAGCTACCCATCAGAGCTTGTTTCGTGCAGAAGCAATTCGCAATGACCGCTTCGGGTCCCAGCACCAGGAAGGAGGAAGAGGATGTTGGCAAGCCTTTGCCAGCCATGCATATCGAATATGCGGCATACACGCCCAACATGGAGCTCATTGAAGCTGCCGTGGCCGCTAGCGACGAGGAGGCTAGCATCTCTCGCAAGGAACTCTTCTCGCGATACGCACCAGGCGTCATGTTCAGCATGCTCCTCAGTTTGGCGCTAGTGATGGAGGGGATGGACACCGGCATGATCAACAACTTCTTCGCGCACCCGGCCTATCTTGCAAAGTTCGGATGGCCTGATGCGAATGGTAAACAACACATCTCCGCCGCCTGGCAGGGAGGCATTGGAGCGGCGAACAACTGTGGTTCGATCCTCGGTCTGCTGATGAATGGTTTCCTCCAATCTCGCTACGGATCTCGCAAGGTGTACATGGTACGTGAGAGAGCGTCTGCTCTAGATCTCGCTCTTGCAGTGGCTGATTGGTCTCTCTCCTTCTTAGGCAACCATGTTGGCGATGGGCGCGACAGTCTTTGTGCTGTTCTTTGCCGTCAACATCGAGATGCTGTTGGTTGGGAACATCCTCTGCGGTATCCCCTGGGGTGTATTCCAGACTCTCACGACAGCCTACGCCGCAGAAATCTGCCCTCCTGCCATGCGCGGGTATCTGACGGCATGGGTATCTATGTGCTGGGGCGCCGGAAACTTTCTTGCGACTGGTGTCCTTCGCGGATCACTGAATCTCAAAGGCGATGCAGGGTGGCGAATTCCGTACGGTCTCCAATGGATTTGGATCCCACCTTTGCTCCTCGTTGGCTACTTGACTCCCGAGAGTCCTTGGTATCTCATTCGTCGAGGCCGTCAGGAAGAAGCGAAAAAGTCATTGCGCCGGCTCGCCCGCAAGAACTTCTACACCGACCGGACCATGGCTGAGACCATGGCTCTTATGAACCATACAAATGAAATGGAAAAGGTCGAAGCGAAGAACGGCAACTATAAGGAGTGCTTCAACGGCACCAACAGGCGACGTACTGGCATCGTCTGTATGGCATGGGTTGTCCAGATGCTCAACGGCCAGTCTATCACTGCTTACGCAGCCATCATGCTACGTTCTGTCGGAATGAGCCCGACCAATGCCTTCAACTATAACATGGGCATCCAATCCGTCAACATCTTGGCCACTGGTATCGCAATCGTGCTGATGGGTAAGGTTGGCCGTCGCATCTTCTTCTTCTATGGATCCGCGGGCATTGGTGCGTGCATGCTTGTTGTCGGTATCGTGGGCTTCGCTGCGAAGGGCGACAGCGTTGCCTATATCACCGCCGCGTTCCTCATCCTGGTCCAAATCATCTTCAAGATTTCGATAGGTCCGACCGCCTTCGTGATCGTTGGAGAGATGGCCTCGAGTCGTATCCGAGCCCAGACAATCGTCATTGGACGTGCCGTGTACGTCTGCACCATCGTCGTACAGCAGATCAACCCACGCATGCTCAATAGCAGCAGCGATGCCTGGAACCTAGGTGCCAAGACTGGTATTATATACGCCGTACTGTGTCTCATCTGGGCAGTCTGGATATGGTTCTTCTTGCCGGAGAGCAAGAACCGCACCTTTGCCGATCTCGACTATCTCTTTCAGAAGAAGGTCGACGCACGAAGATTTACATCGACTCCCATTGACTGTAAGCAATTCTCCATGCGTCCCTCAAGTCGATTCTCCGAAAGTGAAACGCGTACACTATGAAGTGGCACTAATTCTCGTGACAGTGTTCGAATTCACCGCTGCTGAAAACCCTGCAAAGGATCTGGATGATGAGAGTCCGGAGCCGAGCAGGGAGAACCACCGCAACTCTGAAATTCAAGATCAACGCACGTAGGATGATGCTCGAGAGGTCCGGAACATCGAGGCGAGCATCAAGACGGTAGCTTGAAATGAAAAAATTACCAGAGTAAAACAAGTCAAAACAGCATGACCCCGAATAAAGGCCCCTAGCTGTGCAAAACTTGAACACTACGAGTATGCATACTGAGACCGTGAAGACCATACAAAGAGAAAGGAATAATAGGCTTCCCGTGTTATTCGTTAGCCGTGGCGACGCTCTCTCAACTCGACTACTTGCGGATCATACCTGTCAGACACCCCGGCCTCCTTTGCTTTCACGAATTCCGAGACAGTGATGCCATAGATATCTCATCTGCGTAGTAGCGGAAGAAGCACGCCACAGCCACCCCAAGCTCAAACATCGATTGACGTGCCCCCACGCATGTCGGCCAAGGTTCCGAAGCAGTTGGCGGGCGTCACGAATCCGCAAGCCCCGGAAATGTGCTCCGCGATGCGAATGCAGTTGGCGAGTTGAATGGCCTGGTGTGAAAACCCCGAGTATGTGCAGTAGCACTGTATGTTGTTCTTGTCGAGAGAGAAAAAGAAGCGAGCTGATGTAGACTTTGCGTTTGGGGGCCAGACCAAGTTAGGAATAGCTTCACGGGCATGCCTCGATGCGTGGTCCCTCTTCTCGTGATGCGACACTATCACATCCACAACGACACGCTTGCAACCACATGATACTTAACACAGGCAAACGACATGACGTTCCAACTCAAGCACGCGAGCCTTCCAGCAGGTAGGCTCGGATCGTGGCCGAAGATACGGCTCGGATCATTTCTTGACCCCGCGTTTTCTCCTCCTCATCGCAAGCCCGAGTGTCGGGCATGGGCCGTGGAGGCTCGGGGTAAGATGGTTTACAGATGTCCTGAAAGACTTGTTCGGACTGCTCGCGATGTCAATTTCACGTCTCATCCCCCCTGGATCCCTTCTTTCGGAGCAGGTGAGCCATTTAACCATTCGGAGAGGATCCCTGGCCAGGGCGCACAATACATTTGGTACGTTCGAATGGGAGATGGGAAATAGGCAACGGAGCTGATGGAACATCTACAAGGTAGAAAAAGTGGAAATGGAAGGATGTAGCATGGGTTAGTCAGGCGGAGTTTGGTCCATTGAAAGTCAGGCTTATGGTAGAATCACACATCGCCTTCGAATCCGATGACCCCGGAGTGCTGTAGCTATGCGCCCAAAAAACCGCATGTGCCGTGCATCGAAAGCCGCGATTCATGATCCGCCTCTCTCGCCCCCTACCAAGTCTCTTGCTTGTACTTCCCAAACTTTTCCATGGAGCCCAACAGCTCTTCCGCGTGGGCCCTGGACGGCCTCCGCGGATGCCACTCCTGGATCACATCCAAAAAGGCTTCCCGCACTGCCTTCGGCATCCTCCCCGAGCTCCCACACACAATGACAAACGCCGATTCGTGCTGGATCAGCTCGAAGACGTGCTTGCCCTGCTCGCGGATCCGGTCCTGGACGTACCACTTCCTGGTCGGGTCGTCCCGCGAGAAAGCCGTGTAGACGGTGGTGCCGAGATGCTCGTTCTTCCAGTCGTCCTTGTAGAAGTAGTCGGCTTTCTCGTTGCGGCCTCCGAAGAACAGGTAGGCCCTCCCCACCGAGAACTTATCCATCGCTGCGAGGTGGGCGCGCTCGAGGATCAGGGAGCGGCAGGGGGCGAGCCCGGTGCCGGGGGCGACCATGATGACTGGGTGATGAACGTCCCTTTCGAGATCGTCGTAGAAGTTCGCGCCACTGAAACTGGCCCTGATGACCGATTGCGGTTCCTGGAGCGCAGCGAGGAAACGGGTGCACAAGCCTCGGCGGACCTTGTGGAGCACCGTCTTGTAGTGCACCACGGCTACCAGGATCTGCACCTGCGTCCATTCCGTACTGTTTCGGTATTTGGCGACCTGCGGTGCACTCGAAATGCTGTATGGGCGACCGCGGATGGTGGGGAAGACGGTGGTGACGATGTTGAAGGGCAACTTGACCGAGCGGAAGTCCTGGAGCACCTCGAGGATGCCGCGGCGGGGACGGGTGGCGTAGTCGAAGAACTCGTCGGTGAAAGCGGGATTGGAGAACTCGAGGAGCCGCTCCTTGTGGGCGGGATCGTCGGTGTAGTTGGCAAGCAGGTCCAGGAGCTTGCGTTGCGGGATGGCGTTGATGTCGAGGTTGACGGTGAGGAGCTGGCGCAAGGTGGAATTCGGCATGGGGTGGAAGGCACCGGGGCCGGGCCGGACCAGAAACTCGTCGTAGAAGGCCGTGCCGGGGGCGCGTTCGAAGCGGAGAGGCAGGTCTGCCACCTCGTTCCACTCCATGAGATCGATCAAGGCCTGGACGTCCTCGGGGAAGTTCTGGGGGTAGATGGTCAAGGTGTCGAAGGGCTTGTAAAAGATGACGCCGCGCACCAGGAACGTCATCTCGCGCACGTCTTGCCAGTGCGACAGAGGGGTCAGACGCTGGTTCTTCTGGAGCACCGCACTGATGCCGGGGATGGGTGGCAGGAGGAGCGCTCGTCTGGCTATCGCTTTGTCGCCCGGGAGATCTGCCTGATCGAAGCGCTCTTTGAGCATCGGACACGGGAGGTCCGACGTCAGGTCTTCGGGGGGGTGGTAGAGGCGGTTCATGTCGACCTCGAGGTCTTGGGCCGGATCGCGGGTCGACGGGGGTACGGACGATGCGGTTGAGGGGGCGGTTGTGGGTGCGGTTGTGGATGCGGTTGTGGATGCGGTCGGGGGAGAGGTTGTGGGCGAGGTTGTGGGCGAGGTTGTGGGCCAGTCTATGGGCGAGGCGGTGGGCGACGCGGTAGGCGACGATGTGGGCGACGTTCGCGGTTCGGCAAGTTGGTGTGTCCACTTGAAAGGAAGGAGCGTGCCGGGAGGGATGGGAGACAGGCCGTCCGGAAGAGGAAAGCTCGACTGGACATGCGCCTGCAAGTCCCGGGACCAGGGGAGGAAGGCGCCGTCGATGCTGTTCGGGTCAGTTCGCGTCTTGGCTGGTGGTGTGGGTGCGACGGGCCCGCTCGTCGACCAGAACGCGCGCTCTGGGCTCTTGGAGCGCCGTACCGTGACCTGATGCCGCGGCGGATGCGGATGACCCGGCGTGGGAATCGCAGGGACACCGGCCAAACCAGATCGATACCACACACGTGATGGCTCGCCCCCGACGCAACAAGACACCACTCACCCATCAGCGTGCTGCTCGTCAGCCTCGGCTCGTGGAAAGATTTCCTTCGCGCCCAGTCCCTGGAAGCGCACATGCAGCAACCTCGCGGCGCGGTTGAATCTGGGTATCCGGTCAGTCACGTGACCATAACCTCCCGTCCCCATCTCCGTCACGTGCGAGAGATTGGAGCTGGAACTCGACGACAAAGAAGACCAAAAAACCAAAGAAAAAGAAGAAAAAACAGAGGGAAAACAGAGGGAAAACAGAGGGAAAACAACCCCCCCAAAAGGAAGCGTACTTCGCATACGAGCTGTCCCCCAGCCCAAAAGTCGTGTACTGCAGGCCGCCCAGGTAGTCCGTCGGCAGCTTCTTCTTGAGCAGGCTCGTCCACAGGCGCCTCGCGTTCTTCGGAAACTCGCCCTCGCCCGTCGTCGAGGTGACGAGGACGACCAAGGTCGCTTTGCGGAGCGACTCGACGCGGAGCGTGGCCACGTTCTTCTACGCGGCGGCCGTCAATACATCGTCTGCGCGGCCCGCGGAGGGTCTTGGGTCCAGGAGACCTACCACGTCCCCGCCCTTCCTCCTCGTCGCGACGACGTCGGCAAAGTCGTCCATCGCGGTCACGATGGTCTGGAAGCGCAGCCGCTCCATCATGTCCCCCAGCCGGTCGGCCACCTCGAGGCTGTTTCCCGTCTCGGAGCCATAGAGGATGAGGGCGTATCGATCGGGCGGCGGGCCGCGGCCGCTGGCTGTCATGATGCTGCGGAGGCCGGCAAGTCAGGGTGGCGAGCGCGGTGGATGTTGGGATGGAGCGGAAGCGAAGAGGCCGGGGGTGGATGCGGATGCGCTGTGCTGTAGGGTGAGTGCGTGAGCGGTGCACTCTGCCGTGTCGACGATGTCACGTACCAAATACCAAATTGGCCGACGGAACGCTCCTGTCATCATCATCACATCACGACGGCCAAGTGTGGCGGGGGCAATGTGGCGGGGGCAATGTGGCGGGGGGCAATATGGCGTGGGCTGTGGGTTCCGTCTATACACAGGACAGGACAGGACAGGACATAACAATGGGCTGCCTTCCCACCATTATTCTGCGGGCACTCGAATTTTCTCAGCTGCATACTGGACTCCGTGAACCTCTGTCCACTCATGTGATTCCAGTTTCTTCCCATGTGGGTGGCGTGGGATGTGTACGAGCCTCCGATATAAAGCTCTCACGGGATCAATCACACTGACTTCGACGTGTGCTTCCGCCAATACACCAGAGAATGCGGCGTTGCCTTGTTTGGGTAGGTACCTTCAAGAAGTTTAGCCCAGCGAGAACGAGCTAATTGATGGCTCTACCAATCTCGTCGTGCAACTGACCTTCATGGTGGAATCCGGGTTCGGCTTATCGAGGTTTACAGTACTAGCCTACTGCACTGCAAGACAACCTCCGTAGACTACTGGTAGTCTGCAGAAATCATCTCGCGGCATACTTCAAAGTCCACACAGACGTGGGAGAGGAGAGTGCCAAATTCTAACAGATCTTTTCACGCAGGGAATATGAATCGCATTGCTGGAATAGAAATCGAGTGCACACTAAGCCTCGTAAACCACTTGCGTATGGTTGACGGAGACAGCCAGGCTGCGTGCGATCTTCGACCATGCTTCGTCAAAGTCTCTGGTTCGCAAAGAGCTTTGTGAGTGGATGTTGTGTAACGCGGATCATTGCATC
Organism: Blumeriella jaapii; assembly: GCA_009599575.1. Lineage (NCBI taxonomy): Eukaryota > Fungi > Ascomycota > Leotiomycetes > Helotiales > Drepanopezizaceae > Blumeriella > Blumeriella jaapii. The sequence goes on along the minus strand of VWND01000026.1, from coordinate 224,821 downwards.
ACCGTCAAGATCGGAAATGTGGCGGAGGCCTTTCAAGATCTCGTCTACACATCAACCTAACGAGGTTTGAGTTGAATGTATTTTGAGTGTACCGCTTTGCCATTTTGGCTCCACCTCTAGCAGCCGAGTCAACAGGAACTATTCTTCGTCTTCCTGTGGTCGTACATGCTCGCGACATCCCTCTCTACTTGTTGGCTGAAATAGCAATTCGTTGTAACCCTCACAGTTGCGTACTACGAAGGTGCGTCGGATATGGTCTGTAGACCCTGTAAATTGAGTCCAATTGGTCTTAATTTTTCTCTGTGGAGTACACAACTAGTGGGCTCTATGTAATGAGACAGGCAGAAATAACTCGTATAGCATGAAGAACATCGTGAAATGGCGAAGCCAGTGTTAGGGGTGATGCTAAAGTAGTGGGGGAGTGTGATCACGTGGCTGAAAGTGTGCACGAGCCACTTCTACAAGCTCATACGGCACTGTAATGATAGCGCAAGGCTTCTCCTTCATTCTGACGATACTTACATCATCACTTGTGAGGAATACGATTCCAACCCTCTCTTTAGGAGGGAATGCTAGTACTACCGAGGTTAAAAATTTCATAGATACGCTGAGTCATCCTACAATAGACTACGTCGGTATTCCTGAGTTCAAACACAAACTGTCCAGGGAAGACGACCCCCTCTCGTCTTGTGAGGGCGAAGATTCTGGAAAGTCAGCTGACCCTCCGAGTATGAATCTTGTTTGCAACCTGCACTCAGGTCGCTTCGTTTTTTCTCATCGGAAAATGGCTCTGTTTGTAATCCCCACTTATCCTGCTATTACCGCGTCATGACCTCAGTCTGAGATGATGATGGGATTTTGCAAAGTTACACAGACGGGTTGCAAGCTTTATAGTGCCCTTCTAACGTCTTGGTTTTCGTGATCATCGTTATTAGGCCGAGCGCTCCGAAAGCTTGCGAGCTTTCGTGTTGCAATTTCTAGAACTCTTCTCGAGTTAAGATTCCGAGATCAGCACGAGTCAAGACTTTTAGTTACTCTTGGTGATTCAGGCAAATAAAAGGCCGGCTTCCACGTTGCTTTGCGGAGGTTGCAAGTTGTCTACCCAAACATCACGATGTTTGTCACTTATCGGGAAACAGGCGTTGAATCTGTACGCAAAGAGCATAGCAGATGCCCAGTAGCGCCTCCATCTATGATTGTAATCATTCCGACGCGACCAGAGTGCAGCCTTGTCACGGTACAGTACTGTACAGTAAGATGACAATCAACGTAGGTTTTTGATTAGGGGGGGCCTTTGTGGATGACGGTATGCAGAGCCCTGCGGTAAGCACAGCGGGTAAGGTAAAGAAAGACGAGCGGCACAGAATCGTGAAATGAAAGAAACATCATCCTCCATCGACGAAGTAAAGAGAGTATTACACTTTGCATTCGAATAACACACTGATAGTACTGTAGGTATAGTACCGTACCTGGCCCGATTCGTCATGGAACTGGAGAAACTTATGACCGAGCATTGCCTGACATCGATCGTCACTGCCCCACCCTTTTGGCGGCAGGACACGCCTTGCCTGATCGGGACTAGGCCCACAAAAAAAGGCTGCGGCTCTGGAATGAATATAATATTTCGCGTGCAGCTTCCCTCTCTCTCCCTTCCTCTCCTTGACAACAGCACAACAACTTCAAGTTCATCAAACGACAACCCCCCAACCCCAACTCCTCCAAACAAGTCACCTAGGGCACCTAGCTACCCTACACCAACTCCCCCTTTTGTTCAAGAGTCAATCCACACTCAGCGAACGTCGACAATCCATCACCTCAATCCAACCTCCAGTTCAGTTCTCCGGTCAACCCACAACACCCCGCAATCATGTCATCCATCGTGGAGAAAGTTACTGACGCCGTCAACGACGTTACTGCCGCTCTTGGCAACACCTCAATTACCTCCGATACGCCCGCCGCCGATGCCACCGCTGGTGGTGACAAGGACAAGTCGGCTGCGAGCGATGCAGTCCTCGCCAGCGCGGCTGAGGGTCGCAGACTCTATATCGGCAACCTCGCATACGCGACGACCGAGGGGGAGTTGCAAGCCTTCTTCAAGGGATACCTGATGTAAGCTTCCCATCCGACATTCCCTCCTCACCTTAGGCGGGTGACGCCATGAGTCTGCCTGTCTTCTCCTGGAACAAATCGGGCAGCCATGGTGCTCCCTCCCGGCTTCCGGATGTGGTAGCCCTCCTCGCGGCATCTCCTGCTTCACTGGTGTTGAGCTCGGAATCTGGTGTGTTTGCAAACCCCGCTGACGTCTCTCTCCTCCACAGTGAATCCACCTCTATCCCTAAGAACCCACGCACCGACCGTCCAGTGGGCTATGCCTTCGTTGACCTCTCTACACCCAGCGAGGCCGAGCGTGCCATCTCGGAACTCTCTGGAAAGGAGATCCTTGAGCGCAAGGTCTCCGTTCAACTTGCCCGCAAGCCTGAGCCAGCCGCCGAGAAGGTTGATGGTGCGGCCAGTGGAGGCGAGGGACTTTCTGGAGGTGAAGGCCGCCGCAGACAATCTGGCCGTGGACGTGGCCGCGGACGTGGACGTGGAGGCCGTGGCGGACGTAACCGTGGAGAAGTAAACTTCCCAATGCACAGTCTCAATGCTCCTGCTAATCATAGCCTTACAGTCCCGTGGTGAGGAGGGCACCGAACTCCCAGCTGGAGAGGGCCTGACCGAGTCCACCAACAATGCCGAGACCAACGACAAGGAGGTCAAGGAGCCCAAGGAGAAGACCGACAAGGCTGAGAAGGCCCCTCGTCCTCCCCGTGAGAGACGTGAGCGTGGCCCTCCAGCTGACGGAATCCCATCCAAGAACAAGGTCATGGTTGCCAACCTCCCTTACGATCTCTCCGAGGAGAAGGTACGCTCTGCTGTCCCCTCCCTTTCCAAGCTTGCACAATCTAACAAGACCCTAGCTCAAGGAACTCTTCGCTGCCTACGAGCCATCCTCCGCCAAGATTGCCCTCCGCCCCATCCCCCGCTTCATGGTCAAGAAGCTCCAAGCCCGCAACGAACCCCGCAAGGGACGTGGCTTCGGCTTCGTGACTCTTGCCTCTGAGGAGATGCAGCAAAAGGCCGTTGCTGAGATGAACGCCAAGGAGATCGAGGGCCGTGAGATCGCTGTCAAGGTTGCTATCGACAGCCCTGACAAGACCGACGAAGATGCCAATGCGCCAGCTGCCGAGGCTGCCACCGAGGGCACCAACGGCACCGCTGAGCCTACCGCCATTGCTTAAGCAGCTGTACCACACTGTACGATTGAGAAGCGCGACATTCCAACAGACAATACGCAGCATCTTAGCCTGCTTTTGGACGCACCGCACTGGCTTAACAAGGACAGTTCTTTCTTGCGTTGGACTGGTCCGACTATTATGATTTTCTTTCAGATGGACCTACTCCTGCACAGTGGATCTCTCGCTGGCTTTAGATATGTCGCTCTAGGGCCGACTTAATCAACAATGGGAATCTTTTTGCATGGGATGCTGAGTCCGAATGACTGTTTTCACCTCCGTGTCTTATTACCATTTCTCTGAGATTCTCGGAGCTGTACCAGTAGATTGCTTCTCGATGTGCAGTAGGGAAGGTTAGAGGAATGGAAAAGTTAAGAGTCGATGCATCCATCCCATCGACCATGCCGTGGCATTCTGACCCCCTATCATCCTGTGTCCGTGAGACTCGTGATATTTTGGAATGCGACAGGTATACATGCACTTATTATTCAAGAATAATCTCTCGATAATATTCCTCGATAGTGTATACATGCACTTTTTCAAGAATAATCTCTCGATAATAGTCCTCGATAGTGCGCGTGTTCTATTTTGGGTAATGTGATGCGACCACTTTTGTACTTACAGTATATCATGCGTGCCGGACCGCGCGAAGATGTGGTAGCCTTGCCCCCCTTTCTTAAACTTAAAGGGCAGACGCCTCGTGTGTCGTCGTCCATCGTCCATCGTCATTGGGCTGCAAAACGCTAGCTCGACCCGACACAGATTCCAGCCTCAACCTCCTTTGCGGATTTGCCCCCCCCCCCCCTCCCCCTCAAGACAACTTCACTCCGCAGTACCTGCGAGCCCGAGTCTCTTGCGTCGTTGAAGAGTCACATCTGCACCATTGCTCGGAAGACTGTCGACGCCTGGGTCCCTACATCCACCACTACAATGTCCAGTAAAGCCATGTGGGAGGTCGACCCCGAGACGCGCTCCAAGGTACCATTGTTCGCTCAGCGCTCCTCTTCCAGCCATCCAAATTCTAATTCTACCCCGGTGCGCTCTCTAGCTTCTCGAGATCCAAAAAACCAACGGCAACGACCGCTGCGCCGACTGCTGTGCTCCCTCTCCGCAATGGGCGTCCCCCAAGTTTGGCGTCTTCATCTGCCTGAGCTGTGCGGGCGTGCATCGCGGGCTGGGCGTGCACATAAGTTTTGTGCGCAGCATCACGATGGATGCCTTCAAGGCGGTGGAGATCGAGAGGATGCGCTTGGGGGGCAATAAGACGTGGCGGGAGTTTTTCGAGGGGTGGGAAGGGAATCAGATGGCGGGAATTAGGTGAGTCGTGTTGCTACAAGTCCTTCCCGCACTCGAGCGGGAGCTGGGGAGGTTCATAGGTGAGATCGGTACGACTGCTAACACGATACAGCTGGGATGATGCCACCATTGCAGAACGATACTCCGGTGAAGCAGGAGAAGAATACAAAGAGCGCCTCTCCGCAAAGATAGAAGACAGGCCCTACGTCCCGGGGACCAAAGCCGCACCCATCACCACCGCCGCCTCCGTGCCGCCCCCCTACAGCGCAACATCGCGTTCGCACACGCCCCTCGGCGGCACATCTTCCCCTCCGCGCGCGGGCAAAGTCAAAGTCGACGACAAATTCTTCGCCGGGCTCGGCGCGGCCAACGCCTCCCGTTCCACGGACCTCCCTCCCTCACAGGGAGGAAAGTATGCTGGCTTTGGAAGCACGCCGATCGTGAGAAGGGATGAGGGGAAACTCCCGGGCCTGGATGACTTACAGAGGGATCCCGTGGCGGCGCTGACGAAGGGATTCGGCTGGTTTGCTTCCACGGTCGGCAAGACGGCGAAGACGGTGAATGAGGGTTACATCCAGCCGACGGCTCTGAAGGTACCGACCCCTGCCCACTTACCTGCGGCTGGCTCGCGGCCAAGCTCGAAGACTCCCCCGAGGCCAATGCGAGCCTCGCACTTGGAGCCTGGCTTGGTTTCCCGCTCCGTGGACTCGGCGTGAGCCCTGCGACCGCAAACCAGGCGACCCGCACGAGCTGTGGAAGCAAGAAAGGCTGATACGAAGTGATCCCCAGGTAGCCGAATCGGACCTCGCGGCACAGGCGCGCATCGCCGCCGCCAACGTTGCCAAAGGCGCGTCCACGGGTGCCAAGAGCGCTGCGGACGGCTTCAACCGCTTCGTGGAGGGCAATGGGGCCGGTGGCAGCGGCGGCAATTACAGGAGCATCCCACTCGATGAGAGCAAGAAGGATTTCTGGGACAGCTTTGCGGACGCGGGGAGCGCGAGGCAGGGAGGGGGCGGGGGGAGTGCGATTGGCACCGGGGCCGTCAAGAAGAATGGAGCGGGGATGGGGGGCGGTGCCGCGAAGGGAAAGGTGGATGATGGGGACTGGGATAAGTGGTAGATTTTGGAGGCATGAACGGGAGCCAAGGTCGAGAAAATGCGTATGTATGTATGAGTAGATTTGTACTGGTTTGTCGACAGCTACAGCGAGTCCTGCTTATAATTTTTCACGAATTAGAATGATATAAAAGTCGCCAAGCACCAGTCGCCAGTCGTCAGTCGCCAGTCATCAGCCATCAAAAGCTTCGGCCTCGCGTCCAATTCAGCTCAGCCTTGAACGACCTCTCTCCTCTCATTCACCGACTGGTGATGGGATGGATGGACGGATGGATGGATGGATGGAGCGATGGGATGGGTCGATTGCGAAGTCCGCCCACCACATTGTCCTCGGCCGTACCTCGTTCCTCACAAGGGTAGATAGATGATGGATAACTCGGACTCGATTCGGGGGGGTTTTTTTCTTCTTTTTTTTTAAAAAAAAAGGACATTTATTTAGAGGCGTGAGAGGGGGGGTGGGAACGGGGTTGAGATGCTGCAAGTACGTCGCTCCGTTCAAGCGAACGCGGCTGTGGAAGCCGAGCGCGCTTGCGAGGGACGGTATGGTTTTGATTTGGTATGATATGTATGGCATGGTATGGTATGGTATGGTATAATATGGTATGGTATAGTATGGTATGAGAACATCTTGCTGACATCCTATTGGTGTTCTAGCTCTCTCACTTGATGAGTACGTACGGTGTTCCTCGCCAGCCGAAATATCCGGTTGTGTGAGAGAGGGTGCGATGCGTCGGTCGGTCTGACTGACAGCGCCGAGACCAGGGATTTGCGCTGCATGCAGCAGCAGCAGCAGCAGCAGATCGATCGTACATACATACAGATGCTACAGATATGTACAACATGCTGCTCGCTTCCGGCTGACAGGCGACAAAAGCATCAGGCCACCCACCTTAGCTCCTTGGCACATCAGAGTATATTGTTCTCGCTTCCCACAGAACGAAAGGCCTTTCTGCTGTTCTGTTCTTTTCTTTTCTTTTCTCTTCATTTCTTCATTTCTTCTCATCTTTTCGGCGGCTGCCATCACGGTGTTGTGGCGGCACTACTGGCATCTTTGCTTGGAACGCGGCAGAGGGAGCAAGGAGCAGGAGCAGCGCTGTAGGACAGTAGGTGAGGATCCGTGGAACTGCTTCTGTCTCTTCTTTGTTCTGCTCCTATCAAGCTCGTGTGACGCGGGTAGGAACATCTGTCTTCATGTGGTTTGCTCCCGTGGCTGAGCTATGCTCCGCCCTCTCGTAACTGCTTCCTGGTCGGAGGGCTATTGCACTCCCACACGCCGTTCCTATCCTCGGACATGGTCTTTTTCAGGTGTCGTCTTTTCTTCTTCTTCAATTGAGTTCCTCGAACGTGCTCAATCTTAATACTGAAGTGCGCACGATACAGTCAGTTGAGTTATGTCGGACTCGATTGAGACAGCAGACCTGGTGGTCGTTGGCGCCGGTAAACGTTCCTCCACCCCCCATAAGAGAAAGAAAGGAATAAGCAAAGAAGAGGACTGAGGCTGATCACAAGCCCTCGCGACAGGCTGGTTTGGTCTCTCCACCGCAAAGACCTATCTCCAGGTGCACCCGGAAGCCAAGCTGGTCCTCCTCGAAGCCGAGTCCTCGGTCGGCGGCGTCTGGGGCACCGACCGGCTCTACCCAACCCTCAAGTCCAACAACTTAGTCGGCACCTACGAGAGCCCGGACTTCCCTATGGACGAGGCCACCTGGGGCGTGGCGCCAGGCACGCATATATCCGCGCAAGTCATGCATGATTACCTCACGGCCTTCGCGCGCGCGTTCAGCGTCCTGGAGCGCACGCGCTTCGACTCGCGAGTGCTGAGCATCGAGCGTGGCGAGAAGGGAGCCGGCTGGTGTCTGACGGTGGGCAGCAAGGGCGGGCGAAAGCAAGCTGCTGGCGCGGAAGTTGGTGCTTGCCACGGGCATGACGAGCCAGCCGTTTGTGCCGAAATTCAAGGGCAGCGAGGAGTTTGGCCGGCCGCTGTTCCATAGCGTGGAGTTCTGGCAGCATCGAGAAACGCTGCAGACGCTCGAAAGGGTCACGGTGCTGGGGGGCACGAAGTCGGCCTGGGATGCGGTGTATGCGTATGCGACGAAAGGGGTGCATGTTGATTGGGTGATTCGAGGTATGTTTGTACTTCTCGCTTAGGGACGTGGGTGTTGATTTACGGGTGCAGAATCCGGACATGGACCTTGCTGGATCTCGCCTCCGTACGTGTCGCCTTTTAAGAAGTGGCTCGAGAAGCTGATCCACACTCGCTGCTTGACTTGGATGTCCCCGTGTATCTGGGGAGCCGCAGATGGGTACGGGACGATCCGTTCATGCCTGCACGGCACGGCCATTGGACGATTCGTCGTCGACCGCTTCTGGGCCATCCTGGGCGCCGACGTCGTCGACCTCATGAAATACGATGCGCACCCGGAAACCGCGAAGCTCAAACCCTGGATGGAGCCCTTCTGGACGGCCAGCGGACTCGGCATCCTCAACTACCCGACCCCTTTCTTCGACCTCGTGAAGAGCGGCCAAGCGACGGTCCACATCGCCGACATCGAGAAGCTCGACAACGGCAAAGTGGTGCTCTCGAATGGAAACACCATCCACACGGACGCCATGGTCTGCGCCACAGGCTGGAAGCACGCCTCGCCCTTGAAATTCATCCCGGCGTCCCTCGAGTCGGAGCTTGGCCTGCCCGCCGTGCGAGACAGCAGGCCCCCTCACCTCCAGGCCGCATGCGACTCCCTCACGTCTCGCGCCGACGCCGAGATCCTATCCCGATACCCGCGGCTGAAGAACCAGCCCAGGGGCAACCCCAAGCTCACGCCCCTCGCCTCCACCGACGACCAGGCCGGCCTGAACGAGGCGCTCACGCCGCTGGACCTGTACCGGTTCATGGTGCCCGCGAAGGCCACGTACCTCGCGACGCGCGACATCGCCTTCGTCGGCCATCTGCTGACGGTCAGCACGGCCATCATGGCGCAGATGCAGGGCCTCTGGGTGACGGCCTACTTCGACGGCCGGATCGCACCGCTCTCCAACCCGTCCAGCCGGGCCGCCAGCGACGTCCCGTACCAGGCGCGGCTGCACAACCGCTTTGGAAAGTGGCGCTATCCGCACGGCTGGGGCGGCCAGATCCCGGATTTCGTGTTCGATGGCATACCGTATGTCGACCTGATGCTGGGGGATCTGGGGGTGCGGAGTCGGCGCAAGGGCGGCTGGTTCAGCGAGATGACGAGTCCGTATGGGCCGGAGGACTATAGGGGGGTTGTGAGGGAGTGGATGGAGAAGGAGGGGGAGGGGGAGGAGATGAAGACGGAGAAGCAGATGGAGGAGAAGCAGATGGAGGAGAAAGAAATGGGGATGAAGAAGGAGTAGGAGAAGGAGACGGAGACGGAGATGGAGGAGAAAGAAATGGAAGAGAAAGAAATGGGGATGTAGAAGATTGCGGCACAAGTTCGACTGCGTGACAGAGACTCCACGTGACCAGGGCTCCACGTGACCAAGGAAGGGTTCAGGCCTTCATCTACACGGCCTAGAGCGTATCTCCACGCTCTCTTGCAAACACTCTGCCAAACATGGCTCACGAAGGAAAGGAAGGGAAGGGAAGGGAAGGAAAGGAAAGGAAGAAAACTCTTACTTCTTGCAAGCGGAAAGATTGTGTCGTATGGTGTTGAGTTGGTTGGTGATGCAGTTGAGATGCTGTACTGTACTGTACTTTCTTACTGTACAGTATCGACGTTCTCAGCATAATGACACTGTTGGATTTTCACGGTTGCCGTAGCCACTGTACGGCAGACGCGACGCACTACGTCCGCCATCTTGTGCTCGATGTATCTGGACCTCGTCACGCTCAGGTCTCTGCCACTCCTACAAGAATCTCGACATCCACGATTCGCGTCTGACATTCTGCTGGCATGGTCCACATCTCCTCCACAAACTCACTCGCACAGATGTTTTCTCCTCAGCTACGCAGGACTAGAATGGACGGGAGTCCGTCGAGGACTTAGCTGCAGGTAGCCGTGTCGGAATGAAACATCATCCAACTCGCCAAACCTCTCTCTCTCGCTCTCCCCACCACCTCATCGACGGCGACGGCGACGACGACGACGACGACGACGACGACGACGACATCCATCGCCTGTGCTTCCTCATGTTGATGCTCCCTACACGGCCACCCACGCGCTCGGTCGGCATTCGCGTGCTGGTCATCGCCGTGGTGCTGTTGGCCCTGGTGCATGTACACCTGTCGTATCAGGGCCGTGGACGCATCTATCGATCGACCTGGCACTGGAGCCCGGGGACCAGCGCGCGGCCGAGCAATGCCTCGAATCCGCTCAATGGGATCGTCAACGACGGCTGTGAGCCCGTGACGGGACTCGACCGGGTCGTCGTCACCGTCAAGACGGGCGCCACCGAAGCTGGGAGGCGGATCCCCACGCAGCTGATGACTTCGCTGCGCTGCGCGCCGCACGTCTACATCTTCTCGGACATGGCGCAAAGGATTGGAGAGCGGCCGGTCTACGACTCGCTGGACACCATCGCGCCGTCCGTCACGGACGCCAACGCGGATTTCGACATCTACCGCAAACAGTACGAGATGGGCGATCCGCAGCGCATCATGGCCGAGCTGTCCGGCATGAAAGATGCCCGGATGCCGAACGACCTCGCCGCCTGGACGCTCGACAAGTACAAGAACATGCACATCCTCGAGAAGACGTGGGCCATGAAGCCCGAGATGGACTTCTACCTCCACATCGACGCCGACACCTATGTCATCGGCTCGTCCCTCACGACGTGGATCCAGCGGCTCGACCCCGCGAGGGAGTCCTACCTGGGCTCCGTCGCGCTCATCAATGACCTCCCCTTCAACCACGGCGGGAGCGGCTATCTGATGTCGCGAGAGGCGATGCGCGTGTTCGCCGAGACGCACAACGGCACCGCCGCGCAGTGGGACCCTCGCATGCACGATGAGTGCTGTGGCGACTGGGCCCTTGCTCAGGCCCTGAAGGAGTACGGCATCCCGGTGAAGAACTCCTGGCCGACCATCAACGGGGAGACGCAGAACACGATCCCGTTCGCGGACGACCACTGGTGCCAGCCGTTGGTGACGCTGCACCACATCTCCAACCCCGAAGCCGAGCAGCTCGCCGCGTTCGAGGCGAGGAGGGAGGACCGGAGCGTACGTACCTGGCACGAGCACCTCCCTTGGCCCGCGACCCGTGATGGAAAGCATGTGAGAAAGAACACGCAGAGCTGACCACCTCCCAGTCCCCCGTGCTCTACGTCGAGCTCTTCAACGACCTCGTCTTCGACACGCTGCCTGACCGTCGGGCCGAGTGACAACCTCTCGAAAGGCCACGTCGTGGCGGGGATCGCCTCCGCAGACGCCTGCTTCGCTGCCTGCCAGGACCACCGCGAATGCCTGCAGGCGAGCTTCGATGGCACGACCTGCACCATCGGCACGGAGCACGTCTCCCTCGGCAAGGAGGGCGAGACGATGGCCGGTGAGCGGTCTTGGGAGAGCTCGTGGAACCGGACGCGCATCGCGGCATGGGTGGCGGGGAAGAAGCCGTGCCAGAAGGGCAAGAACGTGAAGTTTCCATTTCAGGAAGAGAAGAGAACGTGGCTGGGGGGAAGAGCAACGTGAACACCAATTTTTTGGACATGGTTCATTTGCGATTCTTTTACTTTCTCTTTTCTCCGTCTCTTCACTTTCTGGGTTTGTACTGTAGAAGAGGCGTTTGTGGTTGACTGCATTTTGAGGCGTTTCTTTGGATGGGAAAGTGCATCGACAGAAAGAGGGAATGTGATGGGTGAGATGTGCCAAAATGATCATGTAGCCGAGCTTGACACAGATAGATGCTCGCAGGGAGAGCAGGTAAGTAACGAGGCCTAATCAGACGGGCACAACGGGGTGAATCGTTGCAGAGATCGCGATATTTGAACTTGAACGTACGGTAAACTGCAAAGCGCATACACCCCTCCCCTGCTTCCCCCCTTTTCAAAGACAGAGTTGGATGTAAGTGTGTAGAGCCGACGGCGAGTCACTCAAAAGTTCACGTATTTTGATGTACAAGATACCCATGACTTACTTTGAAGCTGCGCTGGCTGCAATATCTCAATGACTGTTCGGTAGGATTCGTGGTGCATGCTTATAGCCACATCTAAATTCGGCGAAGGCTTTCTACCTACCTAGGTAGGTACAGGTATCCTATCTTCGCTTAACGATACATAAAGCGACCTCTCAGTCCTTTGGTATTCTCAACGGCGAGCTGGAACTCGGTTTCAAAATCGCACACTCTCGGCGCCAGTCTATTACTGTCCAACGCTGCTACCGCAAGAAATGATCCTACCCATCTCGACAAAGATCCTCGCCTCTGAAGCCCGAGGACTCCAAACAATGCCAGAACCCCCTCGGGCCGTGGCAATAAAGAACAAACATCCTTTGATTTCCACCAGCAAAACAAGGACCTCGCTACGCTGCAGAAAGAACAGTGCGCTGCTCTATCCGTACAACACTCGAGGCTGCGTATATCCTCATCTTCCCCCTCGAGTTCTTTCTCGGTCATCAACTTCCTCCAAACACCGGGGGAAAAAAGTCGACAAAACAACATGTCTTCGTGCACTTCCATCACCACAGTCTACCACACCTGTGGCCACACCACGAACGCAGAGCGACACATCACCAACTGCCCGGGCCAGAGCCGATGCCAGCAACGAGATACAAGGAACGCCTCCTCGCGGGGCATCTGTCGGGCTTGCTACGAAGGGCAGCCGCCACAGCAGCCTCCCCCAGAACGTGAACCCAGGCAGGGAGCGGAGGAGCCGGCTCACAAACAGCCTCGGGCTGAGAGGGTGCGCACGAATGCTAGACTTCCTCCTAGGCATGAGATCGCGCAGCAAGTGAGCGAGAGGCAGCGTAGAGCGGATGCGGCTGCCCAGAGAGAGCGAGGTGAGGAACCTCGAGGAGAGATCCCGAGCCGGCAGCGTGTTCCGCGGGAACGTCCTCGAAGCCAGGCCCCTCCTCCTCTACGACCAGCGCAAGCGTCTCCTGGACGAGGAACACCAACCTCAGGATCAGTATCAGTATCAGCATCACAATCAGTACCAGCACCAGCACCAGCAACAGCACCACCGCCACCATCCAGAGCCTCGAATCCCCCAAGCCAAGCATGGCGCACCCAGCTCCACGACCTCCAAGACCCTAACTGCGCCATCCTCGAGCGCGTAGCCGGCGACAACGCAGACTGCTCCGCGTGTCTCGTCGCGCTCGAGCCCGGCCAGGACATCGTGCAGCTCCCCTGCGGCTCTCCCGGCTCCGGCTCCGGCTCCGGCTCCCGCTCCCGCTCCCGCTCCCGCGGCGGCCAGCACCGCTTCCACCGAAGCTGCATCGTGCGCTGGCTGGGCGACCCTCTGACGCCGACGTGTCCGCAGTGCCGGCAGCGCTTCAACATCGTCGTCGATCCCCAGAGACCCTTCCGGGGACCGCCCTCGCCGCACTTCGGCGACCCCGCGGCGCCGGTGCCAGGGCCGTTCGATGGCGTCGCGCCGTCGCGGCCGGAACCCCATCGCTTTGGCGGCTGGAACGCTTTCGCCGATCCTCCCCGCGGCGGTCGGCCTCCCGATTCGGCACGAAGCCCTCTCGATCCGCGACGGGGAGACCAACAGACCGCCGACGAGGAACGACAGCAGCGCCTCTGGGCGCAAGCGCTGCGCCACGTGGGACTGCCCGGCGCCCTCGGGCCCCAGCCCGCCCGGCCGGGTCTCAACGCGCTCGGCGAATGGCGCCGCGAAACCATCGCCCGGGACGTCGAGCGCGTCCGGCGCGAGATCGGCCAGCTCCGCCTCGAAGCCGGGCAGGACGAGGCCCGGCGCGAGCAGCAGGCCCGCTGCAAGGTCGACAGCTTGACGGCGTGGAGCCAGGCCCTGCGTCTGCGCGGGCGCGCCGTCGAGGCCGCGGACAGCTACGGCTCCCGCGCGCGGGGGGCGCGTGGTCCTCAGCGCCGGCTGAGGGAGGCGCGGCGGGAGCTTGCGCGTGTGAGGGCGCGGCACGAGAGGAGGGCTGCGGATCGGGCGTTCGAGGAGGCCCAGAGCCGGACGCAGCTTTTGCGCTGCGGGGGGGATCCCGATCCTCGCGTGTGAGGCGCAAGACGCAGCGCGGCGAGCGGGGCATGTATGGCCTTTGTAGGTAGGTACCTGTGGGCCGAGCCTATTCCGTAAATAGGTTGGTTTGTTGCTTTCGTCGCTGCTTGCCTCGGGCCGTTCGTTGTCGGTCCCTGTGTGCGTGCTGCTTGCTTCCTGGCTGTATCTGTACCTAAGACCCAGAGATCCCCTGCGCTTGCATGTAACGTGAAGAGTTCAGATGCAGCTTACATGTGGAACTTGATCGATATATCCGGTTCTCCCATTGATATCTCCCGCCGTTCTTTCTTTCCCCTCGACGGAACGAGGGAGGAACGGCATTCTCGCATCGAGTGAGAGGAGAGCTGCTCTGCTTGTGATAGCCCGCCTCGCAGCGCGATTCTCAGGCCCGCGGGCTCCGTCGTCGTGCTGCCGGAGCTCAAGTGGCCTGCCCTTTCTAGTACCTGACAGCTGCGAGGCGCTTTGATGGATCGGCGCGTTTTCGGTCTCGGGTCCTCCCAGGGGAGAAGGCTCGCTTAATATCAGATGTCAACAAGAGGTTAAGCGGGAACGGCAGTTGGACTTGGCATCACCCCCCCCCCCCCCCCCCCCCCCCTTGAGAGAGTAAAACATCCCACAATCAACACCCACCCATCCAACCACCGCATCTCGGCGACGTCGCCATCTGGGACGCGACCGTCGTCCTCGAGTACCTGGAGGACCGGTACCCGACGCCGGCGGAAAGAGCGCCCGGGCCAGGATGATCGACGAGGTGTGCGATGCGCAGCTTGAGGCCGTGAATTGGGGCTGGGAAGAGATGTTGTGGACGGGGGGGTTGAGTGGTTTTGACCTCTTTTATGCCTTTTTTTTTTTCGATTCTTCTCATCCTGTGCGCATCTTCTTTTGTCGCTTTGAAATTGGCCATTCTTTTCCCGGGTTTCCAGAAGGGATCGATTAGGGGTAAGAGAGAGAGAGTGTGTGTGTGTGAGTGTGTAAATATGTATGCGCCATTCTAGGGTGATAAAGGATCTGTTTTCCAGCTTACCGCCGCCATGCTTACCGAGTTTATACTGTACCTGCGCGAGAACGGGGACTGGAAATGCTTGTCTGCTAATCTTTGCTCCGGTTGGGGTTTCTCGGGCTTTCAGGTTGTGCCGTTGTACGTCGGCGCGACTCGCCTCTAGCACAGAAGGGGAAATGAACAGCACAGCACATTCATTGCATCTCGGTGTTTATTCATAGTAGAAATAAGCTTTATTATCATGGGCCTAGTAAGAGTAACTGTCTCTTGTGTTCGGAGTCCGATCTCGAAGAGTGCGTTGATTAAATGTGTATGCCAATCTGATGATCCAAATCCGGCATAAGCGAAGAGAAAATGGCCTAGAGCTGTGAAAGTCGCAGCTGGGGAATACAGAGATGTACAATCGACAAAAGTCAGTTTTTAACAGCAATCAAAGTATCAGTAAGTGTTTACTTACCGCACACGATCAAACCAATGTCATGTTTATATCTAAAGAAAGCATAACACAGCTTAGGTATAAAACAATATAAAATCGACAAAAGTCAGTTCCTAACAGCAATCAAGGTATCAGTACCTACTTACCGCATACGATCAAACCAAAATTATATTTATATCTAAAAAAAGCATAACGCAGCTTGGAAATAAAAAAATATACAATCGACAAAAGTCAGTTCCTAACAGCAATCGAAGTATCAGTAAGTGTCTACCTACTTACCGCACACGATCAAACCATAGTCATATCTGTCTACATTTGAACAAAGCACCATACCTACCTATACCTTACCTACCTATACCTACCTACAGTATCTAGTATCTCCCTTCCTTCCACCCCCGTCTTCGCACCCCTTGCACTTGCACGTACGTGACCAGCAACCCAACATCGACCGCTCCCCATCAGCGAACCACGATCCCCCTTTGATTTCTCTCCCCTCACCCGCACCCTCACCCGCACCCTCTTTGCTTTCCGACTTTCGTTCGTCTCTCATCTCATCTCATCTCATCTCATCCCATCCCATCACATCTCATCTCATCTAACCAGCGATATCAATTTCTTTCTCTCTCCAACCAGCCGCAGCAGCTCGCTCTATTGGCAAACAGATCCCCTAAATAGGCAGGTAGGTAGGTAGGTAGGTAGGTAGGTAGGTAGGTACATTGAATGGGCCGAACCCACGTCCGAGGCTAGCTAAAACGTACAGAATCAGAATCATAAGCTCGTACAGTACGTACACATGACATCCCATCCCATCCCATCCCATCCTATCCTATCCAAACGAGACCAGACCAGACCAAACTCAACCAAGCCAAACCAGACCAGACCAAACCAGACCAGACCAGACCAGACCAAACCAAAAACATAGGTATCCAAGTCCAGGTCCCAGATGCAGACCAAGCGAGAACCCCAACCCACCCAAACAAGCCTACTCCTCTCTCCGAACGAACACACATGATACAGACATACAGACATACCTACATACATACACACATTCTCTAGCCCCGAAACGCCCCGAACGCCCCGGACGCCAAGGTCCACGATCCGGTAGTTCGTTCCTCCGCCGTCATGATCCCCCGTCCTGCTAGAAGTGGCAGAGAAGTACACAAAAGCACATCACGGATCCAATCTCCAGAACGCAGACGGAGCACACACTCGCTTCACACCCCCAAGCCAGGAGTAGCGGCCCTGTCGGGAGTGATAGCTCTCTCGGGACTGCTATGCCTCTCGATCTCCTCCACGAGCCCAAGGACCTTGCCCCTCGACTGCGCTCTTCTGACAGAAGGGAGGACAGGCGAGGCGCAGGGAGACGGACACGGGAGGAGTCTGACCATCGGCGTGCTCCGGGTCTCGCGTGTGCTGCTGCTGCTGCTGCTGTCACCGTCACCCAGATCCATCTCCTTGTGCTTTCCCTTCCCCTTCCCCTTCTCTGCCTGCGTTTCCGCTCCCTTCTTCCTCTCGCCATCACTCCCGAGCAACGAGGCCTCTCCGTCTTCCTCTTCCTCCTTCGTAGGCTCGGCCAGCGCCGCCGCTCCCGCTCCCGCCCCTAACATCTTCCCACGGCCACTCCGGCGACTCCGGAGGCTCCCCCCGACCGAGCTCGCCCCGTCGCCCAGATCCCCCTCCTCGCAATTCACCACCCGCAGCTTCTCCTTCGGCACCGTGAACATAACCTGCACGACGCGATTCTGCACCGCCCGCTCCACATCCCAGTCCTCCTCGTCCTCGTCCTCCTCCTCCTCGTCCACCTTCTCCCCGCGGACCGGCACGCGCCCCTGACGCCCACATCCCCGCGACGACGAGTCCGCAGGGTGTTCGAGCGCGAGTTCGTCTTCGTCGGCGACGCCGAGTCCTCCCAATCCCCCTTGCCCTGCTTCCGCCGCCACAGCGCCGCGCTGGCGGACACGGTGCGCCGCGGCGACGTGTCCACGCGAATGGGACTCGGCAGCGCATCCCGAAACGCCAGGTCCCGCGGACTGCGCTCCTCCTCGGCCCCGGGGTGGATGAAGACGCGCCGCAAGCTGCCCAGCCAGCCGGCCCGGCTGCCTTTCCCGAGCAGGGCCGCCGAGGGCTTGGATTTCGATGGGCTCCGGATCCGGACGAGGTGTCCTCCGATGCCAGGCTCTCGTCCCCGGATGGCCGCGGCAGCAAGCCCTCGCCCTCGGCCTGCAGCAGGGGGAAGCTGGTGTGCGCGGTGCTGAAGCTCGTCGACGAGGCGGAGCCAGAGCCCGGACCGGCGCTGTGCGGCACGGGAAGGACCATGTGCGTATCGGAGGTGGGCGAGACGCTGGAGGCGGCGCCCGTCGAGGCGAAGGGGTAGATGCCCGTGATGAAGCCGCGGAGGGAGTTGGAGCGCGAACGGCCCTGCGAGGAGGAGCCGGAGCGGGAGATGCTCACGGTGGAGGGCGGGAGGCTACCCTCGGTGCCGTCGCTCAGGTTGCTCCCGGTGCGGGAGTCCTCCTCGCCGGGGACGGAGGAGCGCACGCTCGTGGCGTTGATCAGCTGCGCTCGGCGCGTGGGCGAGATGCGTCCGGCGTTCGAGTGGCTGCGGGCTTGCGAGGTGAGCAGCGCCTCCGCGGCAGCCCAGTCGGTGATCCATTCTTGGATTTCGCGCTCGCGGGACTGCGCGGCTCTCGACTTCGGGACGGCCTGTCGGAGCTGGGGCGGCGGAGAAGCTGGCCGGAGGAGGATCTTTGAAAGGGTCGGAGAAGCGGTTGGCTTCTGCTGGGTTGGGCTTGTAGTTTGGGTCTCCGATGGCGATGCCTATGCCCGCAACATCGTGATAAGTCGAGTCGTCCTCGTCTGCTTCATAAATGGGATGGATCGGTCCGGCTGTGCCGAGACTGTTGGTTCGTACGTGGTTGCTGTTGTTGCTCAAGTCGAAATTGGGTGCTGGCTGGTACACCCCAAGGGTAGTTCTCGAGCGCACCGGCTTGCGCTGGATCTGTTTGGCTAAGGGCGGAACCCGCGAGACATCCCCGAATCCGTGGACTCCGTCGTGCACATTCGCGTATCCCTCCGAGGCGCTGCTGTAGGTGTAGCTGTTCCCTTGCGAGCCTTCGTTGTCCGTCGAGCCGTTCCATCGAACAGCGGTCCAGGCCCCATGCTGGCTCATCTCTCTGTGAGGGGGCTCGTAGACATCAGAAGCCCCCATGCTCATCTCCTGGAGGCGTTTCTCTCGCTCCTCTTGTGCCTTGCGCTTGTGGCGTCCGTTGTAGCAGAAGAAGACCATGGTGGCACCCAGCACAGCAGCGAGACCGAGCCCAAGGCCGGCCCCCAACCCGATTTTCGTCGCGCTGGATGACGAGTCGGTCGCCGGGGGAGCGCGGGCAGGATCGCTCGCCATGGCAGCCCCATACGAGGGATTCGTGTAGCTTGAAGCCCAGGTCATGCTCGTGGCATTGAAGAACTGGGCTCTGGCTCCCGACGAAGCCTGTCTCTTCGAGCTCCCAGCAGTCGAGATGTCGTAGCCACCAAGCACCATCATGACATTCCCCGGCAGCATGACCGCGCCATGGCCGTACATCGCGCCTCCAGAAGGCTGGGCATCCGGCACCGTCCACTGCCAGTCTCCCGAACCGCCAAAACCCTGGCCCAAGTGCAGGACAACAAGCTGAGGCTCGGCGGGCTGGGTAACGTTTCCCACCCAGCCGCCAAAGACGACCAGGCGGGTTCCGTCTTCGGTCAACACGGCGGTGTGACCGGATCGACTGTCGACGCCCGGGACCGTTCTCTTGATCGCCAGTTCCGTGTTCGCGTCCCAGCCCCGGGCGACGCGACCGTGACAAAGCTCCAGCTCTCCTCGGGCAGACTCCAGAGCGCGAGGCGGCTCATGTTGAGAAAAGCCGTCTGGGTGTGACCGCCGACCAGCACGAAGCTCTGCGACTGCGTCTCGACGCCCGACGCATTCGAGACCGTCGGCATCAGCCCCGTCAGCGTGAAGCCGGCCTCCTCGATCGGTGGTCCTCGACTGGCCGGCAGCTCCAGCGCGTACGTCGTTGGCGCCGAGGGCGATGCCGCGGGACTGAGACGGAGCATCAGATTCGAGTACGAGGCCGCAGACTGCCACGTCGGGTCCGTCGCAGCGTCACTGGGACACATGCCTCCAAAGACGTAGATGCGCGTCTGCGACGCATTGGCGTTGGTCAGCGTCGAGAAGTCGAACGCCGAAGACAGGAAGTTCGCGCCGGCGAGAGTGGTGTCGGTGATGTCGGAGCTGGGCGCCGTGGTCTGCTGCGCCCACGTCCCGTTTCCGATGCTGCTCGTGTTGTCGGGGGTGAAGCGCCAGAGCGCGGCGCTGGAGCATGATCCCGTATACACCGAGATCTCCCCCTGGGCGGAGATGGAGGGGACGAAGGCGTGGCTGCTGTTGCTCCAGAATGGCGGATGCGGCGCCAGAGTCTCGAGGACGAGCTTGTCCGACGAGATGGTCGCCGAGATGTTGAGTGACACGAACGTCGGCGTCTCCTCGCTCGTCTGAAAGGCGTAGGCCACGTTCCTGTCTCGCGCGGAAGCTGGCGGGAGCAATATCGTCGTCGGGTGGAAGGGGAGCGATTGCGCCGCGGCCCTCATCTGCAGTGATGTCGTGAAGGCGAGGGCCGGGAGGGGATTCCTCATCGTGGCGGCGATTCCACTCCGCGAGGTTGGATGTGATATCGATACCGAGATGGCGAGAAGGAGAAACAGCTGTTCAGCGCAAGGAAGAATCGCTGCTCACATGCTTATTCGCCCACTGCACGTATCCGGGGTTTCCCTCAATGGCCGTGTACAGCAGAGATGGGTCGGTCTGGTCAATGCGGTCGATCTTCTCGTCGATGAGTTAGTTCTTGGAGATGCAGCAGGTAGATCGCGTCTCCCAGTCTCTCCAGGAAAATCGTGAGTCGCATTAGAAGCAGCGCAAGATTGCGCCAGAGGAAGTTCTTCGTCGGTCCCTCGGAAGCGCAGTCGAAGTAAACACGCGGCCACGCCCCGCCATCCTTCACGTCTGGGACCAGGCAGGGCTGCGCCGTTGCCGTGGCGACGGCGGACACATGTGAGAACAGGAACCGGTCATGATGTATTGACTTGGAAACTGGTTGTCCGGGGCAGGCATATGGTATGGGATATAGATTAGATTAGATTGTTGGGCTGAATAGGAGTATTGGCCTGTTCGAATTGGTGCCACTGTAGATCTGGTCGGCTTCGGACGTGCGGGCAGTGGCCGTTGGGAGGAAAGGGTGTCGTGATCAAGGAAGAAGGGCGCCACGCCAGGAGAGAATGGACGGCAGATCTCAGAGGTCGGAGGATGTCATGAAGAAAAGAAGAGAAGAAACGGGATGGCAAGGCGGAGTCTTCTTGTAACCAGAAAGTCGAGTAAGCTAGTATTTAAGCGTGGAATCCTTCGCAGGAGAAACCCCTTTTACCACTACGACTTGAAGTTTAGCGACAACGAGCACCTACACTCATAAATTGCTGGCAAGTTTCGGTTTTTCCAAGGTGCTTACCGAAATCTGCTCGACAAGTTCATCAACGGAAGTAATACTTTCGCACGCATTTTTAAAAAGCCCAATCAAACTATAGAATGATATCGGTTCGGCCTTTTCTGTTCGCGTTTCCATGTCACCTGATCCTCGCTTATGCGTACGCATCACCATATAGCCTCGCTTAGTCTTCTGATGGGTTTTCTCACCAACTGCGGAAACTTTTCCATTGTACTGTACTGTGTATAAGGCTCCTTTCCCTTAGCAACCTTTCTCTTCAGTAGTTGTTGATTCTCAGTAATATTCACATTACAATACCGAGGTCCTAGCTCCTTGCGTGCTATATGACCCTAGCGATCCTCACTGATTGATTGATCTTAGCCCTTAGCCTTCGTCTGGTTAGATCGTCCCAAAACAATAATCAATTTCCGTGTTTAAAACAAACAAAAACAGGCATTAATACTAATACAATTTACAAGAATATTTTTCAGAACGGCAACACGCTGCTCTGAAGGCCATTGTAAGCAGCTAAACGACCAAAACCCGATCGCGAATAGCAGCTTGGCGAATCCGTTTATGTTACGCTTCGTAAATATATCCATGCATCGGTGTCCGAGAAAAAAATAAAAAATAAAAATACGAAAAGGCTTTTCCGGCTAATCTCAACAGCGTTTTCGAGAAATCTCATATCACACAATACACACAAGCCCTCTGCGCTTGCCGTACAAAGATCCCAGATTCGCGTCCGCATGTCTGAAGATAATCTAATACTAACAAAAGTCGCTATTCATCAAGCGTCGCATACCTAGCAATCGAAGCAAACCAAAACGAAGCAATAAACGTTCCGAAGAATCTGCGATTTTGCATCCCAGCTGCTAATTCTGGTGATTCCGTGAACAAGAACCGAGGCTGTTCGTCTGTCACCCCCCTCTGGCGCCGTCTCGCGATTAACGGGAGTGTATCCGGATTCCATCGATCGTGGGTTCGACGGCATCCCTGGGTCCTACTGTAGGGGTGACTGCTTCCGATGGTGGCAGCCTCGTTGGCGAGGATGAGAAAGGGAGGGGAGGAAGAGAAGCGGGGGTGCACGCGGCGTGTGGAAAGCTCGGCGGAGAAAGAAGAGGTGAGGGAATTGCAAGGCGTGGGACGGAATATAACGCGGGTGTGCAGATCAGGGAGATGGTTGTACACAGGCATACGCATGCGCACGTGGAAGTGTGGATGTGTGGTTACGTGTTGTAGATGGGTAAATCTAAATCTACGAGTTGAGTTAAACGCGATGCGTTGTAATTACGGCTTGAATATTGTAAAATAGCATAAGATATCTGATTTTCAACTCGAAATGATTTGTCAAAGGTGAAGTGGAAGATAGACACAAAATGCACGCGGCCGTCCGCGGTCCATAGAATCGTTGTTCCGTTCTGCGGAACTAAAAAGGAATGTGTTTTGCAATACTGCGTTGTTGAGAATATCGAATATCTGAGATAGTAGAGATTAACAAGGGACTTAACATCAACGGTATCACTCGACAGGTCACGATTTAGATCCGGATAACCAGTAAATATTCAAAAAATTAAACAATAAATAAACGAGAATCTGAAAAGAAATATAAAAAAAAATAGCAATTTAGAAACACGTGCACGTATTATTTTAGATATCAAAGATTTGCTTCTCTTATTCGTCAGTAGCATGTTCACTGTTGTACAAATGCGCATGTACTGTAAATACTGTAATAATAGGCTGTCTTCCCACTCTTAAATATTTTTAAAACCCCCCCCCCCCTCCCCTCCCCAAAAAAAAAACCAAAACAAAACGAGTATCTACAGACGAAAACAAACAACAACGACGAAAAACCACAGCTCCAATGGAACAAAAGCAAAAACAGACACCAAAAAACCTACCTACTCCTGAGAGACCACTACCGCTCGCTGCTGGCATCTCAGAGGCCTCCCCCCCAGCCGGGCCGTGGAGAAAGCACGAGCCGAGAGTCTGGAACGAGAATGGGGGATGAGTTAGGTAAGGTATGTAACATGGATGGATGGATGGACTGGACTGGACTGGACTGGACTGGACTAAGGACGGGGAAGGAGACGAAAGGCGGGATGCGCTGTTGGAAGGCAGGA
Organism: Blumeriella jaapii; assembly: GCA_009599575.1. Lineage (NCBI taxonomy): Eukaryota > Fungi > Ascomycota > Leotiomycetes > Helotiales > Drepanopezizaceae > Blumeriella > Blumeriella jaapii. The sequence continues at coordinate 201,924 of VWND01000026.1, read as the reverse complement.
GGGAGGGAGGGAGGGAGGGAGGGAGGGAGGTTGAGGAAGCGAGGGGGTGATTGAAGAATGAAACTTGGTCGCGTCATAGGCAATGATTAGATATGTAGTGCTGTACTTATTGTACCTGGGGACTGTGTGTATGTACAATATACACAGTAGAGCTTCGTAGATATGTATGTACTGTATCTAGGAAAGTACGGTAGGTACTGTACATACTTACTGTACTGTACTGTACAATACTGTAGGTACACATGTACTGTATGTACTGCATATATATCCACACAGTACCTATTGTTCACAGTACTGTACACAGTACTGTACACACAGTAAAGCACAGAGTCATGAAGCACCACACATCTCCACCCCCCATCCACACGGTCTTACATAACACCCATCCCGAGCACGGGACGGCACCGTGCCAGTGCCGCGCCGCGCATGATTCACCGCCGCCGTGTCGGTCTGCCGGCGTCTCCGGGCTCGCGTTTCGTCTGGTCGCGGGTACTGCATCTACGCTACATACATACAGCACGGTACGGTACGGGACCTGCCTTTTTCTACTTCCACGCGTGGGGTATGGATCCGGCGGGGTTGTATAGTGCACCGTACCGTACCGTGCGATGCGATGCGATGCTGTGGGTGGTGTGGTGTGGTGTGCGAAGTGTGTCATGTCATGCCATGCCATGCCATGCCATGCCATATCATACGACATTGTGCAGCGAAGAAAGACAATTGGGGGCTAAAAAAAAAAAAAAAAAAAAAAAAAAAAAAGGGTCAGTCCGGTTGTGGTTGTGCTGGTCGAGGAGCAGTATTAGCAACATTAGCAATAGCAACATTAGCAATAGCAACATTAGCAATAGCAACATTAGCAATAGCAACATTAGCAGCAGCAGCAACGAGTCGTGCTCCGACGAGTGATTTCGTGGGAAAGAGAGGAACGGGCACGAACCGAGGAATGGGCAAGACCAGAGACCAAAAGGAAAGGAAAGGAGAGGAAAGGCAACGGCCACGGCCACGGACACGAAAGGAACATCCCGGCAGCGGCGCGGCGGCCAGAGGAAACGAAGATGACGAGAGTCAAGAGGTCGATAGTCGCCGCGCTAGCCTGAAAGGGGCGGGTGCGAGGTTGTTCCCAATCTCGGCGACATGGGGGGTTTCGTGTAAAGGGGGGAGGGGGGAGGGGGGAGGGGGGGAGGGGGGATGGGATGGATGATGGTGATCCGCGAGGGCGCGAGCGGTGGGTGGTGGGTGGTGGGTGTGGGTATGGGTGTGGGTGTGCCGCGGAGATCAGGCCAGAGGGAGTGGCAGTCATTTTGTACTGTGTACTCGGTACCGTGGTACAGGACAGGACCGTACCTAGGTATGTAAGTATGTGTATGTACTGTATGTACATACCACCCACAGGAGTGGGAATGGTGCTGTACACTGTACTGTGTAGTACTGTCAAAACCAAAGTCAAAGGCCATGTCCCGATAATGGGGACTGTTAGAGTTAGTGTTGGTTCATGTTCATCAGATGGTTATCCTCATCCTCTTCCTCTTTCTCAATCTCCTGCACCTGCTGCGCCTGCCCCTTGGCGCCGCGGTGATGACGACGCGTCTGGGTCCATGCGCTCGTGGTTACGAAATCTCTTGTATGTGTATATTCAGTATATCCTTACTGTGTGTACTTATGTATCTGTATATACTGTATGTACATACAGATATACAGTACATACAGTATGTTGTACAGCTGTCGTCTTCCCCTGACTAAAGGTGAAACCAGCCTATTCGGGGATAGATTGATAAGTCGGGTAGTACTGTATAGTATGTACTGTAATGTGTATCTGCTGTACAGTACACAGATTTATAGGGATGAGTCACGTGACTTTTATATCGGCATCCAAGGTGCCGCATGTCCTGTCTTCTGTTCGGCTGACACCAAGGTCTTTCTGCCGGTCTGGACAGTTTACTACATACAGTACTGTACTGTATCTCAAGGTTTCCGTGGTCAATCCGCAGCACCGTGCAGTACATAAGTATATAGAGTATCTGCAAATGCCTCGACGGCCTTCACCTCAGTCAAGGAATCAATCCACCCGCCCATAAATCAATCAACCCGCCTAAAAATCAATCAACCCGCCAAATAGGGTGTGCCTGAACACACACAACCCGCCCTGCACCTTACCTGTACATCCGGTACCGTGACATACTACAGATACGCGAGCGGCTATAACCGGACCGTGACAGCGCGTGTGGTTCTTCGGATCGCGGTCGGCTCACGATGCGGCGGAGAACAGCGGTCCATGGAGACTGTCGGGGACCGTGATCGAGGAGAGAAAGATGTGTGGTGTCTGGCTTGATCCAAGATGGCTTGATCCCATGAACGCGTGTGATTTTGGGTCTTCCTTTTTTTTTGGTTTGAAGCGTGTGTTGGGTGTGACGGCGAATCCCCATACCAAAAGCATGTATCGTCTGTGCGTCGGTCATCAGAAAGAGGACGACCCAAAAGGTTCAAAAGGTTGCAAAGAGAAACTTTTGGGTCAACAGTAGACAGGGCATATTATATATAGCCTCGACGGGAGGCCTGTGCTCGCCATGGACCTCACCCGGTCGCTGGTTCACTTTCTTCTTTTGCTTCTTCTTCTTCTTGTTTGTCCTCTTTTTCTTATTTCTTCGTCTTGTTTCTTCTCTTGTTTCTTCTTTGGTTTCTTCTCTTGTTTCTTCTCTTCTTCTTCTTTGTCTTCTCCCTCCTCCCCTTCTTCCTCCTCCTCCCCTCCTCCTCCTCCTCCTCCACCTTCCCCTTCTCCGCCACCTTCCCCTTCTTCTTCCTTCCCTCCCGCCCTCGGGTCGGGACGGGTCCGGCATTGCCATCTCGCCATCTCGCCATCTCGCCATCTCGCCATCTGGCCATCTCGCCATCTCGCCATCTCGTCGTCCGGCCCTCGCGCACCGCCATCGTGGCTCGCACCCTACCGCACCGTAACTTCCGTAATCGTAATTCGCCCCCGCGCGCCTGCTTGGCGCCTCTCCCCCGTCGCCGACGGCGGCCGTGTCGCGCGTTTCCGGCCGGGCTCACGACGCATGCGACGCCCGTTGGGGGTCTAGCACGACGCCCACGCCCCCTGACTCTGGGTCGACGGGCACGAGCCGCATCGACGCGAGAACGAGCGAGCGAGCGGCGCCAAGCCGGGAACGCCAAGCCCGCCAAGCCCAGCCGAGCACGCACACGACCGACCTGCACTTAGTGCGGTGCTGACTGTACAGCCAGTCCACGCGCTTCGGTGCGGTCTGTACTGTGCTACTGTACAGCTACACTACACCACACCACACCACACTCACCACACCACACGCACCCAACAACCCCCCCCCCAACACCACCCATCCCACAATTCTTCACCCTCATCCATCCCCATCCCCATCTCCATCTCCGCACCCCGACGCTCTTTTCGCCGACCTGGACTGGGGCCTGGACCTGGACGAGGACGCGGACGTGGGCCTCGACGTGGACGTGGGCCTCGACATCGTATCGTCACCGACATCGACATCGACTTCGACTTCAACGTCGACGTCAACGCCCCTTCGACGTCGACTTCCACTTCCCCTTCAACACCAACCTCGACCTCGACCTCGACCTCGACCTCATCTCGACGCCGACGACCACGACCACGACCACCACGACGGTGACATGGCAGTCGTCTGACGGTCATCCACCCGCGAAGCCATCACCAGCCAGCCGCGCCCCCCCAACCCACACACACACGCCCGCTGCGTCAATGGGATACCGGGCGTGATCTCCTGTTCCGCCGCTCCTCTCGGGTCGTGTGCCAGCGCGTGCCCGTGGCGCCCTCGTCGTCGCGCCCATCCATTCCCGGCGGCCTCCGTTCGGCCGTGACGGCTCTGCCGACCATGGCCTTCGTACCACGCGGCCCCGTGGCCGTGGCCGTGGCCCTCGCCGCGCTCGGCGCCCTCCGCGCGCACGTCGACGCGCAAACCACGTACCGCACCGAGTATTGTTCGCCCTTCAACACCGGCAGCGGCGCCAAGAGTAAGCAGCGGCTCCCCTCCCGAACGTGCCACGGCCCCCGACGCCGGCTAACCCGTGTGCCCCCGTCCAGATTACAGCACCTTCCAGAGCAACAGCCTGTGCGCGCAGTACTGCAACGGGTTCGAGAAGCCCGAGACCCAGCCCGACGCCTTCGCCTTTGCCATCCTCCAGGACAACTACTGCTGGTGCTCCAACCTGGCCCCGGCCGACACGGTCGAGGGCTGCACCAACCCCTGCCCCGGCTTTCCCGCCGAATATTGCGGCGGCCGCAACCAGTTCGGCTATCTGGCGATTGGGGGGAACGAGCCGTCCGGCACGACCGGCGCCGCGCCTGCCACCCCAACTCCGGTCAGTACCTTCTTTCTCCAGCGTGTCGTGTCGTGTGTGTGTGTGTGTGTGTGTGTGTGTGTGTGTCTGTGTGTCTGTGTGTGTGTGTGTGCGCGCGTGTGATGTATCACCTGCGCCCATATCTCCTTGCCTTGCAAGGTACCTTTGGTCCGCTGGATTTTTAACGTCAAGTACCGCAGGCCCCGGTAACACCCACTCCTCCTCCTCCCGTGACCGTGATCATCACTGCGACGCCAAGTTCTGTATGGCATTCTTCTTTTCTTTCTCTTTGCGTCTTTCCTTGCTCTCCTTTCTCTCCTAGCTCTCCTTGCTCTCGTGCGAGTCCGGCTGGACCTCGGATCCGCGGCTGACCGTTCTGCGTAGACCAGTACCCCCCTCACGTCCCCTCGACCGACGAGCACATCGCAGAGTTCCTCGTCGACGTTGACTCCGACCCCCACCCCCACCCCCCCTCTGATCGAGGCCGCGCCCGGCCGAACGTTGACGGTCGTCCAAATTCCGACGGCGCCCCCGAACGCGAGCACCCCCGTCCCCACCCCACCCTCCAAGTCGGGCGGGGATGGACTCGGCACCGGCGGAGCGGTCGGGCTCGCCATTGGTCTCTGTGCGGCGGTGGCGATCCTGGCGGCGGCCATCTTCTTCTACCTCCGCAAGCGTCGCCAGGAGCAAGAGGCCACGGCCGTGGACGAGCTGAGCCGGAAGGGCAGTTCGGCCGGCTTCGGCGCCGCCGCCATCATCCCCTCCCGCACCATGAGCGAGAATTCGCGTTACGTCCTCGGCACCGACGGACGCCGCGTCGTCGAGCAGTGGGAACCCGGCGAGGTGGAGGAGATCCGGCGCAGCCGCCTGATCCCGGTCGACCAACGGCTCGACCCCTTCTCCTCCGTCTACCAACGCGGAGAAAACAAGAGCAGGGAGAGCGTGAACACGATCCGTGATGACCACGACTACTCCCGCCGGGTGGCCTCGGGTCCGGGGATCCTCCGTGCCACCAACCCCGACTAACATGATCTCTTTTCCGTCCCGGACACGAAAGTCACGACCTTTCTATTGGGCATCAGCCACGCAAATACAGGATTTGGACGCTGTGCCACCACCACCACCACCACTTTTTCCGGCAGCGTCGGCGTTTTTTTCTCTTTTCTTTTTTTCTCTCTCTCTTTCTTTTTTTCTCTTTTTTCACGGTAGCATTGAGCATCGCACGTAGAGGCAGCTTGACTGCCTCTTTGCACCCCAAAAGAATAGTAATCGAGCATCGGGGAGACAGGTCCGCCCTTGCTAGCCTACCCGCTGTCGCCCGATTGGTCGCCTCGTTGGCTGAGGCCGGCGGTCCTTCTGTCATCTGGGGCTGGTGAGGAAGAGGCACGGTCTTTTTACGTTCACCCTTTTCCCTCTCCTTTTTTCGCTTCGACCATTGTACTTATACACCATACCTTTCCGGCAGATCGGGGGAAACAGCATTGGGCGGGAGCAAGGAAAATTGTTGGATTGGGAACGATACCTGAGTTGAGGAGGTGGAGGTGGGCGGGACCTCGTGTGGTCCATCGGATGACGGATCACATGGATGGACGGATGAAACCGCACCTGGCTGGTGGGAGGGAGCCAACAGCGGTTTTATGTACATACGACGAAGGCCGAAGAAAGAGAAAGTGAGGGGAGGGAGGGGACGATAGACCGCGGCTGGCCGGGAAGCTTGTCTTGCCTTGGCTTGACCCGCGCAAGCGCAGCGGAAGCGGAATGAAACAAAACATGAGATTCCCCAATCCATCATCTGCACGACTCCCATCGCTCACCTACTCCTGTCCACTTCTTCTCCCGTCCCTTCTTGATCTTTCTTCTTTCTGTGACTCGTTTCCGTGCCCTGGTTCTATCTTTCGCGCCGGGAGGCATTCTTCGCGGCCGCGAACAATCCCAGCCCAGCCTCGCGCCGAACGGGGGCCGGACGTCCGCCGGGCGGCTGCTCTGGCGCCCCGGGACCACGCCGACGGCGCGCGTGGCGGCTTTCGCTGGGGACGGACTGCTGCTCTCGGCGTCGGGGGGGGGGGGGGGGAAGGGAGAAGAGAAGAGGAGAGAGAAGGAGAGAGGAGAGGTCTCCGAGGAGAGGAGAGGAGAGAGAGAGAGGAAGAGAGGAGAGAGAGAGAGGAGAGGAGGGAGAGGAGAGGAGAGGAGAGGAGAGGAGAGGAGAGGAGAGGAAGAGAGGAGAGGAGAGGAGGAGAGAGGAGAGGAGAGGAGGAGAGAAGAGAAGAGAAGAGAAGAGAGGAGGAGGAGAGGAGAAGAGAGAGAAGAGAAGAGAAGAGAAGAGAAGAGAAGAGAGAGAAGAGAAGAGAAGAGAAGAGGAGAGATGCATGCATGCATGTCAGACGACGTGATAGGGATTCCATCACGAGTGGAATATGTGATGATAATAATGATGATGTTATAGTTTCATGATTAGAAAGGAAAGGAAAAGGAAAGAAAAGAGAGGGGGGGGGGCTACGTGGAAAAGCGTAGTTTGGGGGTACTGTAGTGTACTGTACTTTGCGGTGCAAGGGGTTTTTTTTTGGGTTGGTTTTGTTGGTTTTGTTGTTTGTTTTGTTTGTTTTTTTCGAGGGAGAAGTAAGAATAGCGAGAATTGTGGGGGGGGGGGGGGGGGGGGGGGGGGGGAAGGGAAGGGAATGGAAGGGAGTTTTCGGAAAGTGAGCTGGGGACTCGCTTCGCTAGGAGGATGGATGGATGGGTGGGTTTGCTGCATGTAGGTAGCATGGGAGGGGAGGGGAGGGGAGGGGAGGGGAGGACAAGCGTGGCATGGCATGGCATGCTCGTGAGAATGAGAATGAGAATGAGTTCGCGTTTTGAGAGAGGATATGTGATTCCTTTGCTACGCGCTTGATGGCTAGGGGTATTCGTATAATGATGTGTTTGTGCAGTGTTGATGCGGACGTGTGATAAGCATAGGACAGATCCCTGGATCGGTCAGGCTGCTGTGTATACAGCTTGTCTCGCCGTTAACGCCGCTTCAATCACCGCTCTTCAGATCCGCATGTTCTGGTTTACGAGCCCGGTAGGACAATCCCGCCGGTTTTTGTTTTTAACCCGTGCCGTGCTTCCCAGAGGCCAGTGAGGACATCTATCTCGATTTGTGGTCGCCGTCGCAGTGTTATTCACATCTCGCAACCTGGTCATCAAAGAGACGTGTACTTACAAGCTTGGGGCCTGTCCTCGTCGGAGCACCGATCTCGCCCGCGAGTTGGTCGTTTCGCAAAGGTGGAATGGTAAATACCACGCTTCGAGTGATTAGGATTCGCATGAGCTCTGCATTTTCAAGTCCGGCCATTGGAAAGAGAAGCCGTACTTGTATTCTCGGATAAGTAACTTGGTGACCTTCCTGGCTTGGATATCCGGCAGGTTGTTTCCCAGGACCTGCCTCGAGGCAGCTTCTCCATGCCTTTCTCCGTCACAAGTACAGGAGTTCTGGTGACGATGCTGATATCGCGTCGCCAAATCGAGGGGTTTCGTGGTACCGCATGGGATTGTTTGCGGTCGTCTAGATGTCTGTGCTTGTCCTGGGACAGCTGGTGTGGAATCTACGTAGGCTCGATGATCTTTTATGACGCCCCGGTGATGTAGTCATCTGTTGCGGGGGATTTGGCGGCGAGTTTTACTGCTCGATTTCCAATAGGAGCGAATGCTGTTTCAAGTGAGAGAATCCAGATTCCACGTGGATCAGCATGTTGCAAACCCGAAGATCTGGATCGTGCTCGTAGCCTCTACAAACGCGGTTGGCCTGTCGGTGACTTGGTAGATTCTAGCCTTTTTTTTCGCGGCTGTGGGCTGCAGGTTCTGCGATCTACTTATCTCGGGGCTGACAGATCTGAAATAGAGGTCTTGCCTGAGTGGGATAGTAGGTCGGGTTGAGGATCGTGAACTTGTGGAAGTGAGGGTCGTATCCATATCTACCTACGTTACTTGAATTAGCGTCCTGGCTATGAGCATCATGCTTCCCAACCTCGTGCTTACCTGGCCTCTGGAAACAAACATCCGTTGTATTGACAGGGAGGTCGTTTGGGATAGCCTTTGTCTTTGATGATTATGCTGTTCCAACTGTCATCTTTGTCTCGATTGTCATCTTTTCTTTGACTGTGGGCTTTGGTTTGATTGAAACAACCAAAACCAAGATCCAATTTTTCAATAGCAAGAAGTTTAAAGATGAAAGACGCCTTTAATATTTATTTAAACAAGCTCAAGCATGAACGTCGACAGGCTGCTATTATCAGGTCAACTTTAGTTGTTGGAAGTTTATTGACCTTACCTTGAGGCCTACAAAAGATGTACATAAACCCGTATCCATTTTCACGAGCCATCTTTTCCCTTGATCTAATTCGGTTTGACGAATAAGTCAGAGACCAAAGCTCTGCCGTAGATTTGGGAATTATATTAAAAGCAAGAACTAGTACCCCACGTAAGTTCAATAAGATCGATTATGAAGAAGCCACTTGATCAAGAATACAATTTCCCCATGCAGTTTGATAAAGCCAAACTGCTATAAACTTGTGCAATGAGATCAGCAGACTTTGGCAGCTGAATTGTGTAAGATGCAAACAAACAAACAAATCTTTCTATAAATAATCTGCTGGATCCCCAGGTCTTTATTCAATTAAGTAAAGTTTTACATTATTATACCCGTTAACAATTGTAACAAATAAATATTGTATGTACTCTGGTTGATTCACTAAAGATCAACAATATTAGCAGATCAAATTCACTTGCCGCTCCACCGTGGTCAAAGCGGAGCTCGATTAGGAAATCGCACTAGCGCCGATTGCTGCCTTCCCCGTCCTTCGACCCACTATTTATATTTACATCCCCTCCACTTCTTAACATCGACTACCAGGTTCTCCACAACACGTCTCCAGTCCTTAACATCAACCAACAAGTTCTCGATAGCCAACACAGAGTCGATCTTATCCCCAGATAAAGGTGTAGCAATGTCCACCTCCACCCCTGTCCAGCGAAGCCGGGTTAGCCTCTTTCATGAGCTGCCTTTTGCAAAAATTACTCCGACCACCAGTCTCCGCCAAACGATGGGTCGCAAAGCTTTGGCAGACCTCCAGGCAGATGCCGATCATGAGTTTTTCGATGAGGTGGATGCAGAGCGAGCTCTACAGCTATACGTCCAGAAGCACCGCATTGAGAACGTTTTCTTTCTGGATGAAGACAAGCAACGATACATCTACAGATCAAGTGAGTAACGTGTACAATCTTCGCATTCTGTTGCTAACTGATCAGGCGTGCAGTCTTACTGCGGAAACCTTCCGAGAGCTTGGTACCCAAGACTCCGTCAATTTCGTGAAGGTGATCGCCACTACCTCGTACCTGATAAAAAGAGAACTCTCAAACAGATCGACCGCCCTAAGCCATACAATATCGGGGAGGGACTTGCACATCCCAGTGAACGCGGTTGGAGTCTACCTACAACCAACCAAAGACATTTCTCTAAGCTACCGCAAGGTAAACAGCCCCTGCCCCTCTTATCGCGATGGTCTTCTGACCTGAGTCTTCCGCAGAAATCCAGGAGCATATCTTCCGATTTGCGTTGGCCCCTCCTAAGTTCAAACATCTCCGGCCCTACACGAGAAAAAGTAACTGGAAGACTGGTAAGTGATACAGAATCCTTTATCCTCCTAATCGATCTACTTTGTTGCCCCACCTGTTCCGAAAAAGTGGTGGAGTCGGACGCTGACATCACGGTGTTCAGAATCCCGAGGGCCCGGATATAGTTCTCAAACTCACGACAACAAGCACGGAGGTTGTTTGGACCTGTCGAGCTGTTTATCTTGGGTTCCTCGTCAAGATTTCGATGGGCGCTATAAAGAGATTGTGGAAGTGTACCGGTCTCCATTTGATGCCACCTTCTTGCGCGCGAACAAGGAGACCTATGCAGCTGGGATCAGGATTCTTTACGGCCTGAACAGATTCCACTTTGATATGCTCAACACGAGCTACCATTCAACTCCTCCGACCCTGTTCCGGACTCGCAATGGTAATGAGGTTTTCAGACCTGACCCTAAGAGACCTGAGATGGACGATTCCGAAGACATCTACCGCGCACCGTTTGAGCAAATGCTGGGCCGAGCTGAAGACCGACAATTGGAGGGATGGGTATACCATGATACTTTCTTAAGTTTCCTCCACACTATCGGCCCGGCGAATGCAGCTCTGATCAGGGAGCTTTCCTTCGGCGGCATGTGCAAGCTCCACCGTGGCTGTTCCAGAGAGTACTGCAGCAAACAATGCGACGAAGACTTGGTGGTCAGTCTCCAATACTACATTCCGTTCATCAAGAAGTTCTGTCCAGGCCTCAAGAAGCTGGTGCTGTACGCAGATGAAGATTCCTTCTACATCAACGATCCATACGAGCTTTCTACGGGCAAGCCAGCTACCCGCGAAGAGGCCTTGCTGCCGCTACTCATGGGAGACCTACGCCAGATATCGTCCCTGAAAGAGTTGGAGGTTTACGACGGCATGTGCACAGACCAATCCCCCCTTGCGTTTGCTGAACCCGCAATCCAATGGTTCAAGGAGCGTGCTGCTGAGGAAATCCGAAGTGCGCGAGAGGAATTCTTGAGACTGAAGCTAGAATAAAAGAGTGGGGATTCTCGAAAGCGTGCCCTACTCATTCTAGGGAGAAATGCACATTTGGGCTGGCTGTTGAAGATCCTGCCAGTGTTTTCGGAGATTCCGGACGTCTCAGCAAGACGTGGGCCTAGAGCAACTGAGAGGGAAGATTCTTCGACCTGCTGGGAATTCGAGTTGGGATTGGAGAATGGGTGCTTTGCATTAGGCTCCGTCTCCGAGCAAAGATCGATTGACTCGACGGGCTTTTTCTTGTTGGTGACACTGGTGGCCAGAAGTCACTATCTGTAATACAAGCACCCGGACTCTTTTCCAATAGTCAAATGAATCTGCTGTCGCGACTCGGCCATCGCAATGAGCATTTGCACAAGAATGATCAAAACAGAAAGGCGTTTCAGCAAGCGGGTGCTAGTCGTACGTTATAGCTAAGGCTACTGGTTTAATCATCCTGGAAGTAGCATTGCGTACCCCCCAAGACTTCCTTTTATATTATCCACTGGCCGTAGCTGTGTTTTTAGTATTAGAATCCTTGGAAAACTCTATGAGTCATTTTGAATGGATGGAATAAGGGGTTTACTGTGTGCAGAGTGTCGTGTGATCGACATGAGCTGAACGGGAAAGGGCGAATAATTCTTCCTCTTGATAACACATGAACGTACGGTCCACTTGAGGAGTATCACCAGTAAATGGCCAGCTAAAAAGGCTATTGATTTGAACTTACGTCCACTCCATGTAATAATGAGACCACGCCAAGCTAGACTGTTGCAAATCTTGGTTGACAGTTCGGCTGCTCTTCCCTCGCGATATGAAATGAAAGCCAACGCCACGAGTCCTCGCAACCTTCAAGCTAAAAAAAGCTGGATAGCCCGTAAAAGCACAGGGATAGAACGAACTGGCTTTTAAGTCTGCTGGACCCCGACTTTCTTTCTCAATCTGGAAGGGTAAGAAAATACAGCGGCCTCAACCCCAGGATTCTTGACACGAGGATAAGCTCGTTTTCGATGAACGGTACTGTATGATAAAGCACAACGCCACTCCAAGTGACCCTGATCAAAGCCAGAGCAATCTGCCATCCTGGTCTAGGTTCATCAAGGCCATATAAGCTCGCGGCTTTGACAAGAGCGGTTTCGCAAAGAACGCAAGCGCCTTGGATCCAGAAGAAAGTTGCATATTTTAGATGACTGATATTCGCAACGCCTTTGGGAAGTGTGGCTGCATGCAACACACTAGAAAGAGCGAAGGCGACGACAACTTGTACGACATAGGCCATGATGGAATGTTCGTGGAATCCTAGGACTCGACCTAAAGCTTTTCCGGGACCTAGTAGAATCTAGCGAAGTCAGAAATATGTATCTCACTGTTAACCGGGCGTCACTTACATTGCGCAAAAGCTGATGCCAAAAGCTCCCCCACACGCCTCGCAAACCTCTGCGAGCAATCGCAAGAGGATTGCCCATGAGACTGTGCCAATTCTCGGGTCGGCCCCAGAAGTCGCTCACAAGTCCCAAGCCACCCAGAGTGACGAAGAGGACGGCAGGGATAGCTCCCAGCAAGCTGAATGTCGCGAACTGCTGCGAAACGAAGGCGGCTATCCGCACCAGTCTTGGAGAGAGGCAGATCAAGTGATTCCGAATGAAGAACCCGTTCAGCCGGCGAGGAAAAGGGTCATCAATGGAGTATTCCACCTGAAAATAGGGGTCAAAGTACTGATAGAAATTGGTCACGTCTAGGATTCCCAGACAAAGGCCCATCAGAAGTAGCTTCTGGAGGATGAATATTGTGCGAGACTTGGTCGCTTTTGGTGGAGGCTGAGAAGAATACAGCACAGCCTGACTGGTCGAAGTTGACCACCCAATGTAGCGGAATGAGACGACGAGATTGGAGACCCAAATGAAACGCCTCCAGAAGGCGTGTGGGAACTGTTCGGTCCATGCTATCCGGTGAGATTCACCGGCACTGATTTGGGCTCGAGTTCTGTCTTTGATTTTCGCTTCCGTCTCCTCAACAGCTGCGGTCGCACGATCCAGTCCTGCATCTGCCCCAGAGTCTTTCTTCTCGTCAGAAGCTCTGTCGGAGCTGAGCTTGTTGTCGACTGGTGACAGCGGTGGTTTTCCCGAATGAATGATCGCAAAATCTTGCCGGGGGTTGCGAAACAGAAGAAGCTCTGTGGCCCAGAGTGTATGAATCGCTGCTACGTAGCCGAGACCGTGGTTCAGAGTAGAAATATGAAGAGCCCAGATCATTGGTAGGAAGAAAGCTGCAAGTCTGCCATGGGATAGCACGGATGGCGGAGTCAAAAGTGCTGCATGAAGCAGAATGTGAGCAGTGAAGTGAGCGCCTAGGGCGAGCCGCAGACCTTCACTCATTGTTGTTCAGACAGTAAAGAGAAATAAGTTAACTAGGAAAGCTGTCTGTCATCAACATGAAGTGAAGAATATTGAAGGCGTGAGGGAATTCTATGGGATATGAGGAAGCCGTGGCCTCGTACAAACGTATGTGCAACGGAGCACCTGCTAGTAATCGGGTCTCTTCAGCGTTACATTTATTACAGCTCACTTTATGAATCCCTTCCCAGAGAGATGTGATATTCTTTCCTGTACCTTGTGTTTGATTGAGTCCATGATTTCTGTGTTCTGAACCGAGCGTGCTCATACCCCTTCAGGACCCGATTTGATTGTTTAACAACATCACAAGGCATCGCAAAACTTGTCTGTCGCATCTTATCAATCTCATTGACACAATGTCCCGACTTTGGAAAAAGAAACCATGAACATCTTGATTTTTCAAGATGATGCCAATCTGGAGGCCTAACGCAGTCATGTTCCACCGACTTCGCGGTCCATTGGGAGTTATTTGGAGAGTTTCGGAAGTAGACTTCAAGTAGAACAGTGGTCGGACTTCGTACGCATAATTCTTTTGGTACGAGGGTGCCCTGTACCCGGCAGGTGTAATCAAACAAAGACTTGCTCAATCGCACGAGGTAGCAGAGGCGGTATGAGCCCAGGACACAGAATTGTCCACCAACTCTCCGTGATATGTTGCCACAAAACCTTCAACTTTACTTAAGCCTGGGGTCATGCTATTCTGCTTAGATCTGACGTAGAAATCACACGTAGCTATAGTCAATTGATCTCAAAGGCTCGAAAAAGTGAAAGTCTTTGCGTTTCGAGATCGCGGACGCGCAATGCCACGAGAAGAATCTCGAAAAACTCTCCATGTTATAATTGCTAATGAATCCATTCTAACTGCGGTACATCATTCCAGACCAGCCACTTCACGATGGTGTCTCGAGCTTCCTTCTGAACCAATCACATCTCATGTTGTACCATCAAAATACGGCCCCATTTGGACAAGATACTTTTAGAAAACCATTTCTAACGTCAAAACGCCCATGCAGTAAGCAGTGAGCAGTAAAATGGGCCGAATCGTCTTCCTCGCGCCCTGACTCTGCGAATCTTTGGCATCTGTAGAAGAAGCCACCACGGTCGTCGTCACTGTTTCCACCCTAACAGACTTCTCGGTCGGTACAGCAGTGCTTGTAGGCGTGGTGCCCTGGTCTGGCACAGGTGTGGAAACCGCGATAAGAAGGCCGTTTTGGGTGGAGATTGTCATGGTCCAATCAGTACTTGGGGTCGGTGTTGGAATTGGTGCGGGTACTGAGACTGCAATGATCAGTCCGTTGGTCGTTGATATTGTCATGATCCAGCTTGTACTTGTTTCTGCAGTCGGAGCTGGACCTGAGGTTGCAATAAGAAGGCCGTTCGTAGTGGAGATCCCGATGTCAAAGCTTTGTGTTGGGGCTGGAAAAGAGACAGGCGTTGCCTGGAACGGTACGCTGCTGTCAAAGATGACCTCGATGAGAATTGTACCTGGTCTGGAGACTTCGGAAGTGATTGTAGAAGTGGGAAGCATTTTGTGCATAATTGTTGGCATTATGGACTCTGATGACATCGATTTCTCATCGAGAGAGTGGGAAGTTGCTGTCACTTCCTTGTGTCCGATACTTGGAGAAAGGCCCACGGGTTCCAAGACTCTTTCCAAGGGTGTCTGGGTCGCACAGATAGTTTTGAGGGAATCCGGATAGTCCGCCATGAGAAGAATCGTCGAAGACAAGCTTGATCCTACAGATCTACTCGGGTGAGCGTGGGCGAAGACGACCAGAATGGGAAAACTAAGCCCAGCGAGGCTAAGAGGCGTCCAGGATATCATTTTGGGGGACTAGAAAGGGGAATGAACTATGTTATGCTCGGTGCAAAGATGAGGTCGTCTTGGTGTTCTAAGGATTGCGTGTTTGATGAAGTAATTGGCATCTAGAATAAAATAAGTCGTAGTAGTATATAAGCAGAGTTGGTGAGGAGATTTGAGTCATGATCAACAGCATGTTTAAATACGGTGATTCACAAATCAGTCCTGAGTTGACAAAGACATCTGTGAATGCTGCTTGAAGTTATGCTTATGGTCGCCCAGTCAAGGCGAGTGACAATGTCATGAATTGTCAGTTTGAACTGATTTTTTCTTTGGCTCTGAGAAAAGTCCATCGGAATTAGTTCCCCTAATCAGTCTACAGGAGAACAGGTTTATGACACATATTTGTAACCAAAAAGCAGTATTCACGATACCAAATACGTATACTATTTCAAAAAAAAGAGAAAAAAAAAAAAGGTTTAGATGTGACATTCCTGCTCGGCAAATTACAACTTCCAGAAGCAAGATGCCGAACAAGAATTTCATGAGGATGATTCAGATATTCCACCACATGATAGACTTGCCGGCAACTTCGGTGCAATCGACTCAGTTTATGATGAGTCACCGCGTACAAGGCCCAGGCCCAGGCCCAGGCTTCGGTTCCTTTATGTGGCGATATCTTGGTAGAGTAGTATGCTCCAGAAGAGAAAAGGGCCTCGTCACAACCTTCAAATCGTCTCCGAACGTCGGTAAACCAGCAACTGCACTGATGTAAATAGATCAGGTGCTCCGGTACCAAAACATAAACCGAAAATACTGTAGTTGAAGTAGCAATCCGTATACATCCGGACTTCGTTCTGAGCAACAACTCTGCGGCCGGTTGAGTTGGTCGTGCTGTGTTTTGTTCTCGGCTACCTGTTAGCGAGCCCCCTTCGGCTGCTAATCCTGCCGGAGCTCTTATCTTAGCGTCACCGAGCCCGATAACATCATCGTCAGAAATCCAACGGCCGTTCCTCATTCAACGTCAACCATGAGCTCCGAACCCTCGTACACGGTCTTCATCCGACTCCCCTTCGCCCGCGGAGAATTTATCGATCCTCCATCTGTACAAAAGCCTCAACTCCGCAGACGCTTCTCCGCTGATTGACTCAATGTTTAGGTTGATTGGGATGCCTCGAAAGACAAAGCGCTTTGGAAGATCCTCTCCAAAGCTTCCAAGAACAGTGACATAGACTGTAAGTCCTTCGAATCAACATCAAAATTTATCTAATAGAATCAGGGAACGAGCTGTGAGTTTGCTACTACCTGCGAAGCTGTTCTAACGACTCAGAGCCACGAAATTCGAAGTTACCCTTGCCTTTCTCCTCCAGCAAGCAGCATGGCTCTACGAACGTCAGCTCCTCCAAGTACGGGCCCAGATGCGCAAAGTTGGCGTGTCGAAAGGCTCCGCGGCGCCTTCTCCAGTCCCTTGGAATACATCTGAATCCGCGGGGGGAGAAGGAATGAAGAGGACGGGCTCGGGTGGGGGCGGTCAGTACAACATCACAGCTGCCGGCTTAAGCTTATATTTTGCAGGGCCGAGTCCACGAGTTGCTTCTGCTCTGTCAAGTCGGAAGGATTCACCATTACTTCGAAATGAATCTTCGATGCCCGTTCGTGCTACGGAATCCCCGTTCCCGAAAACCTCCTCAGTGAACACGATGATCACATCCCGGAACTTGCCTCAACCGCAGACGAGCCCCCGACTGCATCAAGCTACACTCCGACGTTCCCTTTCACCGGCGAACAAACCGCGCCGTCTGCCCGTCGAATCTTCACCTCCTCTCTCCTCGTCTTCATCCTCAGATTCAAGCTCTGACTCGCCACCCCCTCACCAGTCACGACTTCTCCGCAACCGTCCTCGATATATCAAGAAAGCTACTCAAGGGGGTCTAGATCCTGTTGACTCAGACGATGAAGAACCGGCGTTTATGCCAATAGCACATCAAGATCCCTCTGCAACCCTACGCGGCGATCCTCGTCATATCGCTCGGAAAACACCACATGGACACCCTCATACAGCTAGCAAACGGAGCCAAGATCTTGGAGTGCTATCACAAACGAGCGACTCCTCAGCTAGTAGCGCACCAGCCACAAATGCGGGGAGAAGGCAGATGGGACGCGGTTTGAGAAATAGGCCTGTCGGGCCGCTGAGCCCAAGGAGAACCGCGGAATTGGCGGGACAGGGGAAAGGAAGCGATGGGACGCCGAGCATGGGGAGCAGCTTTAGTGATTTGGATGGTGCGTTCTTTTTCGCTTTTCGTCCTCTTGACTTAGTCCTCTTGTCGTCTCCCGACAAATACTCTTCGGCACTTTCTCCCGAAATGCAGACCAGAGCTAATAGAACGAGCAGATGCTCGGTTACACAATCCGCTCTCGAAGAAGCTCTGGCAAGCAACATGCAGGCTGGGGGCGGTATGGCAAGTCGCATGAGCTCGATCAGCCAGGCGCTGAGGAGTAGATATCTTTGACGAACACATCAGGCATTTAGTTTCGGAGTTTGGGCATCAAATTGACTGAACAGGTGTTCTGGGTACGGAGAGCAAGACGTTTGTTTGAGACTTATGAAACAACCTGAAAACACTGGCAGTAGGTATGCTGCAGCCCAACGAGACATACCTTGACCTTGACCTTCCAATCTATCTATCCAACCATCGAGCGCTATCTGGTCGCAAGTGATTTTTGTTGCATGTCGCTGAATACGTATCGAATTCCTCTCTTATTCACCTATGCCGTTTTCGGTGCCGAGGCATGTGTATCCATCGCTCATTAGCCTGAGGCGGGGGGTGAGGGGGGGGGGAGGAGGAGGAAAGAATGCTCGCATAGCATGCTCAACATCGCTCACACTCATCTCTTCCCCGTCACGCTTTTTACTTTTTTATGTATTTCTCTTTCGTTAACTTTTGTGCACTCATCCCAGATTCCAATTTCCAACATTGCCACCCTCGCGCATCCCTTTCCCCAGGCGCTTCTAGGTAATAGATGTATCTACTCGGTAGGTGTACGTATCTTTGTTCGATACTAGTAGGTTCGAGGTCCGTCCGCGACCATTTCTTCTTCCGCAGTATCTCGTCCTCTTAGTACTGTGCTGTATAGGTAGGTACGTATTGTGGTTTCGCTTCCTAATGGAAGTAGGGGGGGTGGGGGAGGGGGGGGATTCCCGGGTCTTTCGCTGGCAACGAACGCAACGACGCCAACTGACGGGAGTGAGTGATCGGGCAGAAGAAGGAGCAGCAGATGCACCCGAGCAATATAAACAACAAGAGAGATATAACGAGAGAAGAAGACACCCATACTCATTGGGCGCTACACGGACGCATCCAGAAGAACAGCTCTTTTCCAAAGGTCTCCAGCCACATATCCTGAAGCAGCATCCCTTTCTGGCCCCGACGTCCCCAGGGACTAGTAGGGTCGTTCGCTACCATTGCATTTGAGGATTCGCCGACAGCGACTGAATCCGCGGTAGGTTTGGCTCGCCCCAGCCTGCATTTATCAGGTCGGCGGCGTTGGTGTCCCAGGTGTCGCTCAGAGGCCATTCGTCGTGCTCGGGAAGGGCAAGGCCCTCCTTCTGCGCGCTCTGCCCCCAGCCACGCGGGTCGAGGTCGTCGAGGTTCTGCCAGTCGGCCGGCGGCGGCACATCGACGACTCGCACCAGGTCGAGCTCGCCGCTGTCGTCCGCCGCCGGCACCGGGACCGCCTGCTCGCCCGCCGTGCCGTCCTCCGAGAGGATCTCGGTCACACGCCACTGCTGGTTCTCGTTGCTGCGGCCGAACTCGTCGGTCGCGGCCGAAGGCGTCGGGTCGTCCGCCCGGGTCCACGACGACGACTTCTTCCACTTCCTGCTCCCCGGTTGGGGGGCCACGCCGTGCGGGCTCTCGGCGTGCAGGTATCGACAGACCTCGGCCGTGTTTTTGCAGTTGCCGTTGGTGGCCCAGTAAAAGCAGGATTGCTTGCTCTTGAAGGCGTGGTCGGAGGGACTGCCGACGCCTCCCGCCGCCCTGTCCGCGATGGCCCTGTCGTCGGTGGAAGACGGCGTGGCCGGAGAAAGATTGGAGGAGGGGGTAGGGTAGTCGGCGATGGAGCCCCATGTTGGCTTGCCATTGTGGAAATGGGGCGTGACGCCGGGCACGAAGGCGTGCAGGTCACGACACTCATCCGCGGTGAAGCGACAGTCTCTGTTGGGTGTGGCCCAGAACCTGAGATGGATGAGTATGAAGCAGAAAGCTAGGAGGCTGAAGAGGGGGGAAAGGGGTTCGGGTTCGGAAGCTTACCAGCATGTATGAGTCCGGGGCGTCACCGGTAGGCAGGGCTCTTTTCTGCTCTTGCTGCCGCGATGCGATGGGGTGGTCGAAGTGACAGTGTTCTGAGAAGCCAATATCTGCGCGATCTGGAGAAGGTCAGCTCAGTGCCGTCGCCGTGTCTTGCGGTGCAGCATGCCTTGTCGTCAACGATCTTGGAGATTTCCTTTCGGGACATGAATTCGGCCTTTTCACTCCCGGATTCGGTGCTCGGATACCGTGCGAATCGACTAGCATTGAGCCCTCCCAGCTCTCCCAGCTCTTTCAACGACTTGGGCTTGGGCTCAGGCTCAGCTGGAGGCTTCGACCGACGCGTAACCGGAACCTCGTCCCACGCAGCAGCGTTGTTCTGCTCGATGCCATCAAGGCCCTTGAGCTTGCTGCTGAGAGCATGACCGGTGCTCTTTTGGAACACGTCTTCCGACAACTGGCCTCGAAGCCGCGTGCGCATGTTCAGGCCGGTGTGGGTGATGCCCGAGACGTAGCCGATGATCTGGATCGTGTCGCCCTTTTGGATCTCGAGCTGGATCTGGTTAAGCTTGGTCTGGCTTCTGAGAGCGATGAGTTTCGTGCCGGGCGCCACTTTGAGTCTGGCTACACCTTGCTGAGATGCCGGTGGTGAAGGAGTAGCCCAAGTGTTATTTGTTGGGCGCGAGACTGGGGGGGGATGAACAGGACTGGGCGGGGAGTTGTCTATGGACTGGGGACTGCTTGGAGTTGAAAGGGCAGCTGTTGCAGGCTGGACGTTAACTTGCTTTTCCCTCGATATTCTCCGGGCCTCGTGCTCGCTGGGAGCAGAAGTGTCAACCGCGGGTTGGGAGCTGTGAGGAATGGCTTGTTCGTCCTCGTTGCACTTAGGCTTGCCTTTCTTTTTGGCTTTGGTGAGGCTTGCGTTGAAGGCCTTGATCTCGTCCAATTGGGCCTGTGTGTACCCGAGAGCCAATCCACCTGCTGCAGGAATTGCGACGGGTTCCCGCTGGGGGATCTCAGCAGGAATGGGCTCTTGTGGCTCGGCCGCGGCGTCGACCTGGCTCTCCGTAACCACGATCGTCTTCTCCTCGATGTTGTCGAAGGGCGGTTTCTCCAGTACGTCAACAGCCATACGGTCGTTGGGATCATCAAAGGACAGTAGGTCTCCGTTCTCCGAATCCAGGATATTGGCAGGGCCACTGGTAAAGACGTATTTACCCTTGTGAATCAAGCCATCGATCTTGATCCACTCGTCCTCATTGAAGTAGGAAGCCCCATAGAGCATGTACAGGCCCTGCGTCAAGTAAGTCAAACGCAAGCAAGGAGACCCCAAAGGTACAGTACGTAGAGTGCCTACCATTTTTACTTGCTCCAGAGCCCGCGAGACGTTGGCAGAAACTGGAGCGGCCATGGTTGCCGTGCTCGGGCAGAAGTGAAAGTGGCCTACGGAAACCTAGTGATCCTGATCACTTGGGGGATATGGCGAGAGGCTGACAAGAGATCAAACCGTTCTAGGGTGGGCAAGACGTTGGCTGATACGGGATAGAAGTGGCCGAGCGCGCCTAGAACAGTCAGCTACGTGAAAGACCTTACAGTACGCAGTCTTGGAGAGCCGGCGAGGGAAAAAGCAGCATTCAAGCGTAATGTAAGGAATACTTCATTTTCTAAAGGTTGGTTGTTGACTTACTGTAAGGGAGGAAAGGAACAGCGCGAACGAGATGATCCACGACCAGCGCAAATACGTTGTGGGTGAAGCATCCCTGCGATCTGCAGAATATGCATAAGTTCGACTTTTACCGCCTGCAGCACATGGAGCGGGGAATATAGGCACAGGGTGTATCTTCACCTGGCACTCTTTGAGACAACGCCGTTTGTCGTAAGGCAGTTGGCAAGATGGTCGGATGAAAACGCGTTGCCCGGGGACGCGTTTGTTGATTCGGATCAAGAGCCATCGAGTTCAAGGCCTATGGACCAAGCGAACCGAGGCCGGTACAATACAGTATAGTACAGTACTGGGTTGTTGGCGTTGGCGTTGGCGTTGATATCATAAAGTCTGGCAGGGGATATCAAAGTTTGCAAAGAGGAAGTTAGAAGCCAAAAATGCAGGCTGGGAAGACTGGCAGGGTATCCCCGTTGCTGACGATGAATGGACATGAATAACGAACTGTGATAATCAATCTGCAATCAATTTACAGAAGTACCGCACTCCTCGGGCAGCTCAGGAATAGCGTATACCTTCTATCGACCGGTCAGCTCACAGACACAGCGTATTGCACAAGACTGACTTACGTATGGCATTCTTTGACTACCCCGATGTAAAGATAAAACCTGGTAAAGTAAAATCGTGGCTGACACCTCACCGTACTGTGCTATGTACTGTAGGTCTCACCGCTGGTCAGGTCGAGCAAGATATGGATTTGGCTAACATTTGATAAGGCCAAGCGTTGTAATAAGCTTTGTTATCATAAGTCTGAATTCAATTCCTCATCGGATTTCCAACGTGCTCGATAAGAATAAAGTCGGAACAATATCGAGCTTACTTTGGTCGAGCGATATTAGCTTAAGTCTCTTCCGATCGGTGGCGGCTCGTCTATGACTTGGCGCTCCTAACACCTTGACCACAACAACTCTGCATCTAATAAACGCTTTAATCGTGGTCATCAGAGATCATTGATCTTAGCTTATATCAGATTCAGACCGCTGATCTTAAATCAAGTGTCGAGTATGCGCTTACTGCTTTTGTTATAAAAGATGCCCGATGCTTCTACTTTTGCAAAAAAGCAGACTATTGATTTTTTATTAAATGTTTTGTTTTGATCTACACTAATCGTGATCTCTGTTCCACAGGACAACTCTTTATTCTGTATCATACCAACCCTTTCAATTATTATCAGACTTACATGTTTTCACACATAACTATACATTGCTCGCTTATTCTGCGCGAGTTTATTGACCTTCATTATCTTCCCCAAAGTGCGCAGAACTACATTTTTCACTAGCTATCATGCAGCTGCCGACCTCCCATCTCTTTCACCATCACCCATCTTTTTTGTGTGAGGCTCTACATAGCCCTTGAGGCTGGAGCGTAGCAGACATAGAATATTTCACGTCATCCAGCTATCATAATACCAATATCCAACTTGAATTACTGCATTCCGATATTCACGCAGGGCACAACCTTAATCCCACTCGTTGCATGTACTGTACTGTACATAGAGTACCTATCAGTAGTACATTCCATGTAGAAGAAAAATTGCACCAATTGATATTTTTTCTTCCTGTACTAAATTATATCTTCCCTTGTATATTTACTTACATCCACACAATCCTTGCGACACACGATTGCAAGTTCTGGCCTTACATGTCTACCTACCTACCTAAGTAGCTACCGTGCAAAAACGCCCTACCAGTAACATCCTCGTAAACCCACCCATCAACACAAGTTTCCGTGTACAGTACAGTAGGATATACCCAACCCGAAACACCCTGTAGCACAAGGCTAGCTCCCGCCAACTGAATTGCCATCACCACCACAACGGGGAAAGCTTGTCTCAGAGCAGCCAAGCCATCAATCAGAGTGCGAGATGAAATCACCACCCACCAGCTCCATGCCATAAGCCTTTTGCAAAAAGACATGAATCAAGCCCCGACGGATAGATAGATACCTAGATAGATCGATAGATAGATAGATAAATAAATAGATAAAAAAACACGGATCTCTCTCTCCACACCCCAACAACGACCTACCGATCGACATCAAAAAGCCTTCTTTCCTAACACACACTTACACACACACATACACACACACACACACACACACACACACACCTACACACACAATCCATCCATCCATCCATCCCCCGTCCACCACTGTCCGAATCGAATCACCGCTCAACACCCACCTCTCTTCAACCCATCCCGCTCTTGCACCTCGTCTCTTGCTCATAGCTCGCCCGTAAAAGTCGTCAGGCTGCTGGTCTCTCTCAAAGATACCCGTAGGTGTATGCCCTTTTACACGCATCAAGCAATGTTCTACACACTGGTGTCCTACGATGTCGAGTGTCACAGGTCGCTCACACATAAGCAAGGAATGGAAAGCTGATACGGGGCAACCGGTGTATTCATGTGTTCATTCGATACACCTCTGCTTCTCTTTCGGCGGCGGTTTCTCGATTCCTGTTTCCGCTTCTGCTTTGTCTTTCCTTTCTGTGCCAAGTATGTAGCACGGGTATATCTTTCTCTCTCTATTCCTCTCTCTAGGTAAGTCCGGCCCACCGTCGCCTCGCCTCGATTCATACGTAATCACTTCACCCGCTTCACCCCACACACTTCCAGCTCCGACAAGCAGCAAACAGCAAGCAAGCAGAGCAACCAAGCTAGCTGGAAATCCCTTGGCCCCTGCGGCCCTCGACTTCCATATCCTCGTCCGCTTTCACCCGCCTGCCAGCGCCACGTAACAGCAACGAAGCCGCGCACACTAATTCAGCTCAAGCGCCCAGAGCCAACGCCAGCCAACCCAGCGAGCTTCCTTTTCCGCGCACCCAAATCCAAGCCAACTCCAAGCCGAACTCCAATGCCACCATAACGCCAGGAAAACACGGCTCGCAAGCAGTCGCGCCGGGGCGCGGAAACAGCCAGCCAGCCAGCCAGCCAGCCAGTTCCACACGTGCCCGCCGGAGTACGACATCAGCAGCCCGCTTTCTGTGCTGTTTACCCCTCAATCCCACCCATCCCAGCCCAGCCCAGTAAATCGTTCGTTCATCTCGTTTCGTTCGCAAAGCACGCTCTCCCGGCCCTGCTCCATCACTAGAACATGTGTTCACCGTAGTGGTTTCCGCAATGGGGAGACGGGGTCGGTAGCTGCACCGGATCGTGCGTCTCCCTAGCCCTCGCCCACTGTTCCGTCGGCGTCCCGGGATGGAGCCGCCTCCTCTCCTCCCTGAGATCGCTCGGCGACGGCAGAGTGGGGGACGGCTCCGGAATCCCCGTTCCTACCCCACGGCGTGAATTCGGGCAGATTGCACTCGGGCGGTGAGGGCTTTCAGGAGTACCGTCACCCTCGTACGCCGTCCCCCCGGACGAGATATCCTTCCCGTACGCATCGTATCGCAGCCGCGCGGGCACATATCCCGATTTCGGTTGGAAGGTCTGGAACGGGTTCGGGGAATGGAGGCCCGAAGAGTGCGGCTGGGCGTGTGCGATCAGCCTCGCATCTTCGTCGCCCTTCTTCCAGGTCCCAAAGACCGGCAGCCCGAACCTGCTTCGGCGGAACTCGTGTGCGATGGGCAGGAACTTGCTCGTGTTGCGCTTGTGCCCAGTGGTGGCATCGGCGGACGGCAGGGACCCGTCGTCGCGGGCGGAGGATGGCTTGTAGGAGGGGTCGTCTCGCGGCGCTTGACGCCGACGAAGAGCCAGCGCATGGCTCGCGCGAAGGCTTTGACGAGGTCCCAGGGATTCATGGCGTCGGCGAAGGCTCTGAGGCCGAGGAAGCCGCCTTGGTTGGGGCCGTGGGGGTGTTGGACGGCAGACATGGGGTCGCTGCACCCTGGCGAGCAGGAGGCATACGGCTTCCACGAGAAGGCGACGAGGTGGAGGAGGGCGAAGAGCGCCATCTCGATGCAGAGCAGCAGAGACGGAATTCCGACCTTGAGATCCGGGTAGGCCATCGTGGGCGTCGGTCTGATCACGCTGAAGGATGCCGATGTCAGGATGTTGAGCATGAAGGACTGCCAGAAGGACAGGAAGATGACCAGCTTGATCGCCAGGACCTTGAGGAAGGGGCGGTGTGGCGCCAGAGCATGGCGGAGCTGTACATAGAACTGCACCAGGCAGTACATGGCAATGGTGACGGCCACGCATTCCATCACCATGATCTGCGCGGGCACATTAGCCACGCGCGGTGCGCCGATGGGGTCCCGGCCCTACGTACCCAGACGTGCGCGAACACGGGCGAGTTGGAGGATTCGCAGTACCGCCCGAAATGCTGCGTGACGACGGCCGTGACCGTCATGGCGACCCGGATGAAGCAGTAGTGGTACACGCCGGCCCAGATGATGTTGAACCAGGTCAGGCCGCTCCGGGGCGTCCTCCACGGGCCCCTCTCTCCGCCACAGCACTTCCGGGCCCAGTTCAGGGGAAAGACCCAGGGCTGCGGCTCGATGCTGCGGAAGTACATCTTCTGCTCGTGCAGGCTCGGGGCCATGTACTGGCACAGCAGGGCGAAGAAGGAGGCGATGGCGAAGGCCTCGTAGCAGTCGCATATGACCTGGAAGTAGACGGCGTGCCAGTAGAAGCGGAACGCGAGGAGGGCCGACGTGGCGTACATGGGGACCATGAACAGGATGCGGATGATGCTGGGACCGTCAGTTCGTGCGCCGTCGCGCCATCGACGCCGCGGAGAGGGAAGACGACGTACTGCCGCTGCTCGTGGGGGTTCGTGTAGTGCGTCGCGTGCATGAGGATCAGGAAGAAGGAGACGAGGATGGCGAGACCGGCGCTGGCCGCGGCCACGAGGAGGCCCAGCGTGTGGAAGGTCATGTTGCCGACGAGCAGCTCCTCGGAGCGGCCGACTGCGCGAGCATGTTAGCTGGCTGGCCTCGAGGTTCGTTGGGGGGGGGGGATGCTGCGCTCGAGATGGAGACCTACTCCGCATGTCCTCCAGGGTGACATTGCACGTTATGTTGGTCGTGGAGAGGCCCATCGGGGGGAGAAGGGAGGAGAGGGCGGAGAGGGAGGAGAAGGAGGAGGAGAGAGAGGAGACGAGGTTCTCTCGCGCAGATGGAGATGAGATGGTCGTTGGTGTTGCAAACTCGTAAGCGGGTAAGGGTAAACAGGTAAACGGTAAACGGTAAACAGGTAAACGGGCAAACAGGTAAATGGGCCAACAGGTAGACTCGTCAGGTAAAAGTGGCAAGCGCCTCCGCCCCCTTCCAGGCTCGTGAAGCCTCTCGGCCCCGATGGCCCGTCGCATGGTCGTCCGTCCTTTATTTACCTGCGACGTTTCTGACGCGTCGCGAGCCCCGAGTCACCTCGCGGCGACAGCGACAGCCACAGCGACAGCCACAGCGACAGCCACAGCGACAGCCACAGCGACAGCCACAGCACGGTGCGGTGCCATGAGAAGGAAGGGCGTGACGCAACCATCCAGACCCCGTCGTCGGAAGACGCTTCGATCCACGGAGCGCGACGGTGGTGAGAAACGCGACGCGGCCGTGGGAACACCACGGAATGCGAGTCGGGGATCGGCCGGCTCCAGCGCTGATGTGCATCCTCTCACGCACGCGTGGAAAGCTTAAACACCATCGGACCAAGGGCACAGGCCGGTAGAGTTGAATGAGATACGGTAAGATACCAAGGCGAATGAATGCGCTCTCTGGCCGGCCAGACACGGGGAACGGCGAAATCATGTAGAAGACGTGGGCTTGGATGTGGCTTACGGAGTATTTCCGAGTCGGTGTTTTCGTGAGAGATTGAATGGTAATCATTTCCAAACGGAAGGGGGCAGATCGTGTGACGAGGCAGATGGAGACCTGGGGTCGGGGCGGGAGAGAAAGCCTTCTAGAAGAAAGCGCTCGTCCTTATTCAGAAGATTTTATATATACAATACTGTACACAGACATCAAAACGTGCGAATATACTCTACTGTACTAACGCGTCTAATTTCCTTTCCTTCCACATGCTGCGTAAACAAAGATTCCAAGCTCGCCTATCACTGAGTCTGAAATCCCCAGGCACCTTCCGATCACGCCCAATATCACGCTTCCAGGAGAACGTGCCCCTCAGCCCTTCTTCCCCTCATCCCCTCACCCCCTCCACCCCCTCGTCCTCACCCCCTCACCCCCCCAGTTGAAGCTTTGAAATACCTCCACGAGGGGTGCTTAATTAATCTAGAACTAAGTCTACAGGAAACGAAAAAATAGGGCTGTGGCCAGTATGGTCCGTGCTCCATAATGGCCTTAGGCCATTAGGCTATCACAAGCCCCATCCTACCAAGCTTTCGACCTCGAAAGTATAATAAAAAAGGCTATAATACATGCAACGCTCTGGAACAATCCTTTTTTCTTTCGCTTTTTTCCAGTATATATTAATATTTCGTCCTAAGGAAATACCTTCTAGTATTCCATAAGAATTCTTAATTTTTAAACGCATATTCAGGCGTCGTTCCGGTGTGTGACGATCTAATCAGTCGAAGGGCTGGAAGATCAGTCAACTGGTCGCCGTGTTTATATGGTATAAGAAACGAGCCTTTGGTTTTGTAACAAAGATATTTACTTAGAATTAATAACTGCAAAAGGCAGAAGTTGCTAAAAGGAGAAAGTCTTATATATATAAATAGTTTCCACAATTGATAGGGAGACTTACTAAGAGACCAGGGAGCTTGCAGTTATACGTAGTTGCTGAGAAGCTTGCAGCTATACGTAGTTGCTGGAATAATACGAGAAATAGCAACAGAATAAATCGTTATACTATTTTTCCGTCCGAAAAAAGCGCGCTCTCGAGCTTTTATTTATTAGTACGTCGCTATTCAAATAATCGTACGAGTTTAAATCTTCGGAATACGTTTTCAGCCAGTTTATAAGTTTTGCAGAAGGACCGGAAAGCTTTTTATGCGCCAAATAAAAGTCGCGCACTTTTAAAAAAGCATATATAAAATCAAACGCGGAATACCACGTGAGATTTTTATTTAAGCCTATTTAAAAAGTTTTGTACTAAAGGGTTTTTCGCTGCATTCGATAAGCGATTAATTTTTCGATTTCGTATTTAAATTTATTAATTATATTAATAAATTCAAGGGCTAGATTAATCTGATCTGAAAGCGCGTCGTCAGCTGCTTTACGCAATCGACTAGCGTAAAAAACTGGGTGTATATTTATAATATTAAAAAGATTTAATTTAAAAGCGTTGTCGAAAATTTTGGCTACAATTTTAAAAAAGCCGTTTGTAAAATTGTCGAGTTTGCGAAAAAGCCGGGAAATCGGAAATAAACGTATATCGAGCTATACGTAATCGCTAACGTTAAAATCGATCGCGCGGCGAAATTTATTCGCGTTTTTTTTTATTTTATCGTAGATTTATTAAAAGTGCGATTTGGCGAGATTTCAGGCGTCGTAATAGCGGCGAGCGTACGCACGAGTTTCGTTTGCGTTTAGTTTATATAAGAAATTAAAAAAAAGGAAAGTATCGAGCTTTTAGTTTTAATTAATATAAAAAGTATAACCGTGTATAATTTCAAAAAATAAAAGGCCATTTAGATTTTCGTAAAAAAGAATTATTTAAGCGAAATCTATTATTAAAAAAAATTCGTTCCAATCGTTTAATAGAAATTTACGAAAGGTCGAAAGCGTTTTTGCAGGTATTAGTTATAAATTTCGATTTGATTATCGGTTTCAGAATAAGCGGCTATCGAAAGCTTTAATTGCGTATCGAGTATTTTGTTTAATTTAAATTAAAAAATAAATTAATACTAGAAGCTACGATCGCTAATAATACTTTTTGAAAGGCCAAAATACTTATATACGTAAAATATATATAATTTAGCGAGGTTTCGAGCGTCGATATTTTTATAGCAGAGAATTAAAATAATTTACTTGGAAAAGCGATTTATTATTACGAACACGTTATCGTAATCGTATTTGTTTTTGTTAAAGCTGTAAAAATTTATTGTAACATGCTTTCAAAAATGGTTAAAAACAGAAAAAGGCTGAAAAAAACCGGGGCGCTTATTTTTTAAAACAGAATTTCTTCGATAAGCGTAGCAGTTGCGATAGTATTATTTTACAAAAGCTGTTATATTTCGCTAATAGTATTAGTCCGAAAGCAATTGCGTAGTTTTGCGAACGCTAAAATAAGCGGTGGAAATCTGATCGTACATTTTTCGTACAAAGGCTAAACGAAAATAATTAACGTTTAGTATTATTAAGCGATCGTAATATAGCAACAGATCGCGTTTAAATATATACGGAAACGAAATATTATTATCGTTATTTTTTTTCGTAACGTTTCGTACAGCTTTTTTTCGAAAGGCTATTAAGCTGCT
Organism: Blumeriella jaapii; assembly: GCA_009599575.1. Lineage (NCBI taxonomy): Eukaryota > Fungi > Ascomycota > Leotiomycetes > Helotiales > Drepanopezizaceae > Blumeriella > Blumeriella jaapii. The sequence goes on along the minus strand of VWND01000026.1, from coordinate 172,422 downwards.
AATTATGCGATTAGCGTAGAAAAGCTGGTCAACGATACGGAATGCGAAGGAAAAATCAGCTATTTTAACGATAAAAACAATTGTTTCGAAAGCCGTGGAAAGTCGAAATTTTTCAATTAAAAAGCGATGATCGATTTGATCGGCTTGGAAAAGTATTTGCAGGCGCTGGATACGTTTAAAAAAGTTTTAACGATCGAATTCGTTCGTACGACGTATTAATACGTTAATTAAAAGATTGTGTTTATTTAGTTTATACGTAATAAAAAAGTTGTAATCGGCGAAAAGCTCGGCTTAGCGTGCTTATCGAGCGTTTAAAAGTTTAAAAATTATAAAGTATTTTAAAGCCTTATAATTAATAATTATTTTGATCTGATAAACTAAGCTAATTAGTTTAGTACGAAAGTTGCTTAAAAATTTTACGATTGCGAATATTTTTTTGTCGTATACGATATAATTTAGTTTTGCGAAGATTATAGTTTTGCTAAAATAGGCGATTAAAAGTCAGTCGTCGCTATGGAATTGCGAAAGTACAAAAGTTATTACGCCGTCGGAAGCGTTAGTTTTTAATATACAAAAAAGGTTTTGCCTGTAATATTATAAAACTGGTGCTGTAATAAAGGCTAGTATAAAAAGGTCGAAATTCTTTTAATATTTAAAAATAAAATAAAAAAAAACGTTAGCTTTAATTAAATAAACTAAAAGCTTTGCAATTATATCGTAGTTTCGAATAAAACGTCGGTAAAAATTACAAAAACCAAAAAAGCTTTATATATTTTTTATAATAATAAAAAGCTTTTAATAAACGACCACGAAGATCTTTTTTGGGTTTACTTTTAGGTTTTTAATCGAAATAATAAAATTTAAGTAACGGGTCCGAGTAACGTTGAATTTAGACTTTCGAATATCGGCCTGTAATTTAGCGTTAGCAAGCTTTTAAAGTATTTTGCGAACGTATATAACGTATTTTAAAAGGTCGGACGAGTAAATAAAAATGTTATTTAAATATATAATGCAAAAATCGTTTAAATAATCGAAAAAAACGTCGTTTATATAACGTTGATAAGTTGCGGGTTTATTTGTGACGATCTAATTAGTCGGAGGGCTGGGAGATCAGTCAACTGGTCGCCGAGTTCACATGATATAAAAAACGAGCTTTTGGTTCTGTAACAAAAATATTCACTTAAAATTAACAATTGCAAAAACAGAAGTTGCTAAAAAGAAAAAGCCTTATATATATAATAATTTCCATAATTGATAAAAAACCTATCAAAAGACCAAAAAGTTTGCAGCTATACGTAATTGCTAGAATAATACGAAAGATAGCAATAAAATAAATCGTTACATTATCCTCCCGTCCGAAAAAAGCGCGCTTTCGAGCTTTTATCCATTGGTACGTCGCTATCCAAATAATCGTACGAATCCAAACCTTCGGAATACGCTTTCAGCCAATTTCCAAGTTTTGCAAAAAGACCGGGAAGCTTTTTATGCGTCAAATAAAAATCGCGCACCTTTAGGAAAGTATATATAAAATCAAACGCGAAGTACCACGTAAAATCTTTATTTAAATTTATTTAAAAAACTTTATACTAAAAAGTTTTCCGCTGCATTCGATAAGCGATTAATTTTTCGATTTCGTATTTAAGCTTACTAATTATATTAATAAATTCAAAAGCTAGATTAATCTGACCTGAAAGCGCGTCGTCAGCTGTTTTACGCAGTCGACTAGCGTAAAAAACTAAGTATACGTTTATAATATTAAAAAGGTCTAGTTTAAAAGCGTTATCGAAAATTTTGGCTATAATTTTGAAAAGGCCGTTTATAGAGTTATCGAGCTTACGAAAAGGTCGGAAGATCGGAAATAAACGCATATCGAGCTATACGTAATCGCCAACGTTAAAATCGATCGCGCGGCGAAATCTATTCGCACTTTTTTTTATTTTATCGTAAGCTTATTAAAAATGCGATTTGACGAAGTTCCAAACGTCGTAATAGCGGCGAGCGTACGCACGAACTTCGTTTGCGTTTAATTTATATAAAAAATTAAAAAAAAAGAAAATATCGAGCTTCCAGTTTTAATTAATATAAAAAATATAATCGTATATAATTTCAAAAAGTGAAAGGCCATTTAGACTTTCGTAAGAAAAAACTATTTGAACGAAATCTATTATTAGAAAAAATTCGCTCCAATCGTTTTAATAAAAATTTACGAAAAATCGAAAGCGTTTTTGCAAATATTAATTGTAAATTTCGGTTTGACTATCGATTTCAAAATAAACGGCTATCGAAAGTTTTAATTGCGTACCGAATATTTTATTTAATTCAGACCAAAAAGTAAACCAATACTAAAGGCCACGATCGTTAATAATATTTTTTAAAAAACCAAAATACTTGTATACGTAAAATATATACAATTTGACGAAGCTTCGAGCGTCGATATTTTTATAGCAAAAAATCGAAATAATCTATTTAAAAAAACGATTTATTATTACAAACACGTTATCGTAACCGTGTTTGTTTTTGTTAAAATTGCAAAAGTTTATTATAACGTGCTTTTAAAAATGGTTAAAAACAGAAAAAAGCTGAAAAAAACCGAGGCGCTTATTTTTTAAAACAAAACTTTTTCGATAAGCGTAGTAATTGCGATAGTATTATTTTACAAAAGCTGTTATATTTCGCTAATAATATTAATTCGAAAACAATTACGTAGTTTTGCGAGCGTTAAAATAAGCGGTGAAAATCTGGTCGTGCATTTTTCGTACAAAAGCCAAACGAAAATAATCGACGTTTAATATTATTAAACGACCGTGATATAATAACAGATCGCGTTTAAATATATACGAAAACGAAATATTATTATCGTCGTTTTTTTTTATAACGTTTCGTACAGCTTTCTTTCGGAAGGCCATCAGGCTGCTAACTATGCGATTAGCGTAAAAAATTTAGTCAACGACACGGAATACGAAAAAAAAATCAGCTATTTTAACGATAAAAACAGTTATTTCGAAAGCCGTAAAAAATCGAAGTTTTTTAGTTAAAAAGCGATAATCGATTTAATCGGCTCGGAAAAGAATTTGCAGGCGCTAAATACGTTTAAAAAAGTTTTAGCGATCGAATTCGCTCGTACGACGTATTAATGCGTCAGCCAAAAAATTATATTTACCTGGTTTATACGTAATAAAAAAGTTGTAATCGGCGAAAAGCTCGGCCCAGCGTATTTATCGAGCGTTTAAAAATTTAAAAATCATAAAATACTTTAAAATCTTATAATTAGTAATAATTTTAATCTGATAAACTAAACTAATTAATTCAGCACGAAAATTGCTTAAAAATCTTACGATCGCGAATATTTTTTTATCGTATACGACGTAGTTTAGCTTTGCGAAAGCTATAATTTTGCTAAAATAAGCGATTAAAAGCTAATCGTCGTTATAAAATTGCGAAAATATAAAAGCTACTACGCCGTCGGAAGCGTTAGTTTTTAATATACAAAAAAAGTCTTGCTTATAATATTATAAAACTGATGCAATAATAAAAGCTAATATAAAAAAATCGAAACTTTTCTGATATTTAAAAGTAAAATTAAAAAAAACGTTAGCTTTAGTTAAATAAATCAAAAGCTTTGCAATTATACCGTAGTTTCGAATAAAACGTCGGTAAAAATTACAAAAACCAAAAAAGCTTTATACATTTTTTATAATAGTAAAAAGCTTTCAATAAGCGACCACGGAAACTTTTCTGAATCTACCTTTAGGCTTTTAATCGAAATAATAAAACCTAAATAACGGATCCGAATAACGTTGAATTCAGACTTCCGAATATCGGCTTGTAATTCAGCGTTAGCGAATTTTTAAAGCATTTTGCGAACGTATATAACGTATTTTAAAAAGTCGGACGAATAAATAAAAATATTATTTAAATATATAATACAAAAATCGTTTAAATAATCGAAGAAAACGTCGTTTATATAACGTTAGTAAATTGCGGATTTATTAATAAAGCCAAAAAATAGCATTTTACATTTATAAGCGCCGTAACGCGTACGAAACGTCGTTAGTTTTTTATTAGCGGAATCCATTCGAATTTTATAAAAAACTTAACGAATATCGAATTTCGTAAAAATTCGCGCTTCCGAAAAACAAACAAAAATCTTATCGATAAAAAAAAAAAAATAGCGATTCTTACGAATAACATTATTAAAAGCTCGATAATCGATACAAAAACGCAATAAACCGTCGGGTTTTTTAACGAAAAATATTAAAACAGCGAAAAAAGCGGTAAAAGATTCGATAAAACCTTTGTCAAAGTTATTTTACAAATAAGTTTTAACAATTTCGAGCTTTGAAATCGATATTTTATATAAAAAAATGTATTTCAGCTTTTTTTTATTTATAATAAGCTCGATTTTATAATCGTAAAGCCGGTAAAAAGCTAGCTCGTTACTAGCGGCCTTAAAAAACACGTGTTCGAAGTTTTTATACTCCGGAAAAAAAAATTCGAAAAAAAGTTTATTCGAAATTAGCTCTGCTAAATTAATTAAAAAAGTCGAAATCGATATTTCATTAGTTCTGAAACGTTCGAAAAAATTATAAAATTAAATCTTAAAAAAAGTGTTATACGTAAAATCGTCTAATATTCTGTCGATCTCGTACAAAAAGATTAAAAACACTTCAACTGCTTCTTTTCTAAAAATCAGCTTGAAAACGTATGTAATAATCTGGCAGATAAAAATTAAATAAGCAATAAATTGAAAAACTCGTTTTCGAACTAATCGTTTGAAAAATTCAGAAAATAGCTTATCTAAACTATCGATTATATTAAGCTGAAAAGCCATCGCGGCGAAGACCTTTTTTCGGTCTTTAATATAACTGTTTTTCGTAAAACGAAAAAGCTGTTTTAACGAAAAAAAAAAAAAAAAAAAAAAAAAAAATAATAAAAAAAAGATCAGCAGCCTAGAAAAATAGTAATATAATTTCTTATATTATCCCACTAGCGTCGCCATCGAAATTAGCACCGCGAATAAAATTCGACCTTTTCGCGCTTCGCATAACGTCGTAGATCTGCCACAATTAATCAAAGTTTTTATCACGTTTCACAGCGTCGTTTTAATAGCGAAATTAAATCTTTCGGAAATACAAATAAAAAACTTTAATACAACGAGCGTAAAAAGCTATAAAAAAGTAAAACTTCGGCTAATAAAGCTTGCGTTTATTACAATTTAATAAAATTTAATATTCGGCCAACCAAGCTCTTTTTAAAATCATATTATAATTTCCGAAATTAATAATTAAAAAAAAAATAAACGATTGTATTCGGTTGTTAATAATAAAATTGAAAAGCGTAAAATATATAATTAAATAGCCACGAGTTTTATTATATCTTTTTACAAAAAAAAAAGCCGAGAAAAGTTAAATCAAAAGTTTTAAAAAAAAAAAAAAAAACTTAATCAACGCCGAATCGATCAACGCATAACCGTTCGTTTCAAAATCGGCGAGCGCTTTTATTTTATACGAAAAGCTATTTTTAATAAATATAACGGAAATTATTAATAAATCGCTATTAAAAAGTTTTCGAACGTTAAAATAACGCATATCGCGTAATACGTCCAAAAAAAAAACTTTGCTTAGGCCTGGGCGTTTTTCCGATTAGCGAAAAAGCTTTCAACTTTTTCGTATGCGTTTTAAAAATCGTTTGGAAAAAAGTTTTCGTTTTTATTATTATTATCAAAAAGCGAATCTTCGGCCGGCTCGACTTCGTTTATATTTACCAGCCTAAAAAAGCTTTTGAATAAAACCGAAAATCGGCCCGTAAAAAGTTTTACAAATTGACCTTTCTAAACTCTTTAATATAAAATAAAAAACAAGCGTTATCGTTGATCCGATCGAAAAGGAAAAACGCTAAAAGAGGCGTTTTAACGTAAAAAAAAAGAAAAAACAAAAGACTAAAAAAAAGCTTGTAAAACATTTGAACGATTTTCGTACGTACGATTAAATTCGTAATACGCTTTAATTAAAAACCTACCATTTTAATAAATAATAAACTTGGTTAAAAAGCGATTCGCGTATAAAATTCGTTTAGCCAACTGATCTTATTCTTTTTGTCGGACGGCGATAAGCCAATTCTTAAAAATCGTTGTACGCGCCTATTCCAAATGCAGCTTTTCTCGTAAACGCCTTAGTATTTTATCGCGGAAAACGTTCCGAAGCTGTTTGTTAGTCCGTATTTAAGCGTTCGTTGCGAAAGTAAAAAATCGCAGATAAAAACGCTAAAAATCGTCGTGCGTATTTATTATAAGCATTTTAAACTCGTCTTCGGCTTTTTAAACGTTTGAAAAATCGGCCAGAAAATCGGCGATTTTTTTTATTAATTTTTCGAAAAATATAAAATCGGAACGGTTCAAAATACGCGAAATTAAAAATTTTCTTATTACGCTTTCGATCTGATCGAATATGTAATTTTTACGAAATCGATCGCTAACGAAATAATCGTAATAAAATTCGAAATTATCGAAAACTCTAATCTTTTAATAGCGTGTTTTATAATCTTTACTATTATTTAACTTAAACTCAAAATTCGAAACGCGTTTTATACGAGCTAATCGAAAATCAGCAGATAAATAAAAACTATAGCGTTCAAAAAGCGCGCTAAAGTTTTGGCCGTTATAAAAAGATTCAAAAAAAGTTCGCGAAAAGCGTAGAAATTAATCTGCAGCGTTTGTTAATTGAAATAAAACGTTGCGAAAAAAGAAAAGAGCAGCAGATTCGCGACTAACAAAAGCACGTTCGATAAATTCTACCAAACGTTTTAATTAAAAAGTTTGTCGCAGTCGTATAATTTTCAGAAATTATCGTTTACGCTTTTGCGCTTTTTTTAATTGATTTTGCAAAAATCTCAACTAAATGCTTTCAGCGCTAAATTGTAAAAAAAAAGTGGTAAGCGAAATGGTTAATACTCTGCCCTTTCCTTTGTTTTTCTTTCCTCGGAAAAAAAACTATTTTTCAGAAAAAAAAACTTCTGAAAAAAACTGCTTTTTTGCTAATTAAAAAAAAAAAAGTTAAAATATAATAGCAGAAACTGAAAAGCTCTGCTAAAAAAAAAATCGTTAAACAAAAGCTATTTTTCGCAAAATGCGGAAATAAGCCTTTTCACGACCGGTCGATCACTTTAGTATAACCCGTAAAAAATTCGAAAAAAGAAATAATTTACGCCGTCGCCAGCGTAAAAAAAAAATTGTTAATAATATAACGATTTAATCAGTCGGAAGGCTGGGAAATCAATCAATTGATCGCCGAATTCATATAATATAAAAAACGAGCCTTTGGTTTTATAACAAAAATATTCACTTAAAATCAACAACTGCAAAAAGCAAAAATTGCTAAGGAAAAAAAGCCTTATATACATAATAGTTTCCACAGTTAATAGGAGACCCACCAGAAGACCAGGAAGCTTGCAGCTATACGTAGTTGCTGGGGTGACACGAGAGGTGGCAACAGAGTGAATCGTCACACTTAATGTGACGACACGTATGCTAGAGAACAGGTAGGCGAAGGGCTTAGAATATCAAGGTGCAGAACCTGGAAGAGGTTCTGCTGGAAGGAGCTATATACATATAGGTTTAAGGTTCGGCAGGGGCCGGAAGGCCGAAGGGCCGAAGGGCCGAAGGGCCGGGGCCAAGGGGCCAAGGCCGGGAAGCCGAAGGGCCGAGCCGAACGGGCCACGTCGTCACACTACCCCCCCGTCCGAAAAAAAACGGAGTTATAATATTAAAACGTAATGAGCGTTCGCCCTCGAGCGTAAAAAATCAACCCAATTATATGCAATACAGCCCTCGCATACGTCCTCTGCAAGCCATCTTGCATATAAGTCGCCATTTTCATTCTTTAATTAACCCTATCGACAACAAAATCCATTTGCTCGGCTTGGTTTAATATCAGGCCCTCCATATTACGCGTTACATCGATGATTTCCCGCAAAAAGAGGGTATAATCGCGTTCCGGCGCTAGCGCTAGTAATGGAAAAGGGGGCTTTGCAGCTAATTTGTCGTATATTAATACCGAAAGTCGAGTTAATCTGGCTTAATAATCGGCCAAAGTAGAAACAGAAGTGAGAGAAGTGGCAGAAGCCTTATGTCGACTAATAATAGCCTTAACCAAATTCCGCGTATACGTATCGAGGCTGCGCGTATACTAGTGTTTCGCGTTTATAAGGTTTTGTAGCCAAAAAGCTAGTCGAATAACGGCAGGCTCTATCAGAACAGCTGTATCGAAAGAAAACGACGAATACCGAAAAGAAAGGCACGTCGGTTATTCGAAGAAATTGCGTCGAATAGCTGGTTCGGTCGGAACGCTTAGTAAAAAGGTCCGAATTTGCCGGTTTATGAACAGTATCTCGGTGTTCAGCGGAAGTGGTGCAGAAGGGGGGGTAAATCGCCGGAAAAATCGTCGGCCTTTTCGCGGAGTCTTCACCGCAGCGTACTCGGGCGAGGAAAATTGGCTGAATTGATAGGCTCGAAAAAGTTTTGATCGATAAGAGCTTTAAAGGTGGTGTAACGTTTGCTGCAAAAACTGGCTACAGCGAAAAGCGGTGTGGCGGCGTCGCAGTAGAAAGGTTACAAACGCCGAAATAGTCTGAAAAATGAAGGTGTAGCTTCGAGGCTGAAAAAGGGATATTTGATCTTGATATAATATGACGACACGTATGCTGAAGAACAGGTAGGCGAAGGGCTTAAAATATCAAAATGCAGAACCTGGAAGAGGTTCTGCTGGAAGGAGCTATATACATATGGGTTTAAGGTTCGGCAGGGGCCGGAAGGCCGAAGGGCCGAAGGGCCGAAGGGCCGGGGCCAAGGGGCCAAGGGGCCAAGGGGCCAAGGCCGGGAAGCCGAAGGGCCGAGCCGAACGGGCCACGTCGTCACATTATTCGTAAGGCCGAAAAATAGCATTTTGTATTTATAAGCGCCGTAACGCGTACGAAACGTCGTTAGTTTTTTATTAGCGGGGTTTATTCGAATTTTGTAAAAAGCTTGACGAATATCGAGTTTCGTAAAAATTCGCGCTTTCGAAAAACGAGCAAAAGTTTTATCGATAAAAAGAAAAAAATAGCGATTTTTACGAGTAATATTATTAAAAGTTCGATAATCGATACAAAAACGCAATAAACCGTCGGGTTTTTTAGCGAAAAGTATTAAAGCAGCGAAAAAAGCGATGAAAAGTTCGATAAAGTTTTTATTAAAGTTATTTTACAAATAGATTTTAATAATTTCGAGTTTTAAAATCGATATTTTGTATAAAAAAGTGTATTTCAGCTTTTTTTTATTTATAATAAGCTCGATTTTGTGGTCGTAAAGCCGGTAAAAAGCTAGCTCGTTATTAGCGGCTTTAAAAAACACGTGTTCGAGGTTTTTGTATTTCGGAGAAAAAGTTTCGAAAAAAGATTTATTCGAAGTTAGTTTCGCTAAGCTGGTTGAAAAAATCGAAATCGATATTTTATTGGTTTTAAAACGTTCGAAAAAATTGTAAAATTGGGTTTTAAAAAAAATGTTATACGTAAAATCGTTTAGTATTTTGTCGATTTCGTATAAAAAGATTGAAAACATTTTAATTGCTTTTTTTCTGGAGATTAGCTTAAAAGCGTATGTAATAATTTGGCAGATGGAAATTGGATAAGCAGTAGGTTAAAAAACTCGTTTTCGAACTGGTCGTTTGGAAGATTTAAAAAATAGTTTGTTTAAATTATCGATTATATTAAGCTGAAAGGCTATCGCGGCGAAAGCTTTTTTTCGGTTTTTAATATAATTGTTTTTCGTAGAACGAAAAAGCTGTTTTAACGAAAAAAAAAAAAAAAAAAAAAAAAAAAATAATAAAAAAAGGATCGTTAGCCTGGAAAAATAATGGTATGATTTTTTATATAATTTTATTAGCGTCGTTATCGAAATTGGCATCGCGAATAAAATTCGATTTTTTCGCGCTTCGCATAGCGTCGTAAATCTGCCATAATTAATCAAGGTTTTTATTACGTTTTACAGCGTCGTTTTGATGGCGAAATTAAATCTTTCGGAGGTGTAAATAAGAAATTTTAATATAACGAGCGTAAAAAGCTGTGGGAAGATAAGATTTCGGCTAATAAAGCTTGCGTTTATTACAATTTAATAAAATTTGATATTCGGCCAACTAAGTTTTTTTTAGAATTATATTATAATTTCCGAGATTAGTAATTAAAAAAAAAGTAAACGATTGTATTCGATTATTAATAATAAAATTAAAAAACGTAAAATATGTAATTAAATGGCTACGAGCTTTATTATACTTTTTTATAAGAAAAAAAGCCGGGAAAGATTAAATCAAAGGTTTTAAAAAAAAAAAAAAGGATTTAATCAGCGCCGAATCGATTAACGTATAACCGTTCGTTTTAAAATCGGCGAACGCTTTTATTTTGTACGAAAAGCTATTTTTAATAAATATAACGAAAATTGTTAGTAAATCGCTATTAAAAAGTTTTCGAACGTTAAAATAACGCATATCGCGCAATACGCTTAAAAAAAAAGTTTTGCTTAAGCTTAGGCGTTTTTTCGACTAACGGAAAAGCTTTTAATTTTCTCGTATGCGTTTTGAAAATCGTTTGAAAAAAAGTTTTCGTTTTTATTATTATTATTAAAAAGCGAATTTTCGGCCGGTTCGATTTCGTTTATATTTACCAGCCTGGAAAGGCCTTTAGATGGAACCGAAGGTCGGCCCGTAAAAAGTCGTGCAAATTGGTTTCGAATCTTTTAATATAAGATAAAAAACGAGCGTTGTCGTTAGTCCGATCGAAAAAAAAAAACGCTAGAAGGGGCGTTCTGGCGTAGAAAAGGAGGAAAAGCAGCAGGGGGCTGAAAAAAAGCTTATAAAGCATTAGAACGACTTTCGTACGTACGATTTAATTCGTAATACGCTTTGGTTAAAAATTTACCATTTTGATAAGTAATAAATTTGATTAAAAAGCGATTCGCGTATAAAATTCGTTTAGCTAATTAATTTTGCTTTTTTTAACGAACGGCGGTAAGCTAATTCTTGAAAATCGTTATACGCGCTTATTTTAAATATAGCTTTTCTTATAAACGCTTTGGTATTTTGTCGCGAAAAGCGTTCCGAAGCTGTTTGTCAATTCGTATTTAAGCGTTCGCTGCGAAAATGAAAAATCGCAGATAAAATCGCTAAAAGTCGTCGTGCGTATTTATTACAAGCATTTTAAACTCGTTTTCGGCTTTTTGAACGTCGAAAAGGTCGGCCAGAAAATCGGCGATTTTTTTTATTAATTTTTCGGAAAATATAAAATCGGAACGGTTTAAAATACGCGGGGTCAGGAACTTTTTTGCCACGCTTTCGGTCTGATCGAATATATAATTTTTGCGAAATCGATCGTTAGCGAAATAATCGTAGTAAAATTCGAAGTTATCGAAAACTTTAGTTTTTTAATAGCGTGTTTTATAATTTTTATTATTATTTAATTTAGATTTAAAATTCGAAACGCGTTTTATACGAGCTAGTCGAAAGTCAGCAGATAAATAAAAATTATAGCGTTTAAAAGGCGCGCTAGAGTTTTGGCCGTTAGAGGAAAATTCAAAAAAAGTTCGCGAAAAGCGTGGAGATTGGTTTGCAACGTTTGCTGATTAAAATAAAACGTTGCGAAAAAAAAAAGCGGCAGATTCGCGATTAGCAGAAGCACGTTCGATAAATTCTATCAAACGTTTTAATTAAGAAATCTGTCGCAGTCGTATAATTTCCAAAAATTGTCGTTTACGCTTTTGCGTTTTTTTCAGTTAATTTTGCAAAAGTTTCAATTAAACGCTTTCAGCGCTAGGCTGTAAAAAAAAAGTGGCAAGCGAAATGATTGGCGCTCTGCCTTTTTTTTTGTTTTTTTTTCCTCGGGGAAAGGACTGTTTTTCAGAAAAAGAAGCTTCTGGGAAAGGCTGCTTTTTCGTTGATTAAAAGGGAAATTGAAGTGTGGTAGCAGAAGCTGAAAAGCTCTGCTAAAAAAGAAATCGTTGAATAAAAGCCATTCTTCGCGAAATGCGGAAATAAGCCTTTTTACGACCGGTCGATCATTTTGATATAACTCGTAAAAAATTCGAAAAAAAGATAATTTACGCCGTCGTTAGCGTAAAAAAAAAGTTATTAATAATGTAACGATTTAATTAATCGAAAGGCTGGAAAATCAGTTAATTAATCGCCGTGTTTATATAATATAAAAAACGAGCTTTTGATTCTGTAACAAAAATATTTATTTAAAATTAATAATTGCAAAAGGCAGAAATTGCTAAAAGAAAAAAGTCTTATATATATAAATAGTTTTTACAGTTAATAGAAAAACCCATCAGAAAACCAGGGAGCTTGCAGCTATACGTAGTTGCTGGAAAGCTTGCAGCTATACGTAGTTGCTGGGGTGACACGAGAGGTGGCAACAGAATGAATCGTCACATCCGGAATAACTTTTCTAAAAAGAAATAGTGATTTTTAAATTGCATTTGCACGCTTCAAACTCCTGGTACTATGTTAATTTCCTTTTAGCGTTGTAAAAACTCTTTTTTCAGTTTCAAAAGCAATGAATATTATAATTTTCCTGCTTTTAGATTCTGGTATATTAGTAAACGCTTTTTTTTTTCAATAACTAAGTACGCAGTTCTAAAATAAAAAGCTTTTAATTGATCGATATAAAAGTGTTTAGGAATTGGTTTTTTATTAATTTGTTCGAAAGTATAAAATCGTTAATATTTATTTTTTATGCTTAAAATACGGAAAAAGCCTTTTCAGCTGGGCTTTAGCTTTTGCCCGGCGGCAGTATGGTTATATAATATAACTAGAAATCCTGGCAAAAACGTTTTTAAAAGTTAATATTGTTTGGTATATCGTTTAGCTTTTGTTTTTGCATTTTGTCGTTCGTTTTAATAATTCTTTTTTGTAAAACTTTCTGATTGGCTAGGTGTTTTAATATTATATTTCCTTATTTTTTAAAATCAGCTGAATCCGCCGACTATAATTCTTCAGGAAATCCACCAGCTTCTAGGTTATTATATATAGTTTAAGCGTAATAAGCTGAAAAAGCAATATTAATAGCAGCACGCGATTAATATCCTCGATAAATATTAAAAGCTGAATATCCGAAATTAAGCATTTTTTTTTCGCATTTGCTTTAAAAACCACAGATTTCAGCTTTTGCGGAAAGATTTTCACAATCTTATTTAAGGCGCGTTGCATAATATCTATAGCTTTTTCAGCTATATTTGTTGACTTTTTGAAAGCTATAAAAGAATTAGTTTAGAAGACTTTTTTCTTTTTAGCAAACGTTTTTAATCGAGCGCTGAAATAACTTCCAGGATTAACGTAAAAGCTTACCGGGATGCTATTATTCGTGAATAATAACGTAAAAGCTTTGATTGCTTATTCCGAATTTAATATTAAGCATAAATACGCTTAAATAAATCGGAAAAAATAATCGATAATTATCAGTAAGTATTTATATTTATCAGGAACTTCTGGGAAAAGTCCGTAAAAGTCAGCTTTTAGCAGTTTTATAAAAACCTGATACTACCATTCGTAACAATAGTTAAAACTTTTGAGCGGTGCCGAATTTAGCGCATTGCAAACAGCTTTTAATATACAAGCTGATATCTTTAGTAATTAAAGGCTATTATACGTTTCGAAGCTTTTTTGTCGTAATATTAGCTGCGAAGTATCTATTTTGGTTATAGGCAGTTTTAAGGGCTTCCGATACTTAACTAGATACTAAGCATTTCTTAAATTCTTTTTTTCATAAGTATTATAAAACGTTGTTTTTCCATTTATATTTCGTAGCTTTTTTTTTTTGCAAAATTACTTTTTTGATTTTGTCGTTGCTTTTTAAATATTTGTTATTTAATAAAAAATTAACAACGTTAGCATATTACTAACAAATCTTATATGCTGTAAGTAAATTTATTAAAGTCGTGGCTGACATTTTTGCAATTCGCTTATTTTTTTAAATCGCAATTCCTGCGAACGGTAAAAAGAATTCTAGCTTTATAATATACTTAATACTTTTAATTGCATATAAAACTATTACAAATTTCTTATTTTGCTTTGAAACTTTTGCCAGCGTTATAATCGTATTAAGGTCGAGCATTTTTTCGGATTTTTTTTTAATTTTTTCCTTATTAAATAATATAAATGGGTCAGCTATTTTTTTAAGCAATTATTCGTATCTATCTTTTTTATTTTTCCAGCGCTATATAAAATTTTTTATATTTATTCCGCCGAATTAATTTAAATCAATTTCGTTATATTTTTCCTTTGGAAAAATAGTTTTTAATAAAGCGTTAGCGATTTGATTTCGACCTTTTTTAATATATTAAATCGAAATATTTAATGCTCGCATTTCTGCTGTCCATCGGACGTATATTTTTTTCTAGATGGATTCTGAATTTAAAAAATGTGTAAATAATACATGGTCAATATATAATATTAAAAGTTTTTCGCAACGCAGCATATAGGCATACTTTTTGCAAAACTTTATTATAATTAATAATTCTTTTTTGTAAATATTATATTATTATTATATTTTCGTAAATATAAAACTATCGTATAATAATAATACCGGTGTGAATTTTCTTTTTTGAATTTGTAGTATGCAGCATTCTTTTGCAAAAGCCGAAGCATTTATATATATTTGCACGGGTTTGAAAAAAATATGGCCAGCTTTTTTTACTAATAAGCTGCATTTATTTTTCAGAAAAGAAAAAAATATAGCTTTTGATAGTTTTTATTTTTAATAAGCATATTCCGTTAATTTATTTAAAGGTCTGGCGATTTCGGCAAAATTTTTTATTTAATTGCGAATGATTTGGATCGCTTTTAAAAATTGCTTTATTTGAATAAAGGTTATTGGTACGAGCTATAATTGAATTACGGTCGATTTTTCAGTTTTAATAAAAACACGACCGGATCGGTAGCGGATTCCTAGAATTATTATTTTTTTTATAAACAGTTTGTATTTTTTAAATAATAATTTTAGCTGATTCCAAAGCAACCTAAGTAATAAATAATTTCGTAGCATTGCAAAAGCAAAATCGAAGTTAAATATGTGACGATTCACTCTGTTGCCACCTCTCGTGTCACCCCAGCAACTACGTATAGCTGCAAGCTCCCTAGCAACTACGTATAGCTGCAAGCTCCCTGGTCTTCTGATAAGTCTTCCTATCAATTGTAAAAACTATTTATATATATAAAGCTTTCTCCTTTTAGCAACTTTTGCCTTTTGCAATTGTTGATTCTAAGTGAATATTTTTATTACAAAACCAAAAGCTTATTTCTTATATTATATAAACACGGCGACCAATTAATTAATTTCCCAGCCCTCCGATTAATTAAATCGTTATATTATTAATAATTTTTTTTTTACGCTAACGACGGCGTAAACTATTTTTTTTTTCGAATTTCTTACGAATTATATCAAAATGATCGACCGGTCGTAAAAAAGCTTATTTCCGCATTTTACGAAAAATGGCTTTTGTTCAACGATCTTCCCCTTAGCAAAGCTTTTCAGCTCCTGCTATTACACCTCAATTTCCCTTTTTTTTTCAATTAGCAAAAAAGCAGCTTCTCCCAGAAGCTTTTTTTTTTAAAAAACAGTTTTTTCCCCGAGAAAAAAAAAACAAAAAAAAAAAAAACAAAGCGTTAATTATTTCGCCTGCCATTTTTTTTTTGTAGCCTAGCGCTAAAAGCATTTAGTTGAAACTTTTGCAAAATTAATTAAAAAAAGCGCAAAAGCGTGAACGACAATTTTTGAAAATTATACGACTGCGACAGACTTTTTAATCAGAGCGTTTAATAGAATTTATCGAACGTGTTTTTGCCAGTCGCGAATCTGCCGCTTTTTTCTTTTTTCGCAACGTTTTATTTTAACTAATAAACGCTGCAAATCAATTTTCACGCTTTTCGCGAACTTTTTTTAAATCTTTTTATAACGGCCAAGATTTTAGCGCGCTTTTTAAACGTTATAATTCCTATTTATTTATTGATTTTCGACTAGCTCGTATAAAACGCGTTTCGAATTTTGAATTTAAATTAAATAATAGCGAAAATTACAAAACACGCTATTAAAAAATTAAAGTTTTCGACAATTTCGAATTTTATTACGATTATTTTGCTAGCGATCGATTTCGCAAAAATTATATATTCGATTAAACCGAAAGCGTAATAAAAAAGTTTCTGACCCCGCGTATTTTAAACCGTTTCGATTTTATATTTCCCGAAAAATTAATAAAAAAAATCGCCGATTTTCTGACCGATTTTTTAAACGTTCAGAAAGCGGAAAACGAATTTAAAATGCTTGTAATAAATACGCACGACGACTTTTAGCGCTTTTATTTGCGATTTTCCATTTTCGCAGCGAATATTTAAATACGAACTAACAAACAGCTTCGGAACGCTTTTCGCGATAAAATACTAAAGCGTTTACGAAAAAAGCTGTATTTAAAATAAGCGCGTATAACGATTTTCAAAAATTAGTTTACCGCCGTTCGTTAAAAAAAACAAAATTAATTAACTAAACGAATTTTATACGCGAATCGCTTTTTAATCAAGTTTACCATTTATCAAAATAATAAGTTTTTAACCAAAGCGTATTACGAATCAAATCGTACGTACGAAAGTCGTTTTAATACTTTACAAGCTTTTTCTTAGCCTTTTGTTTTTTTTTTTTTTTTCCACGCCAAAACGCTTTTCCTAGCGTTCTTTTTTTTCGATCGGACTAACGACAACGCTTGTTTTTCATTTTATATCAGAAAGTTTAAAAAGGCCAATTTACACGATTTTTTACGAGCCGACCTTCGGTTCTACCCAAAGGCTCTCTCAGGCTAATAAATGTAAACGAGGTCGAACCGGCCGAAAATTCGCTTTCCGATAATAATAATAAAAACGAAAACCTTTTTTCAAAAGATTTCCAAAACGCATACGAGAAAATCGAAAGCTTTTCCGTTAATCGGAAAAACGCTTAAGCCTAAGCAAAGTTTTTTTTTTAAGCGTATTATGCGATATACGTTATTTTAACGTTCGAAAGCTTTTTAATAGCGATTTATTAATAATCCCCGTTATATTTATTAAAAATAGCTTTTCGTACAAAATGAAAGCGTTCGCCGATTTTAAAGCGAACGGTTATGCGTTAATCGATTCGGCGCTGATTAAATCCTTTTTTTTTTTTTTAAACTTTTAATTTAATTTTTTCCGGCTTTTTTTTCTGTAAAAAAGTATAATAAAACTCGTGGCTATTTAATTATATATTTTACGTTTTTCAATTTTATTATTAATAATCGAATACAATCGTTTATTTTTTTTTTAATTATTAATTTCGGAAATTATAATATAATTTTAAAAAAAGCTTGGTTGGCCGAATATTAAGTTTTATTAAATTATAATAAACGCAAGTTTTATTAGCCGAAGTTTTACCCTCTTACAGTTTTTTACGCTCGTTGTATTAAAATTTTTTATTTGCATTTTCGAAAGATTTAATTTCGCTATTAAAACGACGCTGTAAAACGTAACAAAAATTTTGATTAATTATGGCAGATTTACGACGCTGTGCGAAGCGCGAAAAAGTCGAATTTTATTCGCGGTGTCAATTTCGATAGCGACGCTAGTAGGATAATATAAGAAATTATATTATTTTTCCAGGCTAACGATTTTTTTTTTATTATTTTTTTTTTTCTTTTTTTTTTTCGTTAAAACAACTTTTTCGTTTTACGAAAAATAATTATATTAAAAACCGAAGAAAAGCTTTCGCCGCGATAGCTTTTCAGCTTAATATAATCGATAATTTAAATAAGCCACTTTTTAAATCTTTTAAACGATTAGTTCGAAAACGAATCTTTTAATTTACTGTTTATTTAATTTCTATTTGCCAAATTATTATATACGCTTTTAAGCTGATTTTTAAAAAAAAAGCAATTAAAATGTTTTTAATTTTTTTGTACGAAATCGATAAAATATTAAACGATTTTACGTATAACACTTTTTTTAAGATTTAATTTTATAGTTTTTTCGAACGTTTCAAAACTAATAAAATATCGATTTCGATTTTTTTAATTAGCTTAGCAAAGCTAACTTCGAATAAACTTTTTTTCGAATTTTTTTTTCCGGAATATAAAAATCTCGAACACGTGTTTTCTAAAGCCGCCAGTAACGAGCTGTCAGGAACCAACATCACGTGTATAAATCAGGTGATCCGCCAAGACCCTCTGCCTCCTACCAACCCTCGAATAGCATTTTCTGCGGATAGGCCGTAAGGGCCGGATAATACTATAAGAGCTGGAAATAACATTTAAATAAAACATTTTATAAGAATAATTGCTAAAAAACCAATTATTAAAATTATATTAAAAAAGATAAGAAAAGGTCGGGATAAAGGCTGAAAAAGCATATTAAATAGAATTCGCCTGGTTTTCTGAAAAATACTTTTTTCGAAAGCTCCACCCTCCTTTTGTATTTATATACGCTTTTTACTAAAAATATAAAAAGTAAAAATCAGTCTGATTATCAACCCAATTTTATCTAAGCTTTATTATCTGAATTAATATTTCCTTACTTTTCAATTTTTACATTTTGATTTTTTTATTTACCGGAACGGCAGTTCGATATTACTAAAACAATCTTCTATTATACTATTACATTTACATCGTTATTATCGATATTATAATTTTTCGCATTCGCAGAAAACAAGCATTTTCAGCTATTTAAAAAAACCCAGTATTTTCGGCTGCTTAGAAAAACTCCGTATTATCGTTTCTTTTGATATTATTAGTTTTATTAAAAATCGAAAATATCCTATTATTAAAGCGCGACGATTTCCTAACTTTTTTTATCGAAAAAATCATTAAAAAAGGCCACGCTTAAAGCGATTCGAAAAAACCTTTTACCGAAACTTTAATTCATTTGGCTAATAAACGAATCCGCGCCGAACAAAAAAAAAACGATAAACGTAAAAAAGTAAAAAAAATACGAGCTAAAATAAAACAAAAAAAAATTAAAAAAAAAATCCACGAAATAATCAAAAAATTCGAAAAAACCAAAAAACGCCGAAACGAATTCCGAAAAGAAATTAAATAATTTCAACAAAAATTTAACGCTTTCGAAAATATCGAAAAAAAAGTTTTTATATCTTTTAATACCGTCCCAACTGAAAAAAAACAAAAAATAATTTAAGCCGGCGATTATTATAAAATATTTTCGAAATATTACGATAATAATATTTATTAAAAACGACTTAGCATCTTTTTTAAACATATTATATCTTTTATAAAAAACATAGCGAATTCGAGCCGAAAAACACCAAAAATAAAAAACTTTTTAATATATCGAAAAAAAAATATTAAAAAAGCTTAATCTTTTATTCGGCGTGCAAAGCGAAGTTTCCGCCAAAATAAAAAAGTAATATTCTGTATTAATCAAAAGAAAATTAACGCTTATGTTTTAACTTTCGACGATAAAATAAAAAAAAAATAAACCGAATACGAACGACGTTTTACGAATATTCGAATTATATAAAACGATTTTAAAAAATAAATATTAAACTTTCTAATAAATACGGAAAATCGAAAAATCGCGGCTTTGAATTCATACGATAAAGCGAAGCAAAAAAAACATAAATTAATTAACGATTTCGTTGTTTATTTAAATAATTTCGAATAGCAATTGCAAATAACAAACGATACGACTAGAAAAAAAATGCTTTTCGCAAAACTCCGATTTATTTTTCGAAAAAAAATTATTAAACAAAACAATACTGCAGCTATAAATTCGCATAAAAAATTAATATTAATCGCTCGTCGTATCGAAAATACTAATAAAATTATCAACAACGAAACGAAAAATAATAAACGACGAAACGAAACGCAAAAAAAAAAAAAAAAAAAAAGATTTATATTTACGATTAAAACTTAAAAGTTAAAACAAATATATACCGTTTTCGATTCGAAAATACGTTATAAAAAAAAAACGAAAGCGAAAAAATAATAATTCTAATAAAATCCTTTGGAATTTTAAAACTTCTAACGATTCTTTTTACTTTTCGAAATGCAATCGCTGTCAAAAAAAAAAGCATCGTATAGCCAATTGTCCAAAAGTCGAATATTATAAATACAATAAAAAAAAATATATAATTTTAAATTGCTCCGAAGCTAATAAATTTAAAAATTCGGAAAAAGCTTTCGCTCGATTTTAATTTCGTCGCTGCCAATAAAATCGAACGAAAAAAAAAAGCAAAAAATAATAATTTCAATCGAAATTAAAAAAGTCAAAAGCGAAATACGTATAAAACGAGCTTTTATCGACTGCGGCGCGGAAAAAAACTGCGTAATCCAAAAGTTATTAATTAAATATAAATAAAAATCAATTCAAAAACGTATTAACTTATTTACGATTAAAAAAAAAAAAGTAACTATTTACGGCACGCATACGCAATTTATTCGCGCTATTAATAATTATAAAATAATTAAAAAAATATAAAACGATTTCGTAGTTTACGATATAAATATTTCAAAAGTTTTATTTATTTTAAAATTTTTTTAATTGCGAAATATCGACCCCGTTATAAATTTTCGAACTAAATCGTGGCGATATCCAATCGAACGCTTACAATTTAATTTCGTTATAATCAAACGTTTTAAAAAAAAATCCAAAAAAAAGCAAGCGTTTTGTATCGTTTTAAAAAAAGCTATTAAAAAACAGTATTAATTATTTTTTAAATACGACGACTACGCCGACGTATTTAACGATATCGCCGCGGTTATCTTAGCTTTTTACTATTTTATAAAATATCGAATAAACTTCGCGAAAAGAAAAAACCCTTTTTAAAAACCAATTTACTTTTTGTCGGAATCTGAACTTACCGAATTGCGCGAATATTTCGATTCGAGCTTAAAAAAAAGTTAAATAAAAAAATTTATTAATTCTATTAGCGTACCGATAATATTTATACCGAAAAAAAACGAAAGTTTACGATTATGCGTCGATTATAAAAGTTTAAACGCAGTTACGGTTAAAAATCGAATTTTTTTATTTTTTATAAGCGAAACTTTAAATCGTTTAAAAAAACTAAAATATTTACTAAGCTAAATCTTATTTAGGCGTATCACCGTTTTCGAATAAAAAAAAGAAATAAATGGAAAATTGCGTTTCGCATTCGTTACGGACATTTCGAATACTGCGTATTACTTTTCGGCCTTTCGAACGCATCAGCGATTTTTTAAGCGTATATTAATCAAACTTTAATCGGTTTAATAAATATTACGTATATAATTTACTTCGACGATATTTTAATATTTTCCGAAAACTCCGACAATTATATAAACGCGATAAAAAAAGTTTTCGAAAAACTTCGTACTAACAAACTTTACGAAAATCTGAAAAAATATACTTTCGATACGAATACGATTAAATTTCTAAATTTCGTTATTATTTTTACGAAAATTAAAATAAACCCAAAAAAAATAAATAATATTCGGAAATGGCCCCCTTTTATTACGTGGCGAAATATTCAAATGTTTTTAGGTTTTATTAATTTTTATAAACGTTTTATTAAAAATTACGCTAAGCTTTGCCGATTTATTATAAATTTTTTAAAAAAAATACAACGAAAAAAAATATCGGGCCCTTTTCGTTTTCTATTCGAAGCGAAGCTCGCTTTTTTACTTTTAAAAAAAAAGTTTTGCCAAGCATCGATTCTACGCTACTTCGACCTTCGATTAAAAATCCAAATCGAAACAGACGCTTCGAAATTCGTTATAAACGGAATATTATTTTAATTATTCGAGGAAAATGCGAAAGCACGTTGGCATCCTATCGTATATTATTCGAAAAAGCTTTTTTTTATAAAATAAAAATACAAAGTCTACGACGCTAAGCTAATAGCTATAATTTACGCTTTTAAACAATAAAGCCAATATTTACGTAACGTTTTTAACGTTATTATTATACGTATAAATTATTATAATCTGAAATATTTTTTTACGAAAAAACGTTTAAACGAACGCTAAGCGAAATAAACCGACGAGCTAGCTAAATACGATTTTGCAATCGAATATAAAACGAAAGTTTTTAATCCGACGAATAGTTTTTTCCGCCGGCCAAATTTAAAAAAAAATTTAAAAAAAAATAACGAATAATTGCTTACGCTGTATTATAAGCTAAAATTAGCTTATTTAAAAAATTTTAAAATGTTTTCCGTAATAAAAATACGTTTAAAATCGGAGCATAAATTATTTCGCGCCGATAAATATTCGAAACCTTTATTAACGGAATTAGAAAATAAAAAACAAACGGGAAAAAATCAAATAAAAAGCTTTTTCGCCGGATTATTTTTTGCTAATATTATTAATTGCAAATAATATATACCACGAAGCGTAGCCGCTATATTATTATAATCCGAAACGGCTAATAACGAATTAACAAAACCGATTTATAAAACTATTTTTAAATTGCAAAAATCTGATTTTTTTATATTATAAAAAACGTACGAATCGGCTTCGCAAAGCAATCGAGCCGGATTCGAAAAACATTGGCGTATAAGCCAAAATAAATTATTACGTTATAAAAAACGTACGTATATTTCGAATAAAAACGTTATTAAAAACGAAATATTAAAAATTAATTACGACGATCCGACCGCCGGCTATTAAAACTTTCGGCGAACGCTAAAACTGGTCGAAAAAAAGTATTTTTGGCCTGGTTTACGAAGCGACGTAAAACGTTACGTTAATACGTATGAAAAATACCAAAAAGGCAAGCTTAAAAAGCACCGACCCTATAGCGAATTAATCTTTTTTTCGATTTTTACGAAACTTTAAAAAAAAATAACTATAAATTTTATTACAAATTTATTTTTTAGCAAAAAACGAAATTGTATTTACGATTCGATACTCGTTATAATAAACCGATATACGAAACTGTCGAAATATATACCGATATAAAAAACGATTTCAGCTTCAGATTTGGCTAAGATATTTATATAATACGTTTACAAAAATTTTAGCTGCTTTAAAAAAATTATTATAAACAAAAGATTAGTTTTTATTAATAAATTTTGATTTTTAATAATATTTTATTTATAAATACGACGTCGATTAAACACCGCTTTCCATTTTTAAACCGATAGCCAAACGAAACGTTAAAATTAAATTTTAAAATTTTATTTTCGCACGTATTGCGATTATCGACAAAACGATTAAGCTACGAAATTTGCTTTAGCCGAATTTACGTATAATAATTCGATACACGCTTTTACGAATTTTATTTTTTTTCGCATATTATACGGCTTTTATTTAAAACTTGGCAGCAACGTCGAAAGCGACGTCGTAAAAAAAAAAGTATCGTCAGCGGAAAAACAAATTAAAATATTATAAAAAAAAAAAAAAAAAATATTTAATAAAAAGCTAAAAAAAGCCAACGCGAATTATAAAAAGTTTTACGACGCTAAATATAAAAAAACTAAATTTCAAATAAACGACAAAATATTATTATCGACCAAAAACCTTCGACAATTGCGATCTTTTCGAAAGCTTTTAAATAAATATCTAAAGCCTTTTAAAATTAAGCGAATTATATACGAGCACGGCCAAGCTTACTAATTCGAGCTTCTTTTTTAATATCGTATTCACGATACCTTCCACGTTTTTCTATTAGAATCTTAGCAGAATCGGAACGATACCGAGCCGAAAAATAATATAATAAAATTTCAAAAACCCGAAAAATATAAAATCAAATTAATACAAATTTACAAAAATACAAAAAAAAGCCGATATTATTTAATACGATAAAAAAGCTATTTACCAAACGAAAACTCTTAAAAGCCAAAAAACTATTTTACGAACGCAAAAAAAATTGTAAAAAAATACTTAAAAAATACGATAAATAATAGCAACGGAGCAATAACGAATACGCGCCGTAAAAACAAAAAAAAAAAAAAAAAAAAAACATTTAAAAAACCTTAAAAACCGCCGCTAAACTAATTTATTTTTATCGTTATTTTTTTTTTTATCGTTATCGTTATTTTTTTTAAATTTAAAAGCAATAGCAAGCTAAAAAAAATTAATATTAAACGAATTCGCAGAATATTCGATTTATCCTAATTAAAGCTTTTATAATAGCCGTAATCGAATTTTAAATTACAATTACGATATTTTCGTAAAAATTCAAAATTTAATTTAACTGGTCAAAATAAATCCGAGCGACGTTTTCGAAACGTCGAAAAATACGTTTTATATTAGCGTCGTTAAATAAAAGAGCCGGCGCAGTCAAAGCTTTCAAAACAGCAGCAGCCGCCAAACCGGCAGAAACGGGCGCAGCAGCAGCAGCAGCAGCAATCCGAGCCGCGGCGCGATTCGCACGACTTCCGACTATTATAAAAGCCGAAGCGTTACTTTTTTTTAAACGATTTATATAAGCGTCGTAAATAATAAAATCGATAAAAGTTTTAGCAAAAGCTTTAACTTCGGCAGCAAAAGAAAAAAAAGCGGTAACAGCGATAGCAGTATCGAAACGATTTATAAAATCGTTAAAACCCGCGAAAAAAATTTGCGCTTCGATAGCGTATACGGCAAAAACCTATAGCTAATTAAAAGCGAATTCGAATAAAAATTTAAAAAATTTATAAAAAAGCATTAAATATGCGAAGCTTTGCAGCGGTTGCATTTCACGCTAAAAAGCTCGAAAACGCAAAAAAGCAAAAAGTCCGCTGTAATATTTTCGCGTAAAATTAAACGGACGCACCGAAAACAAATAAAAATCAAAAACATTTTAAAAATTCGCGGCGAACGCGGCGAAAAATAATTAATCGAAATAGAAAAAAACTAACGAAAAAATAAAAATAAAAAAAAAAAAAAAAAAGTTAAACAGAAAAATAGCGGCTATTTTAAAAAAAAAGACCTTTTTAACAAAAATACGAAACGCTACCGAAAATAAAAAAAACAAAATAGCAAAACAGCTATAATTCACGACCGAAAACGAAAAAAACAATTATAATTTACGATTAAAAGCGGAAAAAACCGCACGTTATTTCGAAAGCGTAACGCACGTTATACACGGAAATATACGCATAAAAAAATCAATCGCCTTTAGAAACCAAAAGCCTAAAAAAAAGGGTAATATCAGAAATTAATATCACGTATATAAATCAGATAATCCGCCAAAACCTTCTGCCTTTTACCAACTTTTAAATAGCATTTTCTGCGGATAGGCCGTAAAGGCCGGATAATATTATAAAAGCTGAAAATAATATTTAAATAAAACATTTTATAAAAATAATTGCTAAAAAACCAGTTATTAAAATTATATTAAAAAAAATAAAAAAAGGTCGGAATAAAAGCTAGAAAAACATACTAAATAAAATTCGCCTGATTTCCTGAAAAATACTTTTTTCGAAGGCTTTATTCCTTTTTTTGTACTTATATACGCCTTCTATTAGAAATATAGAAAGTAGAAATCAGTCTGACTATCAACCCAATCTTATCTGAGTTCTATTATCTGAACTAGTGTTTCCCTGCCTTTTAATCCTTACACGAGCTAGCTTTTTACCGGCTTTACGACCATAAAATCGAGCTTATTATAAATAAAAAAAAGCTAAAATATATTTTTTTGTATAAAATATCGATTTCAAAACTCGAAATTATTAAAATTTATTTGCAAAATAATTTTAACAAAAGTTTTATCGAATTTTTTATCGCTTTTTTCGCTGTTTCAATGCTTTTCGCTAAAAAACCCGACGGTTTATTATGTTTTTTATATCGATTATCGAGTTTTTAATAACGTTATTCGTAAAAATCGCTATTTTTTTTTTTTTATCGATAAAACTTTTGTTCGCTTTTCGAAAGCGCGAATTTTTACGAAATTCGATATTCGTTAAGCTTTTTACAGAATTCGAATGGATTTCGTTAATAAAAAATTAACGACGTTTCGTACGCGTTACGACGCTTATAAATGCAAAATGCTATTTTTTAGTTTTATTAATAGATCCGCAATTTACCAACGTTATATAAACGACGTTTTTTTCGATTATTTAAACGATTTTTGTATTGCATATTTAAATAATATTTTTATTTATTCGTCCGATTTTTTAAAATACGCTATATACGTTCGCAAAATGTTTTAAAAGCTCGCTGACGCTGAATTACAAGCCGATATTCGGAAGTCTGAATTTAATATTATTCGAATCCGTTATTTAGGTTTTATTATTTCGATTGAAAGCTTAAAAGTAAATTTAAAAAAGGTTTTCGTGGTCGCTTATTAAAAGCTTTTTATTATTATAAAAAATATACAAAGCTTTTTTGGTTTTTGTAATTTTTACCGACGTTTTATTCGAAACTACGGTATAATTACAAAGCTTTTGGTTTATTTAATTAAAGCTAACGTTTTTTTCAATTTCATTTTTAAATATCAGAAAAGTTTCGACTTTTTTATATTAGCTTTTACTATTATATTAGTTTTATAATATTACAAGCAAAACTTTTCTTGCATATTAAAAATTAACGCTTTAAACGGCGTAGTAGCTTTTGTGCTTTCGTAATTTTATAATAACGATTGGCTTTCAGTCGCCTATTTTAGCAAAATCATAGTTTTCGCAAAGTTAAATTACGTCGTATACGATAAAAAAATGTTCGTAATCGTAAGATTTTTAAGCAATTTTCGTGCTGAATTAATTAGCTCAGTTTATTAAATCAAAATTATTATTAATTATAAGGCTTTAAAATATTTTATAACTTAAACTTTTAAACGTTCGATAAACACGCTGGGCCGAGCTTTTCGCCGATTACAACTTTTTTATTACGTATAAACCAAATAAATATAATCTTTTGGCTGACGTATTAACACGTCGTACGAACGAATTCGACCGTTAAAATTCTTTTAAACGCATTCAGCGTCTGCAAACCTTTTTTCGAGCAGATCAGATCGATTACCGCTTTTTAATTAAAAAACTTCGATTTTTTACGGCTTTCGAAACAGCTGTTTTTATCGTTGAAATAGCTGATTTTTTTTTCGCATTTCGTATTGTTAATTAAATTTTTCACGCTAATCGCACAGCTAGCAGTTTAATAGTTTTTCGAAAAAAAGCTGTACGAAACGTTACGAAGAAAAACGACGATAATAACATTTCGTATATATTTGAACGCGATTTGCTGCTATATTACGATCGCTTAATAATATCAGACGTCGATTATTTTCGTTTGGCCTTTGTACGAAAAATGCACGATCAGATTTCCACCGTTTATTCCAGCGTTTGCAAAACTACGCAATTGTTTCGGATTAATATTATTGGCGAGGTATGACAGCCTTCGTAAAATAATACTGTCGCAATTATTACGCTTATCGAAAAAATTTTGTTTTAAAAAATAAGCGCTCCGACTTTTTTTAGTTTTTTTTTGTTTTTAACCATTTTTAGAAATACGTTACAATAGACTTTTGCAGTTTTAATAAAAATAAACACGATTACGACAACGTATTCGTAATAATAAATCGTTTTTCTAAGCAAGCTATTTCGATTTCTTGCCATAAAAATATCGATGCTCGAAGCTTCGCTAAATTATATATATTCCACGTATATAAGTATTTTGGCTTTTTAAAAAGTATTATTAGCGATCGTAGCCTTTAATATTAATTTATTTTTTGGTTTAAATTAAACAAAATATTCGATACGCAATTAAAGTTTTCGATAGCCGTTTATTTCGAAACCGACGGTCAAACCGAAATTTATAATTAATATCTGCAAAAACGCTTTCGATTTTTCGTAAACTTTTATTAAAACGATTGGAACGAATTTTTTCTAATAATAAATTTCGTTTAAATAGTTTTTTTTTACGAAAGTTTAAATGGCTTTTCATTTTTTGAAATTGTATACGATTATATTTCTTATATTAATTAAAACTGAAAGCTCGATATTTTTTTTTTTTTCAACTTTTTATATAAGCTAAACGCAAACGAAGCTCGTGCGTACGCTCGCCGTTATTACGACGTTTAAAACTTCGCCAAATCGTATTTTTAATAAACTTACGATAAAATAAAAAAAAATACGAATAAGTTTCGCCGCGCGATCGATTTTAATATTAGCGATTACGTATAGCTCGATATGCGTTTATTTCCGACCTTCCGGCCCTTTCGCAAGCTCGACAATTTTACAAACGGTTTTTTAAAATTATAGCCAAAATTTTCGATAACGCTTTTAAATTAGACCTTTTTAATATTATAAACGTACATCTAGTTTTTTACGCTAATCGACTGCGTAAAGCAGCTGACGACGCGCTTTTAAATCAGATTAATCTAGCCTCTGAACTTATTAATATAATTAATAAACTTAAATACGAAATCGAAGAATTGATCGCCTGCCGAATGCAACGGAAGATTTTTTAATACAAAGCTTTTTAAATAAGCTTAAATAAAAATCTTACGTAATATTCCGCGTTTAATTTTATATACGCTTTTTTAAAAGTGCGCGATTTTTATTTGGCGCATAAAAAGCTTTCCGGTTTTTTTATAAAATTTGTAAATTGGCTGAAAGCGTATTCCGAAGGTTTGAATTCGTACGATTATTTAAATAACGACGTACTAATAAATAAAAACTTAAAAGCGCGCTTTTTTCGGACGGGAAAGTAATGTAACGATTTATTTTATTGTTATTTTTTATATTATCCTAGCAACTACGTATAGCTGCAAGCTTTCCAGCAACTACGTATAATTGCAAGCTTTCTGGTTTTCTGATAAGTCTTTCTATCAATTATGGAAACTATTTATATATATAAAGCTTTTTTTTTTTAGCAACTTCTGCCTTTTGCAATTGTTGATTTTAAATAAATATTTTTGTTACAGAACCAAAGGCTCGTTTCTCATACCATATAAACACGGCGACCAGTTGACTGATCTCCCAGCCCTCCGACTGATTAAATCGTCACAAAATGAATTTGAAAAAATATTATTTATGTAAAATCCTAGTTTTTGCAATTCAAAAATATTTCCGATGATATATAAAAAAAAAAAAAAAGTTTTGAATTATTAAAACCTTGATTAATTGCATTTTAAGATTTGAATATTTTATTTAATATAATTTTTATTAATTCCGTATAGAAAAACGCATTCGATGCAGCTTTTTAAAATATACGGATGAATTGCATTTAAAAATAGCCAGATGCAAAAAACGCATATACGTAGCGGTTATTTAAATATATTTTTATATTTTAATAACCGTATTTAAAATCAAATTGGCTAAAAACTTTATAGAACGGGTTGCCGAAATAAGTTGCATAATCGTTAAATCTAATAAAAATACAACTCGGAGTTTTTTTTTTTAATTTTCGAATAATCGAAAATCATCCGATATTTTTTTTTATTTGATCGAAATTCAACAGATTTGTTAATAAAATGAAAATAACTGTTTTAATTTGAAAATTTGCTATTCGTTATATAAATAAATTCGAAAATTTCATAGCGAATTTTTTTATTTAGAATTTTGTTTAGCCAGGCCAATTTAACGGAAATATATTTCCGATATGCGTTATCTGCTATTAATAATGCTTTTGAAAATATCCGGTGTCGGTAAATATATAAATCAGTATACGAAAACTTATTAAGGCCGGTGTTATTAACTTTTCGGTATATATATATTAACTTTTGTACGTCTTTTAGCTTATTTATAAAAATGCTATTTCTAAATGTTAATTCGTATAAAAATTGTCCATTTATTAAGGATTTTATTAATAGGATTTTCTAATAGCAGTTTTACAATTCTTTTTTTTAGTAGGAAAAGGCAAAGCTTTCTTAGGATCGCCGAAATTGTGTTCTAATATAAAAATAGTGGCAGCGGCAGCCATATAAGATTTTGTTTTTACTTTCGAAAAAAAAAAAAAAGTTAATTATGCAAATTGAAAAGGATAGCGAATTTAGTATATTAAATAATACGTCTAATAATTTAATAATAATAAAAGCTGGTTTTATTATAACGAAGGTAAACAATTCTTTTTTGGATAAGTTTAACGCTTTCCCAGGGCCAAACAGAAAGTTTAGTTTTCCGAATCTTTTAAATCGGTGTAATCGGAATCGGAAAAATCGTTCTCGTTAAAATCTTTTTTTTCGGAATCGGTTATATCGATATCGTTATTAGCGTCGGAATCGGAATCCGATTGAAATTTGACGGTTATATTTTTAAAAGATTTTTCGGACTTTTTTAATAGATGCAAAACCAAGTTAATAGCGGCGAAAAAAGCAAAAAAAGATTTTTAAATTATAATTGCAAATTTTTTTTGCATATTTCTTTTAATCGTAATTTCACTTTTGCAAATATTTATTTTTGCGTTTATTAAATGCAGCTATAATAAGCCCAGAAATAAATTCAGATTTTTATCGTTAGGCCCAAATTAAATCCGAATAAAAGCATAAATATAACGCCAAATGCTTTTTATTCCGAAATTAATTATAACGTATTCGTTTAAGCGATGTAACTTTCCGTCAGCTGTAATATAGCTAATATTTGCGAAGCTTTTTTATCTGAAACTTTGAATTTCCAGCTTTAACTGCTTGGCCAAATTCTACGAAATTAAAATAATATTTGCATTTTAGTTTACAAACGATATTCCGAAGGAAAATTACATTTCCACTTTTTTTTTTTTTTTTTTTTTTTCGATAATAATAAAATTCTCAACTTTCCAAGCTTTTTTATTAAAATGAATATCTGAAATCAATTGGGTAAGGTTGGCAACCAAAAAAATTGGATCTGTTAATTATGCAAAAGTATTTTTCGCAGTTTTTTTTTCGATTTTTAATTTTTTTTAATATTCAGCTTTCGAAATTGTTTGAAAACTTCCGAAAATAGCTGGAAAAGTTTTAAAAAAAGTGATCGTAATTTCGAATTTAAAAGCTAAATTCATATAATTTATAAAGCTTTTTTCTGATCGTTCCACAATTTCTTTTAAATGTTTTATTTTAAAAGCTGGCTTTTCTGTTGCAATTTTCTTAAATCTGATTTGGCGTATTAATTTCGCAGCTTAAAATGCACCGTTATCAAAGCTTACGATTTTAATTTTTTTTTTACTTTGTCAGCCATAAAAATATTAATTTGAATATTATTTTCGGCTATTATAATATATTTTAAATCTCCTGATAGGCCTACGGCCCTAAAATTCTTGCCAACTGGTTTAAAAAGCGGCTTTATTTTCGATATATAAATTTTTATAATTTTTTTATAATTTCCGATTTTTAAAACAAAATCATAATGATGCTAGCAATAATAAATGTTTCTGCTACAGGTGTAAAAGCAGCAATAAAAGCAAAAGATTTTTTTAATATTTCGGTAATTTATAGTTAAGCATTTTTAGCCATAATCGTGGCCATATGTTTTGCAACAAAAGTCTTTAAGAAAATAATAGCTCTAATATAGGCTCTTTTTTACTTCGGCAAAAATGCGTTTTTATATGCAATTTTGATATGTTTCAATTCGCTATAATTCAAGCAAAAGGTTTCGTTTATACGGTTGTATTTTCTAAATCCATTTACAAAAAGGTTTTTCGATTCGGCATCAGATTTAATAATTGAAATCGATTATTAAAAAGTATTTATTAAAATTTATGCATTTTCCGAATTATTATTATTATTATTTCCGTTGTTTTAGACTCCGGAATTCTAATTGCGATTATTATTATAATTATTGTTTTTTGATTTTTTATTATTTCGGACGTTAAAAAAATATAAAACTATTATTTCTGATTGTTATTTCAATTTGCTTTTAAATTAGCACGCGTATTATTTATATTTTAACTTTGTTAAGCTAAAATCTTATTGCGATTCTGCTGAAATTAAATGTTATTTGCGGCTGGAACAGGCTTCACAGTCTGGCCAGGGTTTGTTAATGCCAGCGTTTGTTTTTAAGTATATTTTACGTATTGTTTTCTTTGGTAAATTATTATAACGACTATTACTAGCATATCCAAGCCTTTTTTTACGAATTTTATCAATTTGTTATAAAAATTCTTTTTATTAATTTCTGCCTGAATTTTCTTTTGGATTTTCAAAACAAACTAAAAAAAGCATAAGATTTTATATGCTTTTTATAAATATAAATATAACAGAACGTTGTTCGACAAAGCGTAGATTCTTAACTTTTTATTTCTTATTTTAATTATAAAAGCCGTAGTAATAAATTTCAGAATGTATCGATCCGAATCCGATTATTAGTTTTCGTACTGGTTGTTTATAGCGTTTTTATTAAAATTTTTTCTACCAGTTTTTTTTAATAAAACTAAGGTCCGAAAGTAGTATTGGAATAGAGTTTTTCTTTTGTTTTATGCAAAATCACGCATATTACGAAAAACATTAGTTTTTTTTATAAAATTTTTATCGGTTAAGTATTAAGCTTTCAGCTATTTAATAATTTCGGTCTTTTTTTAGGCTTTGACAGATAAGCGGTTAGCTATAATAGCACGCATACGCGGATTGCTTTTAAATTTAAAAACAGCTTCTTCTATTAAAAGAATAGATATGATTCTAAAGTATATAAATGGCTTAAGATTAAATTATTTATTTACTTCGAAGTCGTAGTTGTAACGACTCACTCGTTTGCCCCTCGCGTCACCCCAGCAACTACGTATAGTTGCAAGCTCCTTGGTCTTCTGATGGGTCTCCTATCAACTGTAGAAACTATTATGTATATAAGGCTTTTTCCTTTTAGCAACCTCTGCCTTCTGCAATTGTTAATTTTAAATAAATATTTTTGTTACAAAACCAAAAGCTTATTTTATATTATATAAATACGGCGACCAATTAATTAATTTTCCAGCCCTCCGATTAATTAGATCGTTATATTATTAACAACTTTTTTTCTACGCTAGCGACGGCGTAAATTATTTTTCCCCTCGAATTCCTCACGAATCATATCAAAATAATCGACCGGTCGTAAAAAGGCTTATTTCCGCACTTCGCGAAAAATAGCTTTTGTTTAACGATTTCCCTTTTAGCAAAGCTTTTCAGCTTTTGCAATTATACTTCAATTCTTCTCTTTTTAATTAGCAAAAAAGCAGCTTTCCTCAGAAGCTTTTTTTTTTGAAAAACAATCCTCCCTCCGAGAAAAAAAAAACAAAAGAAAAGGCAGAGCGCCAACCATTTCGCCTGCCATTTTTTTTTTATAGCCTAGCGCTGAAAGCGTTTAATTGAGACTTTTGCAAAATCAATTAAAAAAAGCGCAAAAACGTAAACGACAATTTCTGAAAATTATACGATTGCGACAAACTTTTTAATTAAAGCGTTTAATAAAATTTATCGAACGTGCTTCTATTAATCGCGAATCTGCTGCTTTTTTTCGCAACGTTTTATTTTAATTAACAAACGTTGCAAATCAATTTCCACGCTTTTCGCGAACTTTTTTTAAATTTTTTAACGGCCAAAACTTTAGCGCGCTTTTTAAACGTTATAATTTTTATTTGTTTGTTAATTTTCGACTAGTTCGTATAAAACGCGTTCCGAACTTTAAATTTAAATTAAATAATAATAAAAATTATAAAATACGCTATTAGAAAATTAAAGTTTTCGACAATTTCGAATTTTACCACGATTATTTCGCTAGCGATCGATTTCGCAAAAATTATATATTCGATCAGACCGAAAGCATAGCAAAAGAATTTCTAACCCCGCGTATTTTAAACCGTTCCGATTTTATATTTTCCGAAAAATTAATAAAAAAAATCGCCGATTTTCTGGCTGATTTTTTAAACGTTTAGAAAGCCGAAAACGAATTTAAAATGCTTGTAATAAATACGCACAACGACTTTTAACGGTTTTACCTGCGATTTTTCATTTTCGCAACGAACGCCCAAATACGAATTAACAAATAGCTTCGAAACGCTTTTCGCGATAAAATATCAAAGCGTTTACGAGAAAAACTGCATTTAAAATAAACGCGTACAACGATTTTTAAAAATTGATTTACCGCCGTCCGCCAAAAAAAACAAAATTAATTGGCTAAACGAATTTTATACGCGAATCGCTTTTTCATTAAATTTATTATTTATCAAAATAATAAATTTTTAACCAAAGCGTACTACGAGTCAAATCGTACGTACGAAAATCGTTCAAATGTTTTACAGGCTTTTTTTCAGCCTTTTGCTGTTTTTTCTTTTTTTTTACGCCAAAACGCCCTTTTTGGCGTTTTTTTTTTCGATCGGACCAACGACAACGCTCGTTTTTTATTTTATATTAAAGAATTTAAAAAGGCCAATCTGCACGATTTTTCACGGGCCGACTTTCGGTTTTATTTAAAAGCTTTTTTAAATTAATAAATATAAACGAAATCGAACCGGCCGAAAATTCGCTTTTTAATAATAATAATAAAAACGAAAACTTTTTTTCAAACGATTTTCAAAACGCATATAAAAAAGTTGAAAGCTTTTTCGTTAATCGGAAAAACGCTTAAATTTAAGCAAAACCTTTTTTTTAAGCGTATTGCGCGATATGCGTTATTTTAACGTTCGAAAGCTTTTTAATAGCGATTTATTAATAATTCCCGTTATACTTATCAAAAATGGCTTTTCGTACAAAATAAAAGCGCTCGCCGATTTTAAAACGAACGGTTATGCGTTAATCGATTCGGCGCTAATCAAATCCTTTTTTTTTTTTTAAAACCTTTAATTTAATTTCTTTCGGTTTTTTTTTTTATAAAAAGATATAATAAAGCTCGTAGCTATTTAATTATATATTTTACGCTTTTTAATTTTATTATTAATAACCGAATATAATCGTTTACTTTTTTTTTAATTATTAATTTCGGAAATTATAATATAATTCTAGAAAAAGCTTGGTTGGCCGAATATTAAATTTTATTAAACTGTAATAAACGTATGCTTTATTGGCCGAAATCTTACCCTTTTACAATTTTTTACGCTCGTTATATTAAAATCTTTTATTTGCATTTCCGAAAGATTTAATCTCGCTATTAAAACGACGCTGTAAAACGTAATAAAAACCTTAATTAATTGTAAAAAACTTACGACGCTGTGCGAAGCGCGAAAAGGTCGAATTTCATTCGCGGTGCTAATTTCGATAGCGACGCCAATAAAATAATATAAAAAATCATATCACCACTTTTCCAAGCTGCCGATCTCTTTTTTGTTATTTTTTTTTTTTTTTTTTTTTTTTGTTAAAACAGCTTTTTTGTTTTACAAAAAACAATTATATTAAAAACCGAAAAAAAAATTTCGCCGCGATAGCTTTTCAGTTTAATATAATCGATAATTTAGACAAGCCATTTTTTGAACCTTTTAAACGATTAATTCGAAAACGAATCTTTTAATTTATTGCTTATTCAATTTCTATCTGCTAAATTATTGCATACGTTTTTAAGCTGATTTTTAAAAAAAAAGCAATTAAAATGTTTTCAACTTTTCTGTACGAAATGAATAAAATATTAAACGATTTTACGTATAACATTTTTTTTAAAACTTAATTTTATAATTTTTTCGAACGTTTTAAAACCAACGAAATATCGATTTCGACTTTTTCAACCAGCTTAGCAAAGCTAATTTCGAATAAACTTTTCTTCGAATCTTTTTCTTCGAAGTACAAAAACTTCGAATACGTATTTTTTAAAGCCGCCAATAACGAGCTAGCTTTTTACCGGCTTTACGACTACAAAATCGAACTTATTATAAATAAAAAAAAGCTGAAATATATTTTTTTATACAAAATATCGATTTTAAAGCTCGAAATTATTAAAATTTATTTGCAAAATAATTTTAACAAAAGCTTTATCGAATTTTTCACCGTTTTTTTCGCTGTTTTAATACTTTTCGCTAAAAAACCCGACGATTTATTACGTTTTTATATCGATTATCGAGCTTTTAATAACGTTATTCGTAAAAATCGCTATCTTTTCTTTTTTATCGATAAAACTTTTGCTTGTTTTTCGAAAGCGCGAATTTTTATAAAGTTCGATATTCGCTAAGCTTTTTATAGAATTCGAATAAATTTCGCTAATAAAAAACTAACGACGTTTCGTACGCGTTACGGCGCTTATAAATACAAAATGCTATTTTGGTTTTATTAATAAATCCGTAATTTATTAACGCTATATAAACGACGTTTTCTTCGATTATTTAAACGATTTCTGTATTATATATTTAAATAATATTTTTATTTATTCGTCCGATTTTTTAAAACACGCTATATACGTTCGCAAAATATTTCAAAAGCTCGCTAATTGTAAGGATTGAAAGGCAGGGAAACACTAGTTCAGACAATAAAACTCAGATAAGGTTGGGTTGATAATCAGACTGATCTTTACCTTCTATATCTCTAATAGAAAGCGTATATAAATACAAAAGAAGAGGTGGAGCCTTCGAAAAGAGTATTTCCCAGGAAACCAGGCGAGCCCTATTTAGTATGCTTTTTCAGTCCCTATTCCGACCTTTTTTTAATCCTTTTTAATATAATTCTAATAACTGGTTTTTTAGCAATTATTCCTATAAAATGTTTTACTTAAATATCATTTTCAGCCCTTATAATACTATCCGGCCTTTACGGCTTATCCGCAGAAAGTTTTATTCGAAAATTAATAAAAAGCAAAGGATTTTGGCGGATCATCTGATTTATATACGTGATATTAGTTTCTGATATTATGTCAGGAACTAATATTACGTGTATAAATCAGGTGATCCGCCAAGATTCTTTGCTTTTTACCAACCCTCGAATAGTATTTTCTGCGGATAGGCCGTAGGAGCCGGATAATATTATAAAGGCTGGAAATGATATTTAAATAAAATATTTTATAAAAGTGATTGCTAAAAAACCAGTTATTAAGGTTATATTAAAAAAAATAAAAAAAGGTCGGGATAAAGGCTGGAAAAGCATACTAAATAAGATTCGCCTGGTTTTTTGGGAAATACTTTTTTCGAGGGTTCCACCCTTTTTTTGTATTTATATACGCTTTTTATTAAAAATATAAAAAGTAAAAATCAGTTTGACTATTAATCCAATTTTATTTAAGCTTTATTATTTGAATTAATATTTTTCTGCTTTTTAATTTTTATATTCTGATTTTTCTATTTACCGAAACGGCAGTTCGATATTATTAAAATAATTTTTTATTATATTATTATATTTATATCGTTATTATCGATATTATAGCTTTTCGCATTCGCAGAAAACAAGCATTTCCAGCTACTTAAAAAAACCCAGCATTTTCGGCTGCTCAGAAAAACTCCGTACTATCGTTTTTTTTAACGTTATCAGCTTTATCAAAAGTCGAAAATATTTTACTATTAAGGCGCGACGACTTTTTAATTTTTTTTATCGAAAAAATCATTAAAAAAAGCCACGTTTAAAGCGATTCGGGAAAATCTTTTACCGAGATTTTAATTTATTTAATTAATAAACGAATCCGCGCCGAATAAAAAAAAACGATAAACGTAAAAAAATAAAAAAAATACAAGCTAAAATAAAGCAGAAAAAAATTAAAAAAAAAATTTACAAAATAATCAAAAAATTCGAAAAAACCAAAAAACGCCGAAACGAATTCCGAAAAAAAATTAAACAATTTCAACGAAAACTTAACGCTTTCGAAAATATCGAAAAAAAAGTTTTTATACTTTTTAATACCGTTCCAATTAAAAAAAAACAGAAAATAACCCAAGCCGGCGATTATTATAAAATATTTTCGAAGCATTACGATAATAATACTTATTAAAAACGATTTAGCATTTTTTTTAAATATATTTTTTTTTTTATAAAAAACACAGCGAATTCGAGCCGAAAAGCATTAAAAATAAAAGACTTTTTAATATATCGAAGGAAAAATACTGAAAAAGCTTAATTTTTTATTCGGCGTGTAAAACGAAGCTTTCGCCAAAATAAAAAAATAATATTTTATATCGATTAAAAAAAAATTAACGCCTGTGTTTTAGCTTTCGACGATAAAATGAAAAAAAAATAAACCGGATACGAACGACGTTTTACGAATATTCGAATTATATAAAACGATTTCAAAAAATAAATATTAGATTTTTTAATAAATACGGAAAATCGAAAAATCGCGGCTTCGAATTTATACGATAAAGCGAAATAAAAAAAACATAAATTAATTAACGATTTCGTTGCTTATTTGAATAATTTCGAATAGCAATTGTAAATAACAGACGATGCGACTAAAAAAAAAATGCTTTTCGCAAAACTCCGATTTACTTTTCGAAAAAAAATTATTAAACGAAGTAATATTGCAATTATAAATTCGTACGAAAAATTAATATTAATCGCTCGTCGTATCGAAAATATTAATAAAATTATCAGCGACGAAACGAAAAATAATAAACGACGAAAAACGAGCGCAAAAAAAAAAAAAAAAAAAAAAAAACTTATATTTACGATTAAAATTCAAAAGCTAAAACAAATATATACCGTTTTCGATTCGAAAATACGTTATAAAAAAAAACGAAAAAAAAAAAACGATAATTTTAATAAAATCTTTTGAAATCTTAGAATTTCTAACGATTTCTTTTATTTTTCGAAATGCAATCGCTGCTAAAAAAAAGAGCATCGCATAATTAATTATCCAAAAGTCGAATATTATAAATATAACAAAAAAGAATATATAGCTTTAAACTGCTTCGAAGCTAACAAATCTAAGGATTCGGGAAAAGCTTTCGCTCGATTTTAATTTCGTCGCTGCTAATAAAATCGAGCGAAAAAAAAAAGCAAAAAATAATAATTTCAGTCGAAATTAAAAAAGCTAAAAGCGGTATTCGTACGAAACGAGCTTTTATCGATTGCGGCGCGGAAAAAAACTACGTAATTTAAAAATTATTAATTAAACATAAATAGAAATTAATTTAAAAACGTATTAATTTATTTACGGTTGAAAAAAAAAAAGTAATTATTTACGGCACGCATACGCAATTTATTCGCGCTATTAATAATTATAAAATAATTAAAAAAATACAAAGCGATTTCGTGGCTTGCGATATAAATATTTTAAAGGTTTTATTTATTTTAGGATTTTTTTAGTTGCGAAATATCGATCCTGTTATAAGCTTTCGAATTAAATCGTAGCGATATTTAATCGAACGCTTACAATTTAATTTCGTTATAATTAAACGTTTTAAAAAAGAATTTAAAAAAAAGCAAGCGTTTTATATCGTTTTAAAAAAAGCTACTGAAAAACAATATTAATTATCTTTTAAATACGACGATTACGCCGACGTGTTCGACGATACCGCCGCGGTTATTCTAGCTTTTTATTATTTTATAAAATATCGAATAAATTTCGCGAAAAAGAAAAATCTTTTTTAAAAACCAGTTTATTTTTTATCGGAATCTGAACTTACCGAATTGCGCGAATATTTCGATTCGAATTTAAAAAAAGGCTGGATAAAAAGGTTTATTAGCTCTGCCGGCGCACCGGTAATATTTATACCGAAAAAAAACGAAAGTTTACGATTATGCGTCGATTATAAAAATCTAAACGCAATTACGATTAAAAATCGAATTTTTTTATTTTTTATAAGCGAAACTTTGGATCGTTTGAAAAAAGCTAAAATATTTACTAAATTAAATTTTACTTAGGCGTACCACCGCTTTCGAATAAAAGAAGGAAATAAATGAAAAACTGCGTTTCGCATTCGTTACGGACATTTCGAATACTGCGTATTACTTTTCGGCCTTTCGAACGCATTAGCAACCTTTTAAGCGTATATTAATTAAGCTTTAGTCGGTTTAATAAATATTACGTATATAATTTACTTCGACGATATTCTAATATTTTTCGAAAACTTCGACGATTATATAAACGCGATAAAAAAAGTTTTCGAAAAATTTCGTATTAACAAATTTTACGAAAATCTGAAAAAATATGCTTTCGATACGAATACGATTAAGTTTCTAAACTTCGTCGTTACTTTTACGAAAATTAAAATAAATCCAGGAAAAATAAATAATATTCGGAAATAGCCCTTTTTTATTACGTGGCGAAATATTTAAATGTTTTTGGGTTTTATTAATTTTTACAAACGTTTTATTAAAAACTACGCTAAGCTTTGCCGATTTATTACAAATCTTTTAAAAGGAATGCAACGAAAAAAAATATCGGGCCCTTTTCGTTTTCTATTCGAAGCGAAGTTCGCCTTTTTACTTTTAAAAGAAAAGTTTTGCTAAGCACCGATTTTACGTTATTTCGACTTTCGATTAAAAATCTAAATCGAAACAAACGCTTCGAAATTCGCTATAAGCGAAATATTATTTTAATTATTCGGAAAAAATACGGAGGCACGTTAGCATTTTATCGCATACTATTCGAAAAAGCTTTCTTTTATAAAATAAAAATACGAAATTTACGACGCTAAGCTAATAATTATAATTTACGCTTTTAAATAATAAAGCCAATATCTACGTAGCGCTTCCGACGTTATTATTATACGTATAAATTATTACAATTTAAAATACTTTTTTATAAAAAAACGTTTAAACGGACGCTAAATAAAATAGGCCGACGAGCTAGCTAAATACGATTTTGCAATCGAATATAAAACAAAAGTTTTTAACCCGGCGAATAGTTTTTTTTTCGCCGGCCAAATTTAAAAAAAAATTTAAAAAAAAATAACAAGCAATTATTTACGCTATATCGTAAGCTAAAATTAGCTTATTTAAGAAATTTTAAAATGTTTTTCGCAATAAAAACACGTTTAAAATCGGGGCATAAACCATTTCGCGCCGATAAATATTCGGAACTTTTATTAACGAAATTAAAAAGTAAAAAACAAACGGAAAAAAGCCAAATAAAAAGCTTTTTCGCCGGATTATTTTTTATTAATATTACTAATTGCAAATAATATATATTACGAAGCGTAGCCGCTGTATTGCTAAAATCCGAAACGGCTAATAACGAATTAATAAAACCGATTTATAAAACTATTTTCGAATTGCAAAAATTTGATTTTTTTGTATTATAAAAAACGTACGAATCGGCTTTGTAAAACAATCGAGCCGGATTCGAAAAATATTAGCGTATAAGCTAAAATAAATTATTACGTTATAAAAAACGTGCGTATATTTCGAATAAAAACGTTATTAAAAGCGAAATATTAAAAATTAATTACGACGATTCGACCGCCGGCTATTAAAGTTTTCGGCGAACGTTAAAACTGGTCGAAAAAAAGTATTTCTGGCCTGGTTTACGAAGCGACGTAAAGCGTTACGT
Organism: Blumeriella jaapii; assembly: GCA_009599575.1. Taxonomy (NCBI): domain Eukaryota; kingdom Fungi; phylum Ascomycota; class Leotiomycetes; order Helotiales; family Drepanopezizaceae; genus Blumeriella; species Blumeriella jaapii. Next base: position 131,217 of record VWND01000026.1, on the reverse strand, counting down.
TAATACGTATGAAAAATACTAAAAAAACAAGCTTAAAAAGCATCGATCCTATAGCGAATTAGCCTTTTTTTCGATTTCTACGAAATTTTAAAAAAAAATAACCATGAATTTTATTACGAATCTATTTTTTAGCAAAAAACGAAGTCGTGTTTATAATTCGATACTCGTTATAATAAACCGATATACGAAGCTGTCGAAATATATACCGATATAAAAAACGATTTCAGCCTTAAATTTAACTAAAATATTTATATAATATATTTATAAAAATTTTAACTGTTTTAAAAAAATTACTATAAATAAAAGGTCAGTTTTCATTAGTAAATTTTGGTTTTTAATAATATTTTATTTACAAATACGACGTCGATTAAACACCGCTTTTTATTTTTAAACAAATAGCTAAACGAAACGTTAAAATCAAATTTTAAAATTTTATTTTCGTACGTATTACGATTATCGATAAAACGATTGGGCTACGAAGCTTATTTTAGCCGAATTTACGTATAACAATTCGATATACGTTTTTACGGATTTTATTTTTTTTCGTATATTATACGGCTTTTATTCAGAATTTGGCAGCAACGTCGAAAGCGACGTCGTAAAAAAAAAAATATCGTTAGCGGAAAAACGAATTAAAATATTACAAAAAAAAAAAAAAATATTTAATAAAAAGCTAAAAAAAGCTAACGCGAATTATAAAAGATTTTACGACGCTAAATACAAAAAGACTAGATTTTAAATAAGCGATAAAATATTATTATCGATTAAAAACTTTCGATAGCTGCGACTTTTTCGAAAGCTTTTAAATAAATATTTAAAGCTTTTTAAAATTAAGCGAATTATATATAAGCACGGCCAAGCTTACCAATTCGAGCTTTTTTTTTAATATCGTATTTACGATATTTTCTACGTTTTTTTATTAAAACTTTAGCAGGGTCGAAACGACACCGAGCCGAAAAATAATATAATAAAATTTCAAAAACCCGAAAAATACGAAATCAAATTAATATAAGCTTATAAAAATACAAAAAAGGGCCGATATTATTTAATGCGATAAAAAGGTTATTTACCAAGCGAAAACTCGTAAAAGCTAAAAAACCATTTTACGAACGTAAAAAAAATTATAAAAAAATATTTAAAAAATACGATAAATAATAGCAACGGAACAGTAACGAATACGCGCCGTAAAAGCAAGAAAAAAAAAACAAAAATACTTAAAAAACTTTAAAACCGCCGCTAAGCTAATTTATTTTTATTATTATTTTTTTTTTTATCGTTATCGTTATTTTTTTTAAATTCAAAAGCAGCGGCAGATTAAAAAGAATTAATATTAAACGAATTCGCAAAGTATTCGATTTATTTTAATCAAAGCTTTTACGATAGCCGTAATCGAATTTTAAATTGCAGCTACGATATTTTCGTAAAAATTCAAAATTTAATTTAACTGGTCAAAATAAATTCGAACGACGTTTTCGAAACGTCGGAAAATACGTTTTATATTAGCGTCGTTAAATAAAAGGGCCGGCGCAGCCAAAGCTTTCAAAACAGCAGCAGCCGCCAAACCGGCAGGAACGGGCGCAGCAGCAGCAGCGGCAGCTCGAGCCGCGGCGCGATTCGTACGATATTCGATTATTATAAAAGCCGAAGCGTTATTTTTTTTTAAACGATTTATATAAGCGTCGTTAATAATAAAATCGATAAAAGTTTTAATAAAAGCTTTGGTTTCGGCAGTAAAAAAAAAAAAACGGCAGCGGCGGTAGCAATATCGAAACGATTTATAAAATCGTTAAGGTCCGCGAAAAAAGTTTGCGCTTCGGTAGCGCGTATAATAAAAACTTATAATTAATTAAAAGCGAATTCGAATAAAAGTTTAGAAAATTTACAAAAAAGCATTAAATATACGAAACTTTACAGCGGTTGCATTTTACGCTGAAAAGTTCGAAAACGCAAAAAAGCAAAAAGTCCGTTATAATACTTTCGCGTAAAATTAAACGGGCGCACCGAAAACAAATAAAAATTAAAAGCATTTTAAAAGTTCGCGGCGAACGCGGCGAAAAGCAATTAATTAAAAAAAAAAAAAACTAACGAAAAAATAAAAAAAAAAAAAAAAAAAAAAAAAAGTTAAACAGGAAGATAGCGGCCATTTTAAGAAAAAAGACTTTTTCAAACGAAAATACGAGCGCTATCGAAAATAAAAAAAACAAAATAACAAAATAGCTATAATTTACGACCAAAAGCGAAAGAAACAGCTATAATTTACGACCGAAAGCGAAAGAAACCGTACGTTATTTCGAAGGCGTAACGCATGTTATATACGGAAATATACGCATAAAAAAATCAGTCGCTTTTGGGAACCAAAGGCCTAGAAAAGAAAATAATATCAGAAACTAATATCACGTATATAAATTAAATAATTCGCTAAAACCTTCTGCTTTTTATCAATTTTCGAATAGCATTTTCTGCGGATAAGCCGTAAAGGCCGGATAATATTATAAAAGCTAAAAATAATATTTAAATAAAACATTTTATAAAAATAATTGCTAAAAAATCAGTTATTAAAATTATATTAAAAAAAATAAAAAAAGGTCGGAATAAAGGCTGGAAAAATATACTAAATGGAATTCGTCTGGTTTCCTGGGAAATACTTTTTTCGAGGGCTCCACCCTTTCTTTTGTATTTATACACGCCTTTTACTAGAGATGTAGAAAATAGAAATCAGTCTGACTATCAACCCAACCTTATCTGAGCTTTATTGTCTGAACTAGTGTTTTCCTGCCTTTCAATCCTTATATATTACCCCCCTTTTTAAGCCTTTGATTTCCAAAAGCGACTAATTTCTTTATACGTATGCTTCCGTATATAACGTGCGTTACGCCTTCGAAATAACGTGCAGTTTCTTCCGCTTTTGGTCGTAAATTATAATTGTTTCGTCCGCTTTCGGTCGTGAATTATAGCTGTTTTACTGTTTTATTTTTTTTGTTTTCGGTAGCGCTCGCATTTTCGTTTAAAAAAAACCTTTTTTTTTTAAAATGGCCGTTATTTTTCTGCTTAACTTTTTTTTTTTTTTTTTTTTTTTTTTTTTTTTCGTTAGCTTTTTTTTATTTTAATTAATTGTTTTTCGCCGCGTTCGCCGCGAACTTTTAAAATATTTTTAACTTTTATTTGCTTTCGGTGCGTCCGCTTAATTTTACGCAAAAGCATTATAACGGCTTTTTTGCTTTTTTGCGTTTTCGAATTTTTTAGCGTAAAATGCAACCGCTGCAAAGCTTCGTATATTTAATGCTTTTCTGTAAATTTTTTAAATTTTTATTCGAATTCGTTTTTAATTAATTATAAATTCCTGTTATACGCGCTATCGAAACGCAAATACTTTTCGCGAGTCTTAACGATTTTATAAATCGTTTCGATGCTATTACCGCCGCTGCCGCTTTTTTTTTTTTTGCTGCCGAAACTAAAGCTTTTGTTAAAACTTTTATCGATTTTATTATTTACGACGCTTATATAAATCGTTTAAAAAAAAATAACGCTTCGGTTTTTATAATAGTCGAAAATCGTACGAATCGCGCCGCGGCTCGGACTGCCGCTGCCGCTGCTGCTGCTGCGCCCGTTTCTGCCGGTTTGGCGGCTGCTGCTGTTTTAAAAGCTTTGGCTGCGCCGGCCCTTTTATTTAACGACGTTAATATAAAACGTATTTTTCGACGTTTCGAAAACGTCGCTCGGATTTATTTTAATCAGTTGGATTAAATTCTGAATTTTTACGAAAATATCGTAATTGTAATTTAAAATTCGATTACGGCTATCGTAAAAATCTTAATTAAAATAAATCGAATATTTTGCGAATTCGTTTAATATTAATTTTTTTTAATTTGCCGCTGCTTTTGAATCTGAAAAAAATAACGATAACGATAAAAAAAAAAATAACGATAAAAATAAATTGACTTAACGGCGGTTTTAAGATTTTTTAAATGTTTTTATTTTCTTTTTTTTACTTTTACGACGCGCATTCGTTATTGCTCCGTTATTATTATTTGTCGTATTTTTCAAGTATTTTTTTACAATTTTTTTTATATTCGTAAAATAGTTTTCTGATTTTCAGAAATTTTCGCTTGGTAAATAGCCTTTTTATCGCATTAAATAATATCGGCCTTTTTTTGTATTTTTATAAATTTGTATTAATTTAACCTCGTATTTTTCGGGTTTTTGAAATTTTATTATATTATTTTTCGGCTCGGTATCGTTCCGACCCTGCCAAAGTTTTAATAGAAAAACGTAGAAAATATCGTAAATACGATATTAAAAAAAAAGCTCGAATTAATAAGCTTGGCCGTGCTCGTATATAATTCGTTTAATTTTAAAAAGCTTTAAATATTTATTTAAAAACTTTCGAAAAAATCGTAGCTATCGAAAGTTTTTAATCGATAATAATATTTTATCGCTTATTTAAAATCTAGTCTTTTTATATTTAGCGTCGTAAAATCTTTTATAATTTGCGTTAATTTTTTTTAGCTTTTTATTAAATATTTTTTTTTTTTTTTGCAATATTTTAATTCGCTTTTCCGCTGACGGTATTTTTTTTTTTTTTCTACGACGTCGCTTTCGACGTTGCTACTAAGTTTTAAATAAAAGCCGTATAATATGCGAAAAAAAATAAAATCCGTAAAAACGTATATCGAATTATTATACGTAAATTCGGCTAAAACAAGCTTCGTAATTTAATCGTTTTGTCGATAATCGTAATACGTGCGAAAATAAAATTCTAAAACTTAATTTTAACGTTTCGTTTGGCTATTTGTTTAAAAATAAAAAGCGGTATTTAATCGACGTCGTATTTATAAATAAAATATTACTAAAAACCAAAATTTATTAATGAAAACTAATCTTTTGTTTGTAATAATCTTTTTAAAATAGCTAAAATTTTTGTAAACGTATTATATAAATATTTTAATTAAATCTAAGGCTGAAATCGTTTTTTATATCGGTATATATTTCGATAATTTCGTATATCGGTTTATTATAACGAATATCGAATCGTAAATACGATTTCGTTTTTTGCAAAAAAATAAATCCGTAATAAAATTTACAATTATTTTTTTTTAAAATTTCGTAAAAATCGAAAAAAAAGCTAACTCGCCATAAGATCGGTGCTTTTTAAGCTTGTTTTTTTATTACTTTTTATACGTATTAACGTAACGCTTTACGTCGCTTTGTAAATCAGGCCAGAAATACTTTTTTTCGATCAGTTTTAACGTTCGCCGAAAGTTTTAATAGCCGGCGGTCGGATCGTCGTAATTAATTTTTAATATTTCGCTTTTAATAGCGCTTTTATTCGAAATATACGCACGTCTTTTGTAACGTAATAATTTATTTTGGCTTATACGCTAATATTTTTCGGATTCGGCTCGATTGTTTTGCGAGGCCGATTCGTACGTTTTTTATAATATAAAAAAATCAGATTTTTATAATTTAAAAATAATTTTGTAAATCGATTTTGCTAGTTCGTTATTAGCCGTTTCGAATTATAATAATATAACGGCTACGCTCCGTGGTATATATTATTTGTAATTAATAATATTAGCAAAAAATAATCCGGCGAAAAAGCTTTTTATTTAGCTTTTTTCCGCTTGTTTTTTACTTTTTGATTCCGTTAATAAAAGCTTCGAATATTTATCGGCGCGAAATAATTTATATTCCGATTTTAAGCGTGTTTTTACTGCGAAAAACATTTTAGAATTTTTTAAATAAACTAATTTTAATTTACGATATAACGTAAGCAGCTGCTCGTTATTTTTTTTTAAATCTTTTTTTAAATTTGGCCGGCGAAAAAAATCATTCGCCGGATTAAAAACTTCTGTTTTATATTCGATTGCAAAATCGTATTTAGCTAGTTCGTCGGCCCATTTCGCTTAGCGTTCGTTTAAACGTTTTTTCGTAAAAAAGTATTTCAGATTGTAATAATTTGTACGTATAATAATAACGTCGGAAACGCTACGTAAATATTAGCTTTACTGTTTAAAAGCGTAAATTATAGCTATTAGCTTAGCGTCGTAAATTTCGTATTTTTGTTTTATAAAAAAAAGCTTTTTCGAATAATACGCGATAAAATGCCAACGTATCCTCGTATTTTCGCCGAACAATTAAAATAATATTCCGCCTATAACGAATTTCGAAGCGTTTGTTTCGATTTGAATTTTTAATCGAAAATCGAAATAGCGTAAAATCGGTGTTTAGCAAAACTTTTCTTTTAAAAATAAAAAAACGAGCTTTGCTTCGAATAAAAAACGAAAAAGGTCCGATATTTTTTTTCGTTATATTTTTTTTAAAAAATTTGTAATAAATCGGCAAAGCTTAACGTAATTTTTAATAAAACGTTTATAAAAGTTAATAAAGCCTAAAAATACTTAAATATTTCGCCACGTAATAAAAAAGAGCCATTTCCGAATATTATCCACTTTTTCTAGATCCATTTTAATTCTCGTAAAAATAACGACGAAGCTTAAAAACTTAATTGTATTCGTATCGAAAGCATATTTTTTCAGATTTCCGTAAAATTTGTTAATACGAAGTTTTTCGAAAACTTTTTTTATCGCGTTTGTATAATCGTCGGGATTTTCGAAAAATATTAAAATATCGTCGAAGTAAATTATATACGTAATATTTATTAAACCGACTAAAACTTAATTAATATATATTTAAAAAGTTGCTAATGCGTTCGAAAGGCCGAAAAGTAATACGCAGTATTCGAAATGTTCGTAACGAATACGAAACGCAGTTTTCCATTTATTTTTCTTTTTTATTCGAAGGCGATGATACGCCCAAATAAGATTTAGCTTAGTGAATATTTTAGCTTTTTTTAAACGATCTAAAGTTTCGCTAATAAAAAATAAAAAAGTTCGATTTTTAACCGTAATTGCGTTTAAACCTTTATAATCGACGCATAATCGTAAACTTTCGTTTTTTTTCGGTATAAATATTACCGGTGCGCCGGCAGAGCTAATAAATTTTTTTATCCAGCTTTTTTTTAAGCTCGAATCGAAATATTCGCGCAATTCGATAAGTTTAAATTTCGACAAAAAGTAAATTGATTTTTAAAAAAAGTTTTTTTTTTTCGCGAGATTTATTCGATGTTTTATAAAATAATAAAAAGCTAGGATAACCGCGGCGGTATCGTCGAATACGTCGGCGTAATCGTCGTATTTAAAAGGTAATTAATATTGTTTTTTAATAGCTTTTTTTAAAACAATACAAAACGCTTGCTTTTTTTTAAATTTCTTTTTAAAACGTTTAATTATAACGAAATTAAATTGTAAGCGTTCGATTAAATATCGCCACGATTTAGCTCGAAAGCTTATAGCGGAGTCGATATTTCGCAACCAAAAAAATCTTAAAATAAGTAAAACCTTTAAAATATTTATATCGCAAGCCACGAAATCGCTTTGTATTTTTTTAATTATTTTATAATTATTAATAGCGCGAATAAATTGCGTATGCGTGCCGTAAATAGTTTTTTTTTTTTTTTTAATCGTAAATAAATCAATACGTTTTTAAATTGGTTTTTATTTATATTTAATTAATAATTTTTAAATTATACAGTTTTTTTTCGCGCCGCAGTCGATAAAAGCTCGTTTCGTACGAGTTTTGCTTTTAATTTTTTTAATTTCGACTGAAATTATTATTTTTTACTTTTTTTTTTCGTTCGATTTTATTAGCAACAACGAAATTAAAATCGAGCGAAAGCTTTTTCCGAATTTTTAGATTTGTTAGCTTCGGAGCAATTTAAAGTTATATATTTTTTTTTATTGCATTTATAATATTCGACTTTTAAATAATTAATTATATAATACTTTTTTTTTTTAGCAGCGATTATATTTCGAAAAATAAAAAAAGTCGTTAAAAGTTTTAAGATTTTAAAGGATTTTGTTAGAATTATCGTTTTTTCGCTTTTGTTTTTTTTTTTGTAACGTATTTTCGAATCGAAAACGGTATATATTTGTTTTAGCTTTTAAATTTTAATCGTAAATATAAATCTTTTTTTTTTTTTTTTTTTTGCGTTCGTTTCGTCGTTTATTATTTTTCGTTTCGTCGTTAATAATTTTATTAGCATTTTCGATACGACGAGCGATTAATATTAATTTTTTATGCGAATTTGTAACTGCAATATTGTTTCGTTTAATAATTTTTTTTCGAAAAATAAATCGAAGTTTTGCAAAAAGCATTTTTTTTTTAATCGCATCGTTTGTTATTTGCAATTGCTATTCGAAATTATTTAAATAAGCAACGAAATTATTAATTAATTTATGCTTTTTTTGCTTCGCTTTATCGTATAAATTCGAAGCCGCGATTTCTCGATTTTCCGCATTTATTAAAAAGTTTAATATTTATTTTTTAAAATCGTTTTATATAATTCGAATATTCGTAAAACGTCGTTCGTATCCGATTTATTTTTTTTTTATTTTATCGTCGAAAACTAAAATACAAGCGTTAATTTTCTTTTGATTAATATAAAATATTATTTTTTTATCCTGGCGGAAATTTCGCTTTGCACGCCGAATAAAAGATTAAACTTTTTTAATATTTTTTCTTCGATATATTAAAAAATCTTTTATTTTTAATATTTTTCGGCTCGAATTCGCTGTGTTTTTTACAAAAAATATAATATGCTTAAAAAAAATGCTAAATCGTTTTTAATAAATATTATTATCGTAATATTCCGAAAATATTTTATAATAATCGCTAGCTTAAATTATTTTCTGTTTTTTCTTAGCTGGAACGGTGTTAAAAAATATAAAATTTTTTTTTTTAATATTTTCGAAAGCGTTAAGTTTTCGTTGAAATTGTTTAACTTTTTTTCGGAATTCGTTTCGGCGTTTTTTAGTTTTTTCGAATTTTTTAATTATTTCGTAATTTTTTTTCTTAATCTTTTTCTGCTTTATTTTAATTCGTATCTTTTTTATTTTTTTACGTTTATCGTTTTTTTTTTGTTCGGCGCGGATTCGTTTATTAGCTAAATAAATCAGGATTTCGGTAGAAAGTTTTTCCGAATCGTTTTAAGCGTGGCTTTTTTTAATAATTTCTTCGATAAAAAAAATTAAAAAGTCGTCGCGCTTTAATAATAAAGTATTTTCGATTTTTGATAAGGCTGGTAACGTTAAAAAAAACGATAATACGAGGTTTTTCTAAGCAGCCGAAAATACTAGGTTTTTTTAAATAATTGAAAATGCTTGTTTTTTACGAATGCGAAAAATTATAATATCGATAGTAACGATATAAATATAATAGTATAATAAAAAGTTGTTTTAATAATATCGAATTACCGTTTCGGTAAATAAAAAAATTAAAATATAAAAATTGAAAAACAAAAAAACATTAGTTTAAATAATAAAATTTAAATAAAATTAAATTAATAATCAGATTGATTTTTACTTTTTATATTTTTAGTAAAAAGCGTGTATAAATACAAAAGAAGAAATAAAACTTTCGAAAAAAGTATTTCTCAAGAAACCAGGCGAGCTTTATTTAATATGCTTTTCCAGCCCTTATTCCGACCTTTTTTCAATTCTTTTTAATATAACCTTAATAACTGGTTTTTTAGCAATTATTTTTATAAAAATGTTTTATCTAAATATTATTTCCAGCTTTTATAGTACTATCCGGCCCTTACGGCCTATCCGCAGAAAGTTTTATTCGAGGGTTGGTAGGAGGCAGAGGGTCTTGGCGGATCACCTGATTCATACACGTGATGTTGGTTCCTGACACTAACGCTAAATTACAGGCCGATATTCGAAAGTTTAAATTTAACGTTATTCGGACCCGTTACTTAGATTTTATTATTTCGATTAAAAGCTTAAAAATAAATTTAAAAAAAGTCTTCGTAATCGCCTACTAAAAGCTTTTTATTATTATAAAAAGTGTACAAAGCTTTTTTGGTTTTTGTAACTTTTACCGACGTTTTATTCGAAACTACGATATAATTGCAAAGCTTTTGGTTTATTTAAGCAAAGCTAACGTTTCTTTTAATTTCACTTTTGAATATCAGAAAAATTTCGACCTTTTTATATTAATTTTTATTATTGCATCAGTTTTATAATATTACAAGCAAAACCTTTTTTGCATATTAAAAATTAACGCTTCCGACGGCGTAATAGCTTTTGTGCTTTTGCAATTCTATAGCGACGATTGGCTTTTAATCGCTTATTTTAGCAAAACCATAGCTTTCGCAAAGCTAAACTACGTCGTATACGATAAAAAGATATTCGTAATCGTAAGATTTTTAAATAATTTTCGTATTAAATTAGCTAGTTTAATTTATTAAATTAAAATAATTATTAATTACAAAGCTTTAAAATATTTTATAATTTCCAAATTTTTAAACGCTCGATAAGCACGCTAAGCCGAGCTTTTCGCCGATTACAATTTTCTTATTACGTACAAACTAAATAAATACAACTTTTTGGCTGACGTATTAATACGTCGTACGACCGAACTCGACCGTTAAAACTTTTTTAAACGCATTCAGCGCCTGCAAACTCTTTTTCGAACCGATCAGATTAATTATCGCTTTTTAATTAAAAAAACTTCGATTTTCCACGGCTTTCGAAACAGCTGTTTTTATCGTTGAAATAGCTGATTTTTTTTCCGCATTCCGTGTCGTTGATTAAATTCTTTACGCTAATCGCACAGCTAGCAGCCTGATAGCCTTTCGAAAAAAAGCTGTACGAAACGTTATAAAAAGGAACGACGATAATAATATTTCGTATATATTTAAACGCGATCTGCTATTATATTACGGTCGCTTAATAATATCAGACGTCGATTATTTTCGTTTGACTTTTATACGAAAAATGCACGACCAAATTTTTACCGCTTATTCTAGCGTTCGCAAAACTACGCAATTGCTTTCGGATTAATATTATTAGCGAAATATAACAGCTTTCGTAAAACAATATTATCGCAACTGCTACGCTTATCGAAAAAGTTTTGTTTTAAAAAATAAGCGCTCCGGCTTTTTTCAGCTTTTTCTTGTTTCTGACCATTTTTAAAAACACGTTATAATAAACTTTTGCAATTTTAATAAAAACAAATACGATTACGATAACGTATTCGTAATAATAAATCGCTTTTCCAAGTAAGTTATTTCGATTTTTTATTATAAAAATATCGACGTTCGAAGCCTCGCTAAATTATATATATTTCACGTATATAAGTATTTTAGCCTTTCAAAAAGTATTATTAGCGATCGTAGCCTCTAGTATTAATTTACTTTCTGGTCTGAATTAAACAAAATACTCGGTACGCAATTAAAACTTTCGATAGCCGCTTATTTTGAAACCGATAGTCAGACCGAAATTTATAATTAATATCTGCAAAAACGCTTTCGATTTTTCGTAAATTTTTACTAAAACGATTAAAACGAATTTCTTTTAATAATAAATTTCGTTCAAATAGTTTTTTTTTACGAAAATCTAAATGGCTTTTTATTTTTTGAAATTGTATACGATTATACTTTTTATATTAATTGAAATTGAAAACTCGATATTTTTTTTTTCTCAATTTTATATATAAATTAAACGCAAACGAAGCTCGTACGTACGCTCGCCGTTATTACGACGCCTGAAACTTCGCTAAATCGCATTTTTAATAAACCCACGACAAAATAAAAAAAAATGCGAATAAGTTTCGCCGCGCGATCGATTTTAATATTGGCGACTACGTATGGTTCGATATGCGTCCATTTCCGACCTCCCGGCCTTTTCGTAAGCTCGACAATCTTATAAACGATCTTTTCAAAATTGTAGCCAAAATTTTCGACAACGCTTTTAAACTAGATCTTTTTAATATTATAAACGTATATTCAGTTTTTTACGCTAGTCGACTGCGTAAAACAGCTGACGACGCGCTTTCAGATTAAATTAACCTAGCTTTTGAATTTATTAATATAATTAATAAGCTTGAATACGAAATCGAAAAATTAATCGCCTGTCGAATACAGCGAAAAACCTTTTAATATAAAGCTTTTTAAGTAAGCTTAAATAAAAATCTTACGTAATATTCCGCGTCTGATTTTATATACGCTTTTTTAAAAATGCGCGATTTTCATTTAGCGTATAAAAAGCTTTCCGGTTCTTTTGCAAAACTTGTAAATTGGTTAAAAGCGTATTCCGAAGGTTTAAACTCGTACGATTATTTGGATAACGACGTACCAATAAATAAAAGCTCGAAAACGCGTTTTTTTCGGACGGAGGAATAATGTAACGATTCACTCGTTTGTTTTTCGCGTCACCTTAGCAATTACGTATAGTTGCAAACTTTCTGGTCTTCTGATAAGTCTCCCATCAACTGTGAAAACTATTATATATATAAAGCTCTTTTCTCTTAGCAACCTTTGCCTTTTACAATTGTTGATTTTAAATAAATATCTTTGTTACAGAACCAAAGGCTCATTTTATACCATGTGAACACGGCGACCAATTGACTGATCTCCCAGCCCTCCGACTGATTAGATCGTCACAATAGTTTAATCTATCCAGCCAATATTCGGCCGGCATTTTTTTATTATAATTTTTGCATTTTTCAAACCGCGGCATTTTTAGAACGGACATATTAGAAATCTGTTGGAATATTTTTATTTTTATTTTTTCTCGGTATTCTGGCGTTTTAAGGAAGTTTGCTTTTAGCTATCGGTTCAAGTTTTTTATTTGTTTAAACGATAAACTTATACTAAAACCTTTTATAGCTTTATTAAATTGCTTTTTTTCTGTTTTGCTTGCGAATGCATTTGGAAATTGCTAAAGCTTTTAGCGAATATCCGATATAAGCCTTTTAAAAATTTCTGCCGATAATTGATTATTATTAAGTTTTGCAAGGCCTGATATAGGTATGATAAATGAAATATCTTTTGATATTGGTCCTGATTGTGTAAAATAGCTTTCGGAATTGGTTAATAAAAAAGCAAATGTATTTTTTTATTCGTGCGCATTTTTTTTTATTAAATGCTAACGTTTTCGATTTTGGCCTTATTTAAACCTTTGCTGAATTAAAGTTTAAAAAGGCCTTTTGTCGTGTATATTTAAAACTGTGGTTTTTCGTATTATATAAATTTCCTTTTAATAATCTTATATAATTTTTTTCTTATTATAAAAGTAGATAGGAAAACCAGACTGATACGGCCACATGTCGGTAGGTAAAATAGTCTAGGGAATCCCTAGAAAAGACTGAAAAAAGGAAAAAAAAAATAAATAAAAATATAAATTAAACTGCGTGCTTATGGTACTATCTAAAAGGGTGCTTTGCTTTTATATCTGTTAAAAATAATCAATAGCAGAAGGTTTCGAAAGAATCCATGCCTCGACCATAGCTAAAACTATTAACTTTTATTAATACAAAATATTACCGTTTTACATTCTGTTTCAAATAATATACGTAATCGTTTCTGACTACGACTAAAAAAAAACATAATTTTAATAAATGCAATCTAATTTATTTTATATAATTTAAAAACCAATTAATTAAAAACCGAACTTTTTAATTTTATATTTTTTCGGTTTTTTAGCCCGTCCTTGGCCTTTTTGCTATTAGCTCCTGCGAAAAAATAGCGTTTCGCTTATCGTTTAAATTATTTTATTCATTTTGCTTTTTTGAAAAATAGCTCGATAAAATATTAATCGAAGTATCGTTTAAACCTACGAACGTTCTGATAGCTTTTTCGTCGATAATATTATTAAATATCGCCGCGACGAATGCTTTTTACGATTTTTCTCCGTAAATAATAAATTCCAGCTTAAACGTAATTTTACGCTTTGCAAAAAGCGCTAAAAAGTTTTATATTAAAATCGTAAAAATAATCGATTAATTCGTCGTAATTAAAACCGATTAACGCTTTTGCTTCGCGTAAAACTGATAGATCGAACCACGGTTATTTGCCGACGAATGCTTTTGAAAAAGCTTCGAAATCTGTAAAAAAAACTATTCCACGAAATAATTCGGAAATAATCGTTTGCAATCGAAACCACCGAAAATGCTATAATTGCTTTCGCCGTAATATAAACAATATTAAATTGCCTATCGGATTATCGTTTTCGAAATAGTTTTTATATCTCTGCGCCGTATAATTATTCGAATAAACCAGCATTGCGCCGTCGGTTTTTTAAATTCTGAATCTAACGAAAACCTTTTGCTTAGTCGAAAAGCTGACAAAAGTTATTTTATTTTTTATTCCGTAGCTTTCGGTTTTGTAATCCGATAAAATAGCCGAGGCCACTGCTTTAAACGCGCTGAAATACAAAAAAACTAGATTTTTCTAAATAGTTTTAATCAGCTTAACGTCGTGGTATAATTGCAAATAAACTTCGATTATTTCCGAATTGTATGCGAATACAAACAAAACGTAATAATCGAAAATGGCGTCGATAAAATCTTCGATTTTTTTCTTTTTTTAAAAATCGGCGATATCGAATTTTATAATTATAATACGGTCGGGGCCAATAAAACCTAAAGCGATCGAAACGTTAAAATATATTACGAGGCGGCAGTTTCCAGAATTTCGAATAATTAAAACAGCGAAATAAAAGCCGGAATGCATTTTAAAAGTTTATTAAATGAAATTATAAAGCATATTGGCGAAAAAAGCTGTAAGCGCTTTTTGGGTTTTAACCAATCGGAAATAATGCTTATATATAACCATCTTTTTTTTTATAAAATGCAATAATAGCTTATTTTTTCCGTTGTGAAACTTTACGTAATTAACGAATTCGCAGCTTAATTTAAATAAACTTTAAAACATATTTTCGATCGAAAAGCCAAAAAAATCGGCTTTTAAAAATACTCGTTGCTTCCATTTTTCCACGTTTTAATCGAGCTTTATAATCGCGCTAAAAACCTTAAAATCTGTTTTAAAATTTATATAACTCAAATAAGCTTTAGCACGCGCTTAAATAATTCTTGCAGTTTTTCGTCGAAACATAAACTGATTATTAAAATCAACTTCGAACACGTCGTAATCCGAATTTTTAATAACAGCGAATCGATCAGCGAAGCCGATAACGTCGACTTTTTTTATAATTAAATCGCAATACGCCGCGTACAGCGCACGTAAAAATAACAGAACTTGCCGTTTTTTCTAAAATTAACGTTATTCGTAAAAACGAAATTAAAAAATCGAAGTTTTTTAGCGAAAAAAAACTCGAGTAAAAACGGGTCACCGTTTTCAAAAGTCTTTTTTATTTGTTTTAGCGTATTACATTTACAATTTTCCGAAAAAAACTTGGTTTAATTTTCGTTCGAAACAAAAAAAAAAAAACTAACGGATTTATTTGGCTTTTATATAAAAATATCGAAATAAAATTTTTAAATTGTTTCGTCGTCGAAAACGAAAATTTTAAACAAAATAATCTAATTTTATACTTTTTATATAATTTTTCCCGCGATAACTTCGATATCCTTTTCCAAGCTTTTTCGGTCGAATCGCGTAATAATCGAAATCTTAAATACTTTTATCAAAATTTAAAAAATATTAGCGGTTCGACGTTTTTAAACGCAGCAAGCGTTTTTAATATTTACGTATTCAGTTTCGAAAGGTCAGATTTAAAATCGTTTAAATTTTTCCTTTTCGAAATATTAAAATCTTCTAAATCTAATTTTGTAAAATCGTCGCGTTTCCTATTAACTAGCTTAAAGCCTATAGCTCGGCGTTGATTTCCGGCTATTTTCGCTCGCGATACCTTTTCTGCTGACAACGCGAATAATTTTCTTTTCCGAACAAAAAAAGTTTCGAAAATATCGGCGCGCTTTTCCACGTTTTTTGTTTTTATTTTTTCCGGAATCGTTTTTATAAATATAATAAGCTTTTTATATTCGAATAAACGGTTGTTTGTTATTACGTTTCTGATTTCGTTTTCTGATTCGTTTTCGATAATTAAAAATAAAAATCGCTGAATTGTTTTAATTATTTTAAAAATATTAATTACTACCGCGTATATTTTTTCGAACTAAACGAAAATAATATTAGCTTTTTCGTTCCTTTCGTCGTCGTAAATTTAAAATATCGGAATAGCGTCGGTTTTTTTTTTCGGTATAAAAATACCGCATTTAGCGACATTTAATTTTTTGCTTTAAAAAAAAATCAAACTTAAAATTTCGCAACCGATTAAAACTTTTTTTAGCGATTGTATAACGTCGTCGATCAGTTTGCAAACAGCTGTAAAAAAGCTTGTAAACCTGCGGACTTTTAAATTATTAGCTTTTAAAACTTGCGCTTTAAAAATATAAGCGTTTAATACCCAAACTTTTTTTTTAATAAAAATAATAATTTCGAAAAAGCGAGCGAAATGCCGAAATAAAATAATACCGATAATTTTGCTAAAAACGTATTTTTAAATATTTTTTTTTCGTTAATTTAGTAAAAAGCGCAAAACCCGGTTTATTATCTTTTTTTTATTATTTCGAGTTTTTTTTACTTCGGCGAAAGCTTTTAAAACGTTATTGTAATTTAATAAAAATTTATCGTAATTAAAACTTTTGCGAACGAATTCAGCTTTAACAAAACTTTCGTAATCGAATAAAAATTCGTTAACGTTTTTAATTATTATATCGAATTATTTTATAAATATTTTTACAAAAGCTGTTTATTAATCCGAAATAGCGGTATTATATACCTGTTTAAATTCGAAAAGATTGCGTATAATAGTTCCGTTCTAAAGTAAATTAAAAATAAGTTTGCCAGGTTTAACAACGCTTTGTTTAAAAAACGATATAATATCGATAAATTTATTAATTAAAAAAATATATTATATTTATTAAAAAATAAATAAAAAAAATACGGAAATTGTAAAGTATTTGTATTTAAAAATTACGGAAATCCGTATGCTATTTTTTTAATAAATTACGACTGTTTAGATAAGCACCCGTTTAAAACAGCGAAAAAAATGAATAATACAAAAAATAACAAATAATAAAATGCATAAAAAATAGTTTTCGTAAAATATGCGAGCGATATAAATATATCAAACGTGCGGCTCAAACATATATAAAGCTTTTGTTCTGGCAAATAAAAATACAATCAAACAAAAAAAAATATAATAAATGTTTCAAATAATATAAAAAAAAAATCTTAAAAATAAATAATATATATAAAACAAAATAATTAAATTGTATACAAATAAAACAAAACGAGAATAATAAAATAATATATAATAAAAAAAAAATAATAAACAGCAAAAACAATAAAACAGTTAGTAAATAATTTTGTAAACACTTTTCTTTTTTTCGGTTATAAATGGAATCACGATTTAAATTATGCTTTTAGCAGCGAAATTATCGTCCGGTTGTTTTCAAACCTTTTTAAAAAGTTTTTTTTTTTCAGAAGTATAATCGTTTTGATCGGAATCGTCGTCGGATTCGCTGAAATCGAAATCGCTGTCTAAATCAAAATTTAAAAAGTAAACTTGCTGATTTTTTTTGTAAAATCGCTTTAACCGGTTGGCGGCGAACGTTTTTTTTAGTTTTATTTTATCGAATTCCGTAAGCTTGTAATAGCTTTTATTTAATTCGGTTTCGTATATTTCGTAAAATCCGAGCTATTTATAATTAAATTTAATATCGGCCGATTTATTAATAGCGCGCTAAACGTCGTAAATTAAAATCAAATTTCTTTTTTTAATTAGCGTTTTTTTTAAAACCTTAGTTTTATTCCAGATTTTCTTAGCTGCTTTTTTATACCTTTTTTTTTTAGAATTATTTTTTTTATATTTATATCGCGGTAATTTAATTATTTAAATTTTATTATTAATAAATCAGCTTTCGTTTTTATTTTAACCACGTTATAAAACTTTTACACAAGCCATTTTGTTTCCAAAAGCAATCGAGCGTTTTTGCCGTATTAAATAAAAAATAAAATTATTTTAATAAAACGTATATATATATACGCATAGCAAAAAGCATTTTCGAAAATTTCCGCGACTAACGCTTATAGCCTTCTCGAATAGCTTTTGAAAAGCCGTCGAAAATATTCCTATAGCTTCGTTCAACGGATCCGTTACTTTTCGAATTATAAGCTAAGATTTAAATGCGCTAAATGCCGTATTTTTTTATAAAAATTTCGACAACGCTTTTATTTTCGAATTTATTATCGATATTTAATTTGCTAAACAAACCGTATCGATATACAACGTTTTTTTAAAAAAAAGTCGCTATAATTTCGAAAATAGCGTTTCGAAAAAATCGCTTTTCAGATTATTTAAATAAATCGTTAATAACAAATACGAAATATATATAACCGCGATCGGTAATTAATACGCGTATAACGTCGAAATTGACTTTTTTTTAGATTTTAAAAAACCACGTCGGATATAATAAGTTCTTTTTTCGGCCAGGTTTTCGTTTTTAGCAAAAAATACAGCTTTTAACGAAAGCTTTGCAATTTTCGAAACATTTTTTTTATTAAAAATCGTTTTTAATTCGGTAATAAATGGCTTTAGCTTTTTTATAAAACATTTTTTCGTAAGCTTTTTTTATAATTTGAAACTTGTCGGCCTTATTATTTATTACTAAGCGTTTTTAATATATATTATTTTTTATTTTTTATCGGCTAAAATATAATCGAAAATCTGATTTTTAAATAATTTAAACTAATAATTTAATACGTTAAATAATTTAAACAAAATAATTAAATAATATGCGATTAAATAAAAATCCTTAGTTTTGTAATTATCGATCAAAAGTTTATTTTCGTCGTTAATCGGCTTATTCCGATCGTTTTCGGTCAAATCCATTCGCGATGCCAGCCGAAATAATAACGCGAATGCTTTTTCGGCCCGAAAATCGATGTTTTTCATTCGCGATGCCAGCCGAAATAACAACGCGAATAGTTTTGGCTTTGTAAAACCCAAAGCGCAAATAGCGAAGCAGCCGATTTCGTTAGCGATTTATTCGTCGATATTTTATTCGCTTTGTTTAGCGAAATCAAACGGATAAAAGCGTTTTCGTTTGGAAAAGCCGTTTGCCGTAATATTAATTGTTTTTTTAATATGTTTAATTTCGAAATTTATAAATCGCATTTAAATTATTTAATTAATAACGAATGCTTTTAGCAGGTTATTAGCTTTTTTATTTAATTAATCGATAAAAACTTTTGCGTCCGTTTTCAAAATAAAATGCACGCCGTACAGTTCGCTTTTTATTTTTTTTATTGTTTTAAAAACGCTTCGATATTCTCGTTTAATAATATCGTAGCATGCTTTCGCGGCGAATTATAAGCCGCTTTCGAATCGTAAAAAATGTCGTTTTTTATTTTCATCGATTTGTTACAATACAATTTCCTAACCGAAAATACTGGCATCGATAATTAAAATGATTTTTTTTGCGTCTGAATTGTAATCGATCCGCATAAACGATAAAACCGATAAAAAATCGTTTTTAAAAACTTTTATAGCTTTGTTCTATTCTTTTTTCTAAACGAAATCGATTTTTTTTTTTATCGTAGCGTAAATAGATGCAACTTTTTAAAAAAAGTTTTTAATCCAATTGCGATAATAAATCATAACGCTAATAAAAGTTCTGATTTCGGTAATATCCTCACACTTTTTTTATTCGCAGATCTTTTTAATTTTTTTTCGTTAAAAATGGCGGCCAGCGCTGTTAATTACATAATTAACGATATTTATTTCGAATATGCAAAATTTTAATCGAAAGCTAATAATAGCTTTGATTTTTTCGAAGCAGACCATAATTTTATCGATATTTTAAATATATTTTATTATATAACGTCGAATTTTAAAAAAAAATTTTTTATTATTATAATATAATTTAAAGCTTTTTATTTTAACGTCGTTAACGTAAAAAAAAGCAATATTAAAAATACAAATTATAAAAACCTTATATACGATTTTTACGAATTAAATAATCGAATTAATAGCTTTTATAAATATTCTAATTATACGCAGCAAACCGATTAAAATTTAAATTGCTGTTATATCTCGAAATCGTAAATCAAGCATTAAATAATCGTAGCCGGAAAACAAATCGAAAAAAAAAACGATCGTTAGTTTTGCAAATTCGTTCGAAAATTAATCGACGTTGAATAGCACGTTGGCGTTTCGAATCGTTATTTTATTTATTTCGACGACCGCGGTAATAAATCTGTAAATGCTTTTTTTTTTTTTCGCAACGATAAACTATTTGTTTTTATATAGGCCGTAGCAGAATTCGAAAATCTTTTGCTTAATTCGTTTTTTTAGCATTTCGATTATTTTATTTTGGAAAATTTTAAAAATTAAAAAAGTTTTTTTTTGCCAAGCTTCGTACGATACGATTTTAATATCGATATAAAACGTAACGTTAAAGCTAAATTAGCCTATTTCGATAAAATCGAAAGTTATAGCTTTTTTTCGGTTGCGTAAAACTTCGTATAAAACTTTTTTTTTTTTTAGCAAAAATTAGGTTCCGATTGCTAAATTATCAAATCGTTTTTTTATAAATCGGCTGCCAAATAATAAACTGGAAAATCGGCCGGTAATAAATTTTTCGAATTCGCCAATAATTAATTAAAATAATTTTATTACTTCGTTTTTTTCAAACCAATCGTTTATTTTTTCGAAAATATTTCCACCGGATTCGCTAAAATTTACAAATCGTATTTTATCAGTTTTGCGCTTATAAAAAATACTAATATTAATATAAAAAAATAAAATATATAAATCGGATTTGTTTAATACAAAAACGAAATCTTCGAAACTTTTATTTCCGAATTAATAATCAAAAATATTAATATTAATTAATTTTACTCGCGGTGCTATTTCGATTAATAACGCGAATGCTTTTAATTAAATATTTTCCAGGTTTTATTATAACTCAGCGTTTATTTTGAAACCAAAGCCGGCTATTCGTTTTTTAATAAAACGTCGACTAAAAAAACCTTATCGCCGGCGACGATAATTTAATTTTAAAAAAATCGGTTTTAATTTTAAAAAAAAGCTTTTATCTGGCCGTTCTCGATGTATTTAAAACTAACGAAACTTTTTAAAATTCAAAGTATTTCAAAAATAATAAAATAAAAGCATTTTTTTATTATTAAAAAATCTTTATAAATAATAATACTTCCAACGTCGATTTTTATATTTCGTACAATTTTATTAAATTCAATCGTATTTTTATTAACGATAATATAAATTATTCGCTTATCGGTGATAATCGAAATACTATTGGTTTCGGCCGTTTCCTGATTTATATAATTAACTTCGGCTTTACTATCGAATAGAACGAAGGCGGTCGTACTTTTTTCAAATATTATTTTTATTTTTAATACTTTTATAATTGTGTAGAAACAGTTTCGTCGTTTTAACTTTTGGGTTTTTATAACGAAGGCCAAAAAACTGATTTTTTCCGAGGATTCCTTCCTATCGGCTAAATTAATTGCGGTATTATAAATTTCTTTCTGGTTTTTTTTTAATTTAAAATCGTTTTTTCCTCGGATAATTTTAATTTTTTCGTTTCGTTTTAATATAAAAATTTGTTTATTAATAATTTTATCGAATTTTTTTTTTATGCTAAATAAATCGCTAAATTTCAATTTAATTTTCTGTTTTATAATTTTTTCAATAACTTCGTCGACGGCTTCGGAGCTAATATATTTGTCGATTTATTTTTCGCTTTGTATTAATAATAAACGTTTAAAAGCTAGTATTTTCTAAATGATTTAAACCGGAGTATCGATATCGATATCTTTTATATCGTCGTTAATTTCTTTTATTATAAGCGTTTTTTTGATAATTTTATCGGTTTTTTTTCGAATTCCAAAATCTTTTTTCTTTCGATTTTAACGTTTTTTTTCATATTAATTGATTTAGCGAATAAAACAAAAGCATTTTGCTTTTTTATAATTCGCTAGCTTAATTATACAGCCATAATATTTGCAAATGCGATATTTGCATTTGTAATATATATATTTAACTTTTATTTATATATTTAAATTCCATTCACATTTAAAATAAAAGTTTTCTTTTTAATTAATACGCCTTCCGGAATGTTTTCTCTTTTATTAATAAAAATCGTTTTTATATTTTTTCTGTTTTCCAAGCAATCGTTCCATTTCGTATTTTTTATTTTTAAGCGAATAATATTCAACCAGCTTTAATTCTCAGCTTTATTAAAAAAGCTTATTTCTGCTTTCGTCGGTCCGAAGCAAATCGCTCCGTATTTATTAATATAACAAATACTATTATTCATACAAAAATTAAATGCTTTGCATTTTAAGCGAATATAAAGTTTTTCGCAATAAATTTCTTTATTATTATAAAATTCATACTTAAGGCTACGGGATTTGTTTTAATAATTACTTTTATTATTTTAATAGCCGCGATTTTAATTTCCGCGTTGATTTCCTTTTCTTTTTTGATAATCGTTATTATAATTAATGTTTCGTTAATCCTGATCGCTAATACGGAAAGGTTGCCATTAGGCAGCTATTACTTTTACGATAGCTTAGCGAAATTAATCGCTTCGCGCATTTTAAAAAAAATAATTATTATAAAAACCATTTTAATCGTTTTTATTATCCGAATTAATATAAAAAAGTTTTTTCTGCTATTGTATAAAACCTTCGATTTTATTTTAAAATTTTTAAATTTTAATATCGGTAAATTTTAATATAAGAGTTTCGATATTTTTATTAAGCTTTTCCAAACTAATAAGTTTTGCAAAACGATTAAATAGTATAATAACTAATTGTTTTTTAGCGATTTCGGTAACTTTTAATAGCTAAGCATATTTCTGTACTAAAGCTTCCACGTCTTTTTTATAAATAAAAGAAAAAGATTTCTTTTAATTTATAGCTTCGATAATACGTTCGCTTTGGTTTTATTTGAAAACGAATTTTACAAATTTGAAATATTAATCGAAAGTTTCAGAATTTTATTTATTAATCTTAAAATACTTAATAGTTTTATTGCGAATATTAATTAAAAGGCCAAGTAAAAACAATTTTCTTTGTTTAATTTCGCTTAAAACTTTTTTATTAACGAAAACGTTAAAAACCCTCGTATAAATACGACAATAGGCCTTAAGTTTTTTAGCTTAGCGAATTATCATAACAAACTGTTTAAAAAAAGCGATAATATCGCGAATCTGCTAGCGATTATAATCTCGGAATTCCGATTTCAAAGCTTTAACTAATTTACGTCAATCTCGAGCCTTAATAGCTTTCCATTTATTTATCGATTTAATAATATCTTTAATAATTGAATTATAATAGCGAAAAAGTTTATCGAATATTTTAATTTCTAAAACTCCGAAATCCTTACAGATTTTTTTATATTTTTCGATAAAATCGGTAACGTTGGCGCTACTAAATAAAAATGCACCAAAAGAGCCAAAAAAAGGCATGCGGCCTCGTATAAAAAAACGAAAAGCGTCGTTGTTTATAATATTAATAAAAATATTAATAAAATTTGAATTAAACGAATAAATATTTTCTAAAATTGCAAATTAAAAATTTTTAATATAAAAGAAATCGTTTTTAATAGAAAAGCTATCAAAAAAGTCTTTGTATTTTTTAAAAAAATTAAATAAAATAAAATTGCGTTTAAATATTTAAATAGCGTATTAAAAAACTTGTTTTTTAATAAGTTAATTAAATTAATATAATATTATTATATAATCCACGGTTTCGATATTCCGTAGCTTAAGCTAATGCACGTACAGCCATCTTTTTACTATTTTTAATAAAAAGCCGCAAATTGTAATTGCTATAATCATAAAGCGTAAAATCAAAAAGTTAAATTTTCGATAAGCGTTTAACCAAAAAAGATTTAATTCAAAAAGGCCGAGCGCAACGGTCGAAGCGTATAAACCAATATTCGATTTATTATTTTTAAACAAAAAAGCGACTTTCGAGCTTTAAACTTCGCACGATTTAAAATTGCCTAACCGTAATTTCAAACGTTTCTGAAATATATTGCATTTTTGTAATTTAATAATTATACGCAAAATAAAAAAAGCTATTAGAAATCCTTTATATAATACAACTGCGAATAATATTATATAAAAAGTCTTTTAAGCCGTAATAGCGAAATATCGAAATCGACCTTAATTGCGAATTTGAAAAATGCATCGGCGAATATATAAAACGAAACACCGAAGTTTTAAATTCTTGCGTAAATCACCAAATGTAAAAATAAATAGGAAAACCAAATTAATACGGCCATATATCGGTAGGTAAAATAATCTAGAAAATCCCTAAAAAAAACTGAAAAAAGGAAAAGAAAAATAAATAAAGGTATGAATTGGACTGCGTGCCTATGGTACTATTTAAAAAAATGCCTTGCTCTTATACCTGTTGAAAATAGTCAATGGCAGGGGGTTTCGGAGGGGTCCATGCCTCGACCATAGCTAAAACTACCAACTTCCATTAATACAAGATATCACCGTTTTACATTATATAGGTTTTTTTTTCTAACTTTTGGATATTAATATCGACCCTTTTAAAAAGTCTTGAAATTGTCCTTCGTATCGTAATTCGATAGCGTATTCTGTAATTAATAGCGTTTTCGGGATTTGTTTTTTTAATAATATCCTTTTTGTTCTAGGTTCGTTTTTTAATCGATTTCAAGTCTTTTTAATAAGGTTTTTGGATAAAGGCTTTTTTTTAAGTGTTTCGATCTTTTTTTCCGAGTGATAATTCGATTTTTTCGGCTTTTGTGCAATAACTCGACTGCGAAAAAAGGCTTGTTCGACTCCTTGCGGAGGGCATCAGTTGAAGCTTTGAAATACCTCCACGAGGGGTGCTTAATTAATCTAGAACTAAATCTACAGGAAACGAAAGAATAGGCTGTGGCCAGTATGGTCCGTGCTCCATAGTGGCCTTAGGCCACTAGGCTATCACACCCCCCCACCTCCGCCCGTCAGGCGTTCTCCTCCACCCACGTCTCCACCCTCGCCACCAAGTCCGCCTTCTTGCCCAGCGGGCTCAGCCCTTTCGCCAGCATGAACTCCTTCAGCGCCGGCACCGTGTACTTGCCCAACCCGCCGCGCCCGACCAGCGTCTGCAGCTGCGCATGGCTCAGGCCGTCGAGGCCACCACCCGGCTCCGTCTTGACGCGCTTCGGGGGGCCGCCGACGCCGTCCCCATCGTCGTCGCGGCCGCGCGAGCCCCCCTCGGGCGGCCGGGAGTTCCGCGAGCCGCGCATCGGCTCCGCGAGCGCCAGACCCCACGCCTGGATGTACGCGCCCGCGCGTTGGTGGATCTGCCGGAAGCGGGGCACCGTGGCGTCCTTCACGACCGCGCGATCGTCGGGCGGAGGCTCGTCGTCGAGGGCAATGATTTGGAGCCACCGGTAGAATGCTTGCAGGTGCGGATTGGGGTATTTGCGGGGGTCGTAGATGGCTTTGGGGAGTTGGAGTTGCTGGATCACCGTTCTCATGCGGTCGATCACTGGGTCGGGGGCGACGAGTGGCGGCGGGAGAGGAGGCAGTTCGCGCAGGTCGTCGGCAAAGGGGAGAGGGTAGAGCCAGAGGCCCTGAGGGACGACCTGGGCGCCGGTGTTGTCGTCGATCCTCTCGGCAGAAGGAAGAATTGCGACGACCAGAGGTTTGGCGTTCTTCCGGGCGATGAACCACGCGAGGCCCATCTTCTTGTCTTGCAACAGTTTCTGCCACAGAGCAGCGAACGTCCGGGTGGACCCCGTGTAGCCATCCTCGCTGGGATAGATGAACGTAGATTTTTGGACGGACGCCCAGGCGGGAAGCATAGACTGAGGCTTGAAGCCAATGAGACGCAGCACGGGATTTTCAAAGAACCTGATTTGGTGCTGTTCCTCGGCACTGAAGAGGATCTGGTGTCCACCAAATTTGTATGCGCTCTTGATCTCGGTCGACGAGACATCTTTCGTTGTATCCTCGTTGTACCTCGTCGACACTCCCACAGCCATCTGAAGCTCTTCACCCCCCTCGTAGATGTAGCAGGACCGAACCGGCTTCTGCTGCTGGAGCAAGTTGTAGCCTTTGACCGAGATGGTCAGGCCGGGGCCGATTTCAAAAGGCAAGCCGGAGAAAAGCGCTCGCTTGGCGACTTGCTTGGAATTGACATCCGATATCAAGCTCTTCAGCAGCGAGATTCCCCGGCCCGACGATTTTAATGGGGTCTGGGCCACATGGAGATCCGCACTCTCAGCGGGATCTCGGTATATGATGTCCTAGAATGTTAGTGTTGCGCCAAGCGTGAGGATCGGAGGGCATACGTCGTAGAACTTTGACCGATCGAAATCATGGTCCGGACGTGATATGGGAAACAGCTCGATCACGACACCAAGATCATACAAATCCTTAGCTCGGACCGTCGCTTGAGACCTTGCAGCTTTGTCGGACGAGTGTGGGTCATCTTGATCCGTGATGATGAAGAGTCGCCGAGAAGCGAAGTTGGGAGCGCGGGTGGTGAAGATCTGATTCGCGCAGAACAGCATGTTCGCCATGGGGACCGGCGCATCTGAAGGGACCAGAATGTGGGCCGCTCCGCCGTCGTCGTTTTCATCGTTGGCAATCGATCGCAGCCTCTTCACATCTTGTGCAGACGGAATTCCCAGGTCACTCAACAGGTAACAGTGCGGATACGCGATGTTGCCTCGACTGTACGCATCGTCCTCCTGAAACTTGGACTTCTCTGTACCAAAGAGCAGCACCCCCATCATGTCCTTCGGGCTGGAGATGATGCGCTGTGTCATGATCTGGTACGCGCATTTGATGGCTGCCAGCGTCGCGCTGTCCTTCTCGGCTTTCTTGTCGTCGGACTCGGGAGGGGATGCCAACATCGAGGCGCTGACATCTATCGCGAACAGGACAGCATCGTTCGAGGTAACATATTTCTGGGGCGTGTTATTGTGATTCCGACACCCATGATGGGCCGGGCCGAACCTACGTTCTCGTCGAGCTCTTCCTCTTCCTCCTCTTCCTCTCGAACCTGCCACGACGGTCTGGAGTCTGCCATGTTGGCAGATGGAACCGTTTACGATGTTGCGAAAACCCGCCGATGGTTGTGCAGCGACATGATATCGAAGTCTAGATAGAGGTGGAGGGGCAGCGCGTCAGGAAGACTAGCGCATCGCGTAGACACGTGACTGCAGGCTGTCGGCCGTCGATGAGACCGAGAATTGCACAAGCAATTCACGTGATGCCTACCAACTAACCCCTGCCTTTACATCTTCCAAAAAGTTCGTGCTACAAACCTCCTCGGTGCCAGCCTCGGGATGCTCCTCACTTTTCACGCTCAAGTCCTCAAGTCCTCAAGTCCGCATCGCACCGCGCAGTACAAGATCCTTCAATATGGCTTTCCGGACTCCTGCGAGCCAGCTGGCCAAGCGGGCATCGCAATCGAGCATCTCCAAATTCACCAGCGGTCCCAGCATTCCGGTATGGCAGCGAGGCGGCGCGACCCAAGGGCGCTCACTTGCGACGATGGCGCCACCGCATGCTCCGGCTTCGAAGGGACCGACGGCGATAGTCTTCATGAATATGGGCGGGCCGCAAAACACGGATGAAGTGGGAGATTTCTTGAGCAGGCTCTTTGTACGCCTCGCCTTCCGCGACGTCGTGATGGGTCCCTTGACTGACTGACTCCATTCACAGGCCGACGCAGACTTGATCCCGCTGGGGCGCTTCCAAAACTATCTCGGCCCGCTCATCTCGAAGCGAAGGACGCCCAAGATCCAGAAGCAATATGCGGCCATTGGCGGAGGCTCTCCGATTCGCAAATGGTCGGAGTACCAGGCCGCCGAGATGTGCAAGATTCTGGACCAGATCTCCCCCGAGACGGCCCCGCACAAACCGTACGTGGCCTTTCGCTACGCCAACCCGCTGACCGAGGAGATGTACAACAAGTTGCTCGCCGACGGGTTTGGCAATGGGAAGGGAGGTCGGGCTGTCGCCTTCACCCAGTACCCGCAGTACAGCTGTTCGACGACGGGAAGCAGTCTGAACGAGCTCTGGAAGTGTCGACAGAAGCTCGAGGGGAAGTCGGAGAACTTCAGCCACGATGGGACGATCAATTGGAGTGTCATTGATAGGTGGCCGGTCCACCCAGGTCTTGTTGACGCTATTGCGCTCAATGTCGAGAAGCAACTGGCTACATACCCCGAGGACCAGAAAGACAGCGTTGTGCTTCTCTTCTCGGCCCACAGCTTGCCTATGGATGTGGTCAACCGAGGTACGTCAATCTTATCACCAGAGCAGCCGCCCCCCACTAACCTAACCCTACCAGGGGATCCGTACCCTGCGGAGGTGGCAGCAACCGTCAATGCAGTCATGCAAAGACTCGGCCACTCGAACCCGTACCGGCTCGTCTGGCAATCCCAGGTCGGGCCCAAGGCCTGGCTCGGAGCGCAAACCAGCGACACGGTCGAGAACTACATCAAGAAGGGGCAAAAGAACATGATTCTCATCCCTGTCGCCTTCACGTCGGACCACATCGAAACGCTCTACGAACTCGACGAGGAAGTGATTGGCGAGTCGGGCCACCAAGACACGATCAAGCGATCGGAGAGTCTGAACGGCTCCCCGGTCTTCATCCGCGCGCTGGCGGATATTGCGAAGACGCATCTCGACAGCGGAGAGATCTGCAGCAAGCAGATGGGCCTGAGATGCCCGGCGTGCACGAACGCCAGGTGCGGCGCGAGCAAGGAGTTCTTTGCCGGTCCGGGTCGGGGGACCACGACATTCGCCACGCGGGAGTGATACTCCACTCCTCGGCGTCGAGGGAAAGGCGAGCTGTACGTTAGAAGCGCTGTATACATAACGTGTTGACTATGTACATGTAGTGGGAGGTAGTCAGATCTCCCTCATCAGCTCCGCTCCAGCTTAAGCGGAGATCTCTGCCTAGGCAGAGACAACGAACGATATGAAATTCCCCCAGTGTTCCGATAGTCGTGATGGAGAACGCCCAAGGGACCTCGAACGCTACGAAAACCCGGGAAAAGGAATGCATCGCAGTTGTCGACATCGCAGCTTCGTGCTCTACTGTATCTACTGCACCCGTGAGGCGTGCCGAGCTACTCAAGTCTGGCTGATCACACGTCCACATCGATATCTATCAGTGACCCTTTGTCTATGTCTTTGGTACTTGATGTATTCTTCTTCCTGCCTCTGGTGGATAGTCATACCGGTGCAAGCACATGCGTGCCAGAGAAAACGTGCGATTTGGCTCGATTAGTACAGTACCTATAGGTATATCTAAACTTTGCTTAGTACTGTATGTACAGACTGTACCTACATACTGTACATACAACTTTGACTTGGCACGTCGCCGTACCCCTGAGAGGTCCTGCAGCGCGTCGCGAGCTCGCTACGTGCTATGTACTGTGTACATGGACCTTCAAGATCACCATCTTCCGCAGAGCTTCGTTAGTCCCGTCGTCGCACTGCACCCGCCAGGACCTGGAGAACGGGCCTCAGGCCTCAGGCCTCAGCTCAGCTCCGTTCAGCTCCGCTCCCCGATATAAGGTCAACCTCCTCCCGTCCGATTTGCCACTCGTTGCCGTCTCGAAAGCTGTGCTGGACGCGATCCTGCTGTGCAACCTCCCTCTCTATTCGCGAGTCTCGAGCGCCTCTCACCTACCCACTATCTACTACCTACTGCTTACTGCTTACCTACTGCTTACCTACCTTCGCACGTTTACTGCAGGCCAGGACGGATCAGTTGGTGTCCATCCAACGTCCGCAACACGCGCGATCAGCTCTCGTCGCGACACCATGGCTCCGGCTCAGGGCAACCACAGCGGAGGAGGAGGAGGAGAAGGAGGAGGAACAGGAACACCAACAGGAACAGGCGGAAAGGGGCTCGATCACCACGGCGTGGCATCGCAGTATCCCTGGGGCGCAAAGAACTCGCTGCGCAGAGTGGCAGACCGGAACAAATTGCGCGGCCACGAGGAGGCGACGCCGCTGCTGGCGGGTGGGCGCGACGACGACCATTCTGGCTATGGCGATGCCCGAGAGAGAGGCAGAGCTGCGCACGAGTGGGAGGGCCAGGCAGACTACGAGGGCTTGACGTGGTGGCATCGACCGTCGGTAGGTCATGTCACTGTTCTCCCTTTCCAGTCCTCCCCACGTCTGTCTCGAGTTGTCGAAGCGGCTGCTGAGATGCTGATGCTGTCGATGTAGATGTACTGGCTCTTGCCCCCCTTCTTTCTCTTCGCCCTGGCCGGCGGCGGTATCATTGTGCCCCGGCTGAACCTCATCCTTCAGCTCGTGTGTCGGGAATACTTCATCGAGAAGTCAGCGGCGAACACGCGCACGGCGTTCGCGCCGGTGCTGCTGGCAAACGAGAACCCGCAATGTCGCATCCCGGAGGTGCAGGCTCTGGCCACCAAGTTCTCGCTCTACATGACCGTCATCACGGGCGCGCTGAGCGCCGTCATGTCTCCCAAGCTGGGAGCCTGGTCAGACCAACATGGTCGGCTGAAGTGTCTCGTCGTGACCAGCGCAGGCGCCTTCATTGGCGAGATCATTGTGATTCTGGCTGCCTCCTACCCGGGGACCTTCAGCTATCACTGGATCTTGCTCGGCTCTGTGTTCGACGGGCTGTGTGGCTCTTTCAATGCTGGCATGGCTCTTACGCACGCCTACGCATCGGATTGTACGGCTCCGCCGAAGCGGGCGGTGGCCTTCGGCTACTTCCATGCTTGCTTGTTTGCGGGCATCGCGTGCGGTCCGCTCATCGCGGCTTATATGATCAAGCAGACTGCGTCTATCATCACCCCTTTCTACTTTGCCTTGGCCATCCACACAGCCTTCATTGCCTTCCTTCTCTTCGTCGTCCCCGAATCCCTCACCAAGAAACGTCAAGAGCTGGTTCGAGAACGCCACGCCGCGGAGTCTAGTCCTCTCCTCAGTACAGATGCTCATGCACACCCCAACGAGTTCAAGAGTACCATCTTCGCCATCGCACGCCAGCTCAACATCCTCTCGCCACTCAAGATCCTCTGGCCAACGGGAACCGGCACCTCGGGCAAGCTACGCGCGAACCTCATCCTCCTCTCCCTCGTTGACACCGTCGTTTTCGGCGTTGCCATGGGCGGCGTGACCGTCACGGTCTACTACCTCGGCTTCCAGTTCCTCTGGGAAACCCCCGAAATCGCCGTCTTCACGTCCATCGTCAACATCTGCCGCGTCTCGGCCCTGTTGATCCTCCTTCCCCTTCTCAACTACCTCGTCCGTACACGGCGCGCCAATCGTGAGAGGCGAGAGTCAGGCTTTGCTGTTGCGGAGCCGAACACAGGCTCCGACAGCCTCGATCTGTTCATCATCCGGGGCGCGCTTGTGGCGGAACTCGTCGGGTTCATTCTGTATTCCGTCGCACGTAGGCCGGGCGTCTTCGTGCTGGGCGGCGTCATTGCCTCATTAGGCGGCGTCGGAAGTCCTACTCTGCAATCGGCCTTGACGAAGCACGTGCCGCACGACCGCGTCGGCCAGCTGTTGGGCGCCACAGGCCTGCTGCACGCTCTGGCGCGCGTGGTCTGTCCGCTAGTGTTCGATCTGATCTACGCCGTTACCGTGGGCACATTTCCGCAGGCGGTGTTTGTGGTGCTCACGGGATGTTTCGTGGTGGCGGCTGTGTGCAGTTGGTTCATCAGGCCGAATAGTACGATATCTCCTTCCCTTCTTTCTGTTTCGCTCTTTCTCCCTCCCCCCGCCATCTCTTCTTGCCCAGACTGACACGTTTCTACTCAGTCTACCTCGAAGACCCCGTTGAGCACAATGTAATCCAGTCTCAACTACCCGTAGTCAACAACCCAGAGGTCCTCGTCGATGAGGAACTCACGGGCATCTAATCTTCCTCCTCCCCTTCTCCATTTCTTTTCTCATGTACATATCATATCACGCTTTCTGTAGAACGGGCGCGTGTTTATCATGTTTCTACATGACAGACTACCGGCGTACGGGGGTCTCGGCGTCTTTCTCGGGTAGAGGCCTCGCCATTTTGGGCATGTACTGTAGGTGCGTACTGTACGTGTGTTCGGTAGATGTGTAGTGTAGTGTAGGAGCGAGAGCGAGAGCTCATCTAGAGTAAACGCCAGAAGTGGCGGATAAAGATTTCGAAATCTACGCCTTTGTCCCTTCTTTCACGTTGCTACCTAGGTACCTGATGGCGGACAAGTTAGAGTGTCATGGAGAAGTTCGGTATTCTGTGATGCTCTTAAAGTCCGGCCCAGTGGCCGGGTCTAGGTTGCACCGTCGAGATGCCGTGGTTATCACAGGTGTCTCTTGTTTCTTTCCTGAGCCAAGCTGAGTTGAAACAGGGGGCCTGGGACTGTCGGGTGGTGGTGGTGGTGGATGATACTTGGAATAAGTAAGCAGGTGAGTAGCTGATTATGACTCGGTCTGGCCTGTTGCGTGCCTAAGGTAAGGTAGGTACAGTAGGGATTTCAGGTGAACCAAAACTTCCACTTGGAAGTAAAAGTCTCTGGGGAACCACAGGTGAAAAAAAAAAAAAACACTTGGGTGCACACAAACGGGAGTTGTGGCAAAAGATTGGTTTTGGATCTTCCATCGTGGCACGGAAGTGCTTGCACCGTATAGATTGCCATCCTTCACAATATACACGGATTCTACTTTTTGTTCGCAATAATTATCAAATTCATTGCATTCGATTCGGGAGACTCGTTTCTTTCCGAATTTCGAGGAATCAGCTCGAAAGCTCGTCGCGTTCGCCGTGCAGTTCGCGAAATGATTTCTTTCATTTTTTTTCGGTCGTCCGACGACCACGACCACGATTACGACGAATTATATATTCGTTTTATAAACGCAATTTCACCGTTTCAATTAAATTTGCATTTTAAAAGAAAAAAGCAGGCGAATATTTTTAATATTCGCTTTTTTTTTTTCGTAAAATACGAAACGCGAATATTTATTATTGCAACGTCGGCTATTATTAGCCAGTTCGACGAAGCAAACCGACAGTTTTAAATACGCCGCAAAATATAAGTATAATTCGCGACCGCTGCCGATAGCGTCGTAAATTAGCAAAAAAAGCTTAAAGCGCGATAATACGCCGAAAAGCTTGCAAAAGGTTTTATTTTTTTTTTATAAACCCGCGCTTTTATTATTTTTTTCGCCGTTTCGCTAAGCAGCATCGATTCTTTTTTTTTTTTTTGCTAAATTAATTATTTAAGCAAATCGAGTTTTACGAGAAATTCTAAAGATTTTAATAAATTCCGAGAAATTAAAATCGATTATCGCTAAAAAATTATAATAACAAACGCGTCCGTTTATTAGCGAAATTTTACGCGTTTTTTTAAATTCGTTTATTAAAAATCAATTAGCAAAAGTTCGATAAAACTATCGCTTTTTAATTACGTCGGCGAAAAGCATTTTATTAAATAAGTTTAATATTTTCGTTTTTAAATAAAAAATCGCAAAGTTTATACCGGGCCTAACGAAAAACGCGATTAAAAACCTGACGCTTACGAAAACAAATTAAGCTTTTTATTTAATCGATTTAAAAATCAAAAACTTTTTTACTATTTAAAAAAGCGTCGAAGTTTTTCGTAAAATATTCGGGGCTATCGCTGTACGCATTTCGGAAAAATAATATAATTACGCGATACAAAACGTTTCAGCCACGATTCCGAAGCTATTCGGCGACGTTTTTTATTATTCAGAATATATAAAAAACGAAGTTTTTATTTAAATCAAAATTAAGCCGATTAATACGCGCCTTTTCCGATACGAAACGAATTTAATTATAAGCAAGCAAACCTGGATTATTTTTTTTTATAACTAATTAAAAGTTTTATTTTTTTCGGCGTTAGCGCTTAGGCCAAGCTTATCGATAAAAAACCGGTTATATTTCGCTACGATTTTAAATGCCAAAGCTTTTGCAATTTATTAATTTGTATTCGATACGCTCGTTGCAATTATTATAATAACCGAATACAAAACTACGATAGCCCGACTGGCCTTAATTGCAAAGCAGCTTTATAATACGCGAATTGCTATAAGTTATACGCTGCGGATTATTTATATTATTCTGCGGCTTTTCGCCGCGTAAACGGTAAAATAA
Source organism: Blumeriella jaapii (assembly GCA_009599575.1). Classification (NCBI taxonomy): domain Eukaryota; kingdom Fungi; phylum Ascomycota; class Leotiomycetes; order Helotiales; family Drepanopezizaceae; genus Blumeriella; species Blumeriella jaapii. Next base: position 97,187 of record VWND01000026.1, on the reverse strand, counting down.
TACGATTAATTAAAAAAAAACTGAAAATTATCCGGCGATTAAAAAAAGCGGCTTATTCGGTCGCGATTATTTTTATTATTAAAGTTTTTATTTTTACAAATAATAATAATTCGGTTTTTAATAACGCGGGGGCCGAAAAAAAAAAAAAAAACGCGAAAACGCCGTAACGGCATATAAGCAAAAAATCACCGCGTTTTTAATTATTATTTCCGCCGCGGCTATAACGCTAAACGTAATCTTTTCGGGCCGTTTAATCCGGAACTCAGCTTTAAAAACAATCGCTGAATATTTAGCATTTTAGCCGAAAAGCATATTCGATTTTCGACGATACGGCTTTCGTAATTTTTTCGCAAAATACGCTTTTTTTTATTTCGTTAAAAGCAATTTATCCGTTTTTATCGGATCAGCTACGAAATAAATTCCAAGCTTCCGCAAACGAATCAGAAAAAATAAATATCGATATTAATATTTTTATTTTTTAATAATAAAATACTTTTATAAGCAACGCGAAAAATTCCGCAACCGAAAGCTTAAAACAAATTTTAATATTTATTAAGTAAATATTTAAAAAAAAACAATCGAAATATATCACGCTTTGCATTTGTGCGATATAAAGCGTATAAACGTGATTTGCGTATAAAAACCTTAGAACGCTTCGAAAATCAAAATACAAAACTATCCGTTATACGATTTGTATATACCGATCGATTTATAAAACGAAACCGAAAAGGAAATTTTTAAGCAAATACGTTTTAAAAAAATGCTAATTTATATCCGAAAAAGCGCAAAAAATTTATTTATAACAACGACGATTAATTAACAGCAGAAATTTATTTTAGCTAAACGTAAATATATATTTTATTTTTAATATATATAAACAAAGCTATATTTAATAAATATTGGATTACGTAATATATTTCGAATTATTTTTTAATTGCATAATAAGCGGCGATTTTAATGCCCGACACGATATTTTCGAGCCCGGATCGGATACGGCAAAAAATAAAAAACACTTCGCGGATTGGGCTGCTATTTCGAATATAAATTTCATCGGCGCCGTTAACGAATTTATTTATAATAAAAAACACGTTTTAAATTTTATTTTTTCGAACGTATTTAATTCGATTATTACGATACGATACGATATATACAGCGATTTAAATCACGAGATTTAAATAACGATTTTTTTTAGCAAAAGGAAAATATTCGTAATTTAAATATATTATAAAGTATTTGATTCAGAATTCGGTAAATTTGCAGATTTAATGCGCGCAGAAATCAGCCGATTTACGAATTTCGCTATATTATTAACGCTAGAAAAGCTGGACGAATACGCGGTTGCGCTAGCCCGAGTTTTTTAAAAAAAGTATTACAGCTGCCGGAAAGCTTTTTCAAAAGAGTTTATAAGCTATTTTATAATAGACCGACAAATATTAAAAAGCTAAAAATAAATATTTGCGAGCGCGCAGAATAATATACGACGGTGAAATTTTCGAAAAAATCAAGCAGTTTTTCGCTATAATACGCAAAACGAAAAAGGATTATTAGCGAAAGCTTATTAACGGAATCGATAATAACGAAAAGTTATATAAAATAATAAATTAGTATCGAATAACTACGAATTTTAAAGCTTTTTTATTAATAATAAACGGCGTTGTGATTAAAAATACTAAAAATAAAGCTAATGTTTTAAAAAACGAAATACTTGGCCGTTTTTTTAGCTACCGACGATTTCGACCAAAATCCTTTTATCGAATAAATAAAATCGGGCCATTTTTTTTAAGCAAATTTCGTATTGTTCGAAAAAATAAAAAAATATTATATCGGAGTTATTAGCATTTTCCCGGGCATTAATCGGATTACGGTAAGATTTTTAAAAGCCTGTTAGAAAAAAAGGTCCGAACCGTTATATACGGTTTGTTTAACCGCTGTTTCGCAACGAATTATTTTCCGACTTTTTAAAAGCTGGCCGAAATAATTATAAATAATTAAAATTAATAAACGAAATAAATCTTTTTTACGCTCGTGGCGTCCGATCGCTTTTTTTTTTTGTATATTTAAAAACTTCGAAAGAATTATCGCTAATAAAATCGCGTGGACAGCGTTTACGACCGGTTTATTTAGCTTATAATACGAAAGCGTTTTTCCGAAACGTTTTGTTTTCGATTTAGCAGCGTGTTTTACGGCCGATATCGAAACTGCGTTCGTTGTAAAAAAATATATTACGATTATTATTTTAAACGTGTAAAACGCGTTCGACGCCGTTTTAATCCGACGTTTATTTAAAAAAATAACCGATTAAAAATAGCTTTTTTTATTTTTTTTATTAATTAAATCGTTTTTTACGAAACGACGAATATAAATACGATTCGAAAAAAAAACCATCGATTTCAGCTACGTTTACTACGGCACTTTTTAAAAGTCGCTATTTTTTTCGGTTTTATATATATTATATTTAGCAAAATTGCTTAATTAAAACTTTATTTTTCGTTTTAAATACGCAAACGATATATTAATTTATCGCATTTTATATAATTTAAACGATAATATCGAGCTATTTGCGAAAAACGTTCGCGATATTTTCGAATAAAAAAACGAATATAAAATCGCTTTCGCGTCGAAAAAGATCGAAATAATATATATTATTACGTAAAATAATAATTACGCTTTTTCGATTATAATCGACGATAAGATTACGATTTTTTGTATTATTACAGCGAAAAAAAGCGAGCAATTCGCGCTGCGTTAGTATTGCGCTATATTTACATTCCTTTATTATCTTTCATTTTTTTTGTTCCAGATTCATTCTTCCTGTACGCTTTCAGTAGTTAGATATTCCTGGAGCTCGGAAAGGCTCGTAGTCACGTGATAACGAGCCTCCTCGGAAACTAGTTTTTCCGAGCGACTGACTAAGCGAGCCCGAACCTTCCGTCTTTTGCGAAGAGCTGGCCAGTCAGACTTAAAACAATACAAATAACATTTTACTGCATACAATTCATCCGTCCCAGCCTCCGGTAAGGGTTCCTCCCGACTATTCGGCTATGCACGACAGTTATAAGCCCCGAAGCCAATTAATAAGCTTTTTTTTGCAATACATACGCTAAAAAACTCGTTGGAAACCCTTACCGGTCAATTTATTCGAATTGTTAAAAGATATTCGTAGAAAATTATACTTTGCAAAGTTTTCCTCACTTGGCAAAAGGCCACGAATCGATAAAAAGCTATTGAAAATGCGGAAAGCATTAATTTTTCGATTTTCTCAACTTATAAACCTCATTTTTATTTTTCTACTCTTTTTAATCAAGTCAATCGACCTTTCACAACGAAAACAACATATCGGCCCCTACGAAAAAAAAGGTTTTCCTCCACGACCTAAAATCGTAAATCTCCTGATTAAAAGCGTACAAATTTCACCGATCAAGAATTTTTCCCCTCGATTACACCGATCCTAACCTTCCATTTCGCTCTCTTATTAATAAACGACTATAAAAACAATCGCTATATTAATTCATCGATCAAAAAAACAAAAAGCGCCAAGCAAACTACGATCGAAAATGCGCCGAATACAACAGCATAACCGAAGCAGAAAAGGCCGCCGTTACGACTAATAACTCTTCCGACAAATCTCGACCAGCCAATCTGACCTTCGACGATTTGAAAAATAAAATCGATCACCTTTCCAAAAACCATTCAAAAAAGCTTAAAAAATAGCAAAAATACGTTACTGCCTACCAGAAATTGCTCGACTGGATCTTTTCAACTATAAAAACCAGTTTAATAAACTCTACAATTGCCCAATCGGAAATTAACGCTATTAATAATAAAAAAGCGTACGCCATTTTTTATACTAATCTGCAAAAAGATTCTTTAATAAATAAAAATATGCGTAAAATCAAAAATCCACACCACGAAAAAAAACAGAGGTCGCTCCAGGCTCTCGTTCGTATTCTAAAAAAAAATATTACCCCTGCATACTCTTCCGTAATTAGCTCCGTTAAATCTAACTACAAAAACACTTTTCGCAAAACGTACAACGGAAAAATAAATATAACCGAATAAATAAAAAAATAGCAGACCGCTTACAAAACAGCTATCGAATACAAGATTTCTGATATAAATAGCCGCTACGCTGCCACCGATTTTCTCGACGCAATCGCCGCACACATCAATCCACAATAGGCGAACGGCAAAAAAGCTGAATATCTGAAAAACGAACTTGCCGGCCTCCCTATAAAAAAAACTCCAATCGAACTAAACTTTATAATCTCTTCTTTTAAAAACAACCGAGAATTCGACAATTCAAACCGAAAAATCGGAGTTTTCGCCACTTCCCTTCTCGATTCTAAAAACAACGATACTTCGAAAAGTCGTAAAAAAAAAAAAGGAAAAAGCAAAAAGAAAAAAAGAAAAAGATATAACTGCTTATGCGACACTCTCAAAAAACGCCATTTCTATCTCCCAACCGATTGTAAAAAGCTCTTATACGCGATAAATAATCGTCGTAAAAAAAAGACTTTTTCCAACCCTCCAAACAGGCAGAAAATCGCTGAAATGCGAAAAAAGCTGTCCTCCAATCACAAAAAAACCTTGAAAACTCTAAATAAAAAAAGTATCCAAATAGTCGCAATCAACAAAATCCTTAGAATTCCAATAACCAAGCCAAAACAGACTCCAAAATCAACCTCCAAAAACGACCAGAAAAAATCCTCTACCGCAACTTTCTGTCTTCCTTACCCTGATGCGATCAAAAAGCATTTCGGAATCAACGTTCTGGCTCTAAAACCTAGTCAATATCACCCTTTAAACAAAAATACCCTTCTTAACAACTGCTCTAAAACCCATTTAATAAACGACAAAAACCTTTTTATCGAAAAATCTTATAAAAAAGTTAATAACCCCATCAACAACGTCTATGCAGGCACACAAAATCTTCCAATCGTCGGAAAAAAAAAAAAAAAAGTCGGAAAGTCGTCTAATAAAAAAAAAAGCCCTTCGCAAAAAAAAAAAAAAAACCCTAGGATATAATTCTCAACAACGTGGCGTTCGTTCCAAACTTCACCACCAATATCATTTCCGCTAGTCTTTTAGCTAAAAAAAGTTACTAATTCCAAAAGTCGAACAATACTTTTCGTTTTAAAAGCTCTGAAAGCTCCATTTTAAAACGTCAGTATTAAACGATCGCCGATCTCTATATATTTAAATATATTAAAATCAACTGCTTTTTTTGTTCGTATTTTTCACGTAATAATTTAAACTTTTTAAAACGTAATTCGCCCGGCCTAATAATTTATACAATTCCGAAACGTCGTACGCGCCATAAATTCAAAAAAAGCAGCGTGTTTACATACGATAAAAATAACGATGCGCGCTTATAACACCTTCGTTCGGGCCATTTAAGTAAAAACGCGCTCGAAAAGCTGGTCGAAAACACTCGTAAAATAAAAATCAAAAGCTCAACCAAAATAAAATGCGAAAAGTATGCTATCACGCATTCAAAACAAATAATTTCAAAAACAATATCAAAAAACAAATCTCCCAGGCTTTTTTTTCGCATCGGCTAAAACTTTTACGACTATCCCAAAAATCGTAAAAAAGCTTATAACGACTCGACGTAAATATTCCTAATAAAAAACGAATATAATAAAAAGATTTAAGCTTCCGCCACCAAAACGAAAAATATAAAAATCGTTCTGAACCGTTTCCAAACGTTCGACGCATAAATAAAACGCTAATACAACCTTTCCATTTGCAAAATTCGACAAAATAACGAATCGTCGATAATTCCAAAGCAAAAAAACATCACTTCGAAATACTAAAAATAAACGAAGCGCGAAAATATCGATTTGAAATTAACTTTACCTTATATACATCAGCCAAATGGCTCGATCGAACGAGCAAAAAAGGAAATAATTAAGCGTTCGATAAAAATAAAAATTAAAACGGAACTTCTAATCTCCTTTTGGCTCGAAACGATAAAAGCAGCAGCGCATTTGTATAATATATCGCCGCTTGCGAAAAGATAATTCAAATTTTTAAATAAAATTCTGCACAACTGATTCAGATAATATTTCCGGTATTACAACCCTGCTATTATAAAAACGCGTACGGCCGATCTCAAACCAAACTAAAGCAAAATTTATACGTACGAAACTCGTACGTATCCAATAATAAAAAATCGGAAAGCTATAAAATACAAAAAAAAAAATAAAATTTTCCCCAAAAAAACATATCGAATATTTGATTAAATATAGCGCCTTCAACATTTACAAAATCTGAATGCCCTAGCTGATGCGTATAATTACGAGCCGAAACGTAGTATTTAACGAGTCCAAGTTTTATTTTTCGAAGACTGAAAATCCAAATCCTATAATTAAACTAAAGCTTCAAAAAACCGTAGAATTTATCGAAAACGCGGAAAACGAAAAAGCTTAAAAAACGCTAAATATCAGATATTAGCGGGGTTTTTTAGTGGCGGCGCAGATTAGCAAAACTCGGTATGCTAAAAGAAAAATAATACAAAAAAAAAATCACTATTATAAAACGAACAACCTCCAGACTTTATAAAAAAGGAATGGAAGTTTTTTTCCACCGGAGCCGCCATCAGAACCAGGATTTATTTCAGGCCCCCTTAATAGACCTTCAAGGCCTACGGTAAAAAAAAAAGACATTTCAATACTAATAGATTTAAATATTCCAAAAAAAGCCAAATCCTCGGAAATGGAAAATTCAATAAAAATCGAGGCGATCGAGCTTTTTTTTACGATCGATTCAAACGTTCAAAGCTCGGGGATAATAATCCCTTATAAAAGCCTTCTCGACAAAGCTATTACCGACCAATCTTAATTTTCAAAATTAATTATCAATCGAAAATATATAAAACACATCCGAAACACTTTGACCGATACGATAAAAGCGTTAAAAAATTATAAAAATTCAAAAAAAAATAACAGACTAGCAAAGCTTATTATTGCAAAACAGAATAAAGCAAAGCAAAACTTTAGAAAATTCTTCGGCGCGGACATAAAAATGACCCTATACAAAAAAGCGCGCAATTTAACTTTTTAAATTATAATTAAAAGCTATCGCCCGGCAAATTAAGCGCCAGATCGATTTAAAATAAAACAGCCATCTAAACGATTGCTCTTGGAAGCTTCTTCAAAGCTAATTATTAAAAAGAAAGCACTATTTAAAAAAAATAAAAAAAAAACAAATCGAAGTTTCCGATAAGCGATAAAAAGTAGCTGATTCCAAAAACTGCCAAACGAAATCGTACAAATTCCATTTCACATTGGCCGAATAAACCGGAAATATACGCTACGATATGCGAAATCTTTTAACTAATAGCTCTATTCACCAAACAACAAATCGACGAATTCGTTTACACGTTTTAAATAAACGAGCCGATTCAGATAAATAGAAAAAACTTTCAAACTATCTACGCAATAATAACGGCTTCGATAAAAAAAAAATCGGTAAAAAATATTTAACTTTCCGACCAAAAACAACATCGGAACAACCTTCCGAAAACTTTAAAAAACTAAAACGAATTAAAAAACCATCAAATAAAAAAGCAATTTAAAAAAAAAAGCAAAAACCGAAATCAAAAACTTAAAAACCAAAAAGTGCTGGAAAATTATCAAAAAAAATAAAACCATAAAGCCTATTCCATTCAAATAAGTCTTTATATATAAAACGAACAGCTCAAGCGAATTACAACGGTACAAATCGAAACTAATCGTAAAAAAAAACTTCCAAAACGAAGCTTCAATCTTTTCTACATACGCAACTACACTCGCAGCCCGTTTTTTCCGAACGGTTATAACGCTAGCGGCCCATTTCGATCTGAAAATCAAGCAATTCGATATAATTAATACTTTCGTTAATGCAAAACAAAACTCCAAAAATAAGCCAATTACGTGCCATCTGCCTAATAAATTCAAACAATCAAATATAATAATACAGCTAAACCGAGCTTTATATAAATTAAAAGACTTTCCAGCTTTGTAATACGGCGAATTTGCCAACACTTTAAAAAAGCTGAAGCTCGAACCAATAAACGAAAAACCTTATATATTCGCCAACAAAATGCGAAGCGTATACGTAGCGTTCTACGTCGACGATATTCAAGTTTTATATCACGCCTTCCATTCGTCAAAAGCCGACGAAATCATTTTCGGTCTAAAAAAGGCTTACGAACTTACAAGCATAAGAAATCTAAACTACTTTTTCGGAATTCGTATCTTACGAAACAAACAAAAAAAAAAAGTCTCCCTGCTCCACGACTCGTATATCGAAAAAATCGCTACGAAATTTAATACATGCAAAAAGCGCTTTTCAAACACGCCTTTCCCAACCTGCGAATTTATTAAAAACCCAAGCGTAGCCACGTTTCCGCAAATCAAAAAATATCAAAAAAAAATCGATTCAATTTTGTACACGGCCATCATGCTTCGACCCGACGTAGCCTTCGCAGCCTTTCAGCTTTCTTACTTTCTTACCAACCCAAATCTTCAATATCTCGAAGCAGCCAATTAAACGCTTCGATATCTTTATAAAACGAAATTCCTAAAAATCGTTTACAATCGGAAAAAGCGAAAAAACCAATTAATAATCTCCACCGACGCCTTTTTCGCCGACGACCCAAAAACTCGGAAATCATCTTAAAAATATATTTTTTTTCTTTTCGGAAATGCTATTTTATAAAAGGCTATACGACAAAACACAATCACCACTTTTTTTATTAAAGCGGAGCTATTTGCTTATATAACGACCGTAAAAAAAATAATAACATTCCAACGTTTTCAAAAAGCTTCGACTCGACGTTATTTCTAAATAAAACGTATATTACGATAACCAGCAAACGATCAAACTAATCGTAAAAAACAAAAAAAAAATCTTTACGAAGCTCCGCCACGTCGATATAAGCAATATATAAATTCGCCAAAAGTACTAAAATAAAAAGTTTAAAATCATATACCTTCCAATAAATAAAATACACGCAAACGGTTTCATCAAAAATCTGACCCGATAAAAGCACGAAAGTTTCGTTAAATTTCTTAATCTACGGGATTTTCGGAACTTTATCGAAAAGCTCGATCAATCGAATTAAAAAGTTTGCATTTTACAAGCGTACATTTATTTAAACAGATTTTTATTAAAACTTAAAACATAGCAAAAACCATTTTCCAAGCAAATCCAGAAACCCAAAAACTAAACCGCTTAGCTTTGCAAAAGGTCAAAAATATAATCCGCTAAAATAACAACTCGCGCACGACGCTCCGCGATAATCAAACTTAAAATAAACCTTCCGATAGCCTTTCTAAAAAACGACTGCCGCCGACTATACTGCCGCCGGCTATACAGCCGGAATATTCTTTTCTTTTTGCGAAGCTCTATTAAGCTGAAAACCAAAAACGTTTAGCAAAAAAGTCGCCGCGAAATTTCCTTTTAGACTTCCAAAAACAAAAGCATTTTTTAATAAATCGTAGCCAGGCCTTATTCCGTTAGCACGTAAAACAGACGTAAAAATTTCCATTCGAAAAGCAGAAATCTAAGAAACCCTACGAGCGCGGCGAACTTCGCGTTAATAATACGCTCTGTATTTATTAGTTTTGCTTTTAAATTACGACCGATTTGAAAGCTTATTTTTTTGCATTTTTAAAGCCGCCTTAACCGTAAAATAAAAAATAACCGTTATATCCTAAAAATCGATTAACAGAAACGACAAAATTTTTCGATAAAACTGACCGCTTTAATAATTTTATTAATTCGAGCTTTAAAAACGGAAAACCACGCAGCCAAAACGTTCGCGTCGGCCGAAATACACGACGTGCTAATTACGTAGCACCGATAGCAACGAGCTTCAGCCAAATTCGATAAGCAATCGTAGTTTAGGTTTTTAATTGCTTCGCGAGCAACACAAATCATACAAAAAATAAAATTAAAAGGCCCAGGAATAGCAGGCTTCCTGGCCCCGATGCGAACGCGTTTTAAAAAACGACCATCGTCGTTATTTCCACTTTCAATCCCTTCGCTTTAATAACCTCCGGCCGCTCCCTTTCCAAAAGCGCTAATATTCTGCTTTTTCTTCCCGAAAATGCCATTAAAACCGAAACTACCGCCAATAGCTTTTTTACCGCCAGCAGCGTTTCCTTCACTTCCAAGCGCTATATCGGCATCTTCGAAGCCGGGCAAATATAAATCTCCGAAAAAACCGTCCAAAAACGAAATATCGAAAAAATCGCCTTTTTCGAAAAAATTAAAAAAAAACGAATTGGCCGAAAAAGCCGATTAATTACGCAAAATAAACTTCGCAAAACTCCGATTGCGTAAGCGCCGAAGACTGGGAATCCGAGGAGCTGGGCCAATTTATCGCGTGGAACCACGCGGACGACCTTTTTTAAATATAAAAAAGGCCATATCGATGTTTCTAATTAAAATAATAAAATTTAAATCTATTAAAAGACTAGTAAAAAAATAAAAAAGTTAAGGTTTTCAAAAGCGACGAAACGCTTATTTAAGCTGAATTAATCTTATTCACGCTCCGCAACGATAAAAAATATAAACAAACCATATAAATATTGCAATATCGCGTTACGGCCGCATTCGAACGACAAAAAGACTTTCCCGCGCTTTGAAAATAACTAATCACCGGATTGGCAATCAGCTAAAAAATGTATTGCGCTATATTTACATTTTTTTATTATTTTTCATTTCTTTTATTCCAGATTTATTCTTTCTGTACGCTTTCAGTAGTTAAATATTCCTGAAGCTCGGAAAGGCTCGTAATTACGTAATAACGAGCCTCCTCGGAAACTAGTTTTTCCGAACGACTGACTAAGCGAGCCCGAACCTTCCGTTTTCTGCGGAGAGCTGGCCAGTCAGACTTAGAATAATACAAGTAACATTTTACTATATACAATTCATCCGTCCCAGCCTCCGGTGAAGGTTCCTCCCGACTATTCGGCTATGCACGACAGTTAGCTAAAAATCTGGTTCGATCGAAAACTTATTTTTAAACGATACGTTAAAAAACGCGTAAGCAAAGCACGATAAGCGGCGTAATATATTAAAAGCTTCGGCCGAATTAATAATAGCTTTCCGGCCAGCGCGCTGCGAAAAGCAATAATTACTTATGTTTTTTTTTCGATATTATTTAAAACCGAAGTTTGATACGCAAGCCGTACGAAACTTAATCGCCGAACCGGACGAAACAGTCAAATTAATATCCGTTTCGGCGATTATATCGATTTAATACAAAAAAAATTATTATCTGGCCGTACGAAAAATATTTCTTATATAACGTATTATTTTTTTTATTATAATAATACGAAACGCAAGCTTTCTTTCCGTAAGCGCGGCTTTAAAAAAAGCTAAAATACGTTTTGCGATAAAATTGCAAATCGTAAACAAAGCGTATTTTTTGATTCAACGCATTTTTATTTTAGTAATTTTTCGGAGCAGATACGCGGGCATATATATAGCCGTTTTAAAACGAAAATTTAACGCCTCGGCGATATTTTTTCCATAAATTCTACGATTTAAACTAATTTCTTCGCATTTTTCGCCCGATAGCCGTATCGATTTTATTATAAGCGTTAAAAAAAAAAAAAGCCGCGAAAGATTTTAAGAAATAATAAGCAAAAACTACTTTTTAAAAACGTTACGATTTTTTCGAACGGCTGCGAAAAGTATAAAAACGGCGCTCATTTCGTAGGCTACGAATACGCTATATATTAAAACCGCAAGCAAATAGCGTTTAAATACGGCTCGATAAACGACCATTTTTACGTTTTCGACGTGTTGCGCTATATTTACATTCCTTTATTATCTTTCATTTCTTTTGTTCCAGATTCATTCTTCCCGTACGCTTTTAGTAGTTAGATGTTCCTAGAGCTCGGAAAGGCTCGTAGTCACGTGATAACGAGCCTTCTCGGAAACTAGTTTTTCCGAGCGACTGACTAAGCGAGCCCGAACCTTTCGTCTTTTGCGGAAAGCTCGCCAGTCAGACTTAAAATAATATAAGTAATATTTTACTGCATACAATTCATTCGTTCCAGCCTCCGGTAAAAGTTTCTACCGACTATTCGGTTATATACGACAGTTATAAGCCTCGGAGCTAATTAATAAGCTTTTTTCTATAATGCATACGCTAAAAGATTCGTTAGGAATTTTTACCGATCAATTTATTCGAATTATTAAAAAATATTCGTAAAAGGTTATATTTTGCAAAGTTTTCCTTATTTAACAAAAGATTACGAATCGATAAAAAGCTATTAAAAATGCGGAAAGCATTAATTTTTCGATTTTTTTAATTTATAAATCTTATTTTTATTTTTTTATTTTTTTTAACCAAATTAATCGATCTTTTATAACGAAAACAATATATCGGCCTTTACAAAAAAAAAAATTTTTTTTTACGACTCAAAATCGTGGATTTCTTGGTTAGAAGCGTATAAATTTCATCGATCAAGGATTTTTCCTTTCGATTACACCCGATCCTAATCTTTTATTTCGCTTTTTTATTAATAAACGACTATAAAAACAGTTTTTTTACTAGTTTATCGATTAAAAAAAAAAAAGCGCTAAGCAGATTACGATCGAAAATGCGCCGAATATAATAGCATAACCGAGGCAGAAAAAGCCGCCGTTACGACTAATAACTTTTCCGACAAATCTCGACCAGCTAATCTGATTTTCGACGATTTGAAAAATAAAATCGATTACTTTTTTAAAAACTATTTAAAAAAGCTTAAGAAATAGCAGAAGTACGTTACTGCCTATCAGAAATTGCTCGATTAAATCTTTTTAATTATGAAAATTAATTTAATAAATTTTGCAATTGCTTAATCGGAAATTAACGCTATTAATAATAAAAAAGCGTACGCCATTTTTTATATTAATTTGCAAAAAGATTTTTTAATAAATAAAAATATACGTAGAATCAAGGATTTATACTACGAAAAAAAGCAGAAATTATTCCAAGCATTCGTTCGTATTTTGAAAAAAAATATTACTTTTGTATACTTTTCCGTGGTTAGCTCCGTCAGATTTAATTACAAAAACATTTTCCGTAAAACGTACAACGAAAAAGTAAATATAACCGAATAAATAAAAAAATAATAAACCGTTTACAAAGCAGCTATCGAATATAAAATTTCTAATATAAATGGCCGCTACGCTGCCACCGATTTTCTCGACGCAATCGCCGCATATATTAATTTATAATAAGCGAACGGCAAAAAAGCTAAGTATTTGGAAAACGAACTTGCCGGCTTTTTTATAAAAAAAATTTTAATCGAATTAAATTTTATAATCTTTTTTTTTTAAAAACAACCGAAGATTCGATAATTCAGGCCGAAAAGTCGGAGTTTTCGTTATTTTCCTTTTCGATTTTAAAAATAACGATATTTCGAAAAATCGTAAAAAAAAAAAAAAAAAAAAAAAGCAAAAAGAAAAAAGAAAAAGAATATAACTGCTTATGCGATATTTTCAAAAAGCGCTATTTCTATTTTTTAATCGATTGTAAAAAGCTTTTATACGCAATAAATAATCGTCGTAAAAAAAAGACTTTTTTCAACTTTTTAAATAGGCAGAAAATCGCTGAAATGCGAAAAAAGCTGTTTTTCAATTATAAAAAGGTTTTAAAAGTTCTGAATAAAAAAAATATTCAAATGGTCGCAATTAATAAAATTTTTAAAATTTTAATAATTAAGCCAAAACAGATTCCAAAATCAATTTTCAAAAACGATTAGAAAAAGTTTTTTATCGCAACTTTTTATTTTTTTTGCTTTAATACGATTAAAAAGCATTTCGGAATTAACGTTTTAGCTTTGAAATCTGGTTAGTATTATTTTTTTTAAATAAAAATATTCTTTTTAACAACTGCTCTGAAATTCATTTAATTAACGACAAAAACTTTTTTATCGAAGAGTTTTATAAAAAAGTTAATAATTTTATTAACAGCGTTTATATAAGCATATAAAGTTTTTTAATCGTCGGAAAAAAAAGTCGTTTAATAAAAAAAGCTTTTCGCAAAAAAAATAAAAAGTTTTAAAATATGGTTTTTAATAACGTGGCGTTTGTTTCAGATTTTATTATTAATATTATTTCCGCTAATTTTTTGGCTAAAAAAAATTACTAATTTTAAAAATTAAATAATACTTTTTGTTTTAAAAGTTTTAAAAGTTTTATTTTAAAACGTTAATATTAAACGATCGCCGATTTTTGTATATTTAAATATATTAAAATTAATTGCTTTTTTTGTTCGTATTTCCTACGTAATAATTTGAATTTTTTGAAACGTGATTCGCCCGGCCTTATAATTTATATAATTTCGAAACGTCGTACGCGCCATAAGTTCAAAAAAAGCAGCGTGTTTACGTACGATCGGAATAACGATACGCGCTTATAGCATTTTCGTTCGGGCCATTTAAATAAAAACGCGCTCGAAAAGCTGATCGAAAACATTCGTAAAATAAAAATCAAAGGCTTAATAAAAATAAAATACGAAAAGTATGCTATTACGCATTCAGAACAAATAATTTTAAAAGTAATATTAAAAAACAAATTTTTCAGGCTTTTTTTTCGCATCGGCTAAGATTTTTACGATTATTTTAAAAATCGTAGAAAAGCTTATAACGGCTCGACGTAAATATTTCTGATAAAAAACGAATATAATAAAAAGATTTGAGTTTTCGCTATTAAAACGAAAAATATAAAAATCGTTCTGAACCGTTTTTAAATATTCGACGCATAAATTAAACGCTAATATAACTTTTTTATTTGCAAAATTCGATAAAATAACGAATCGTCGGTAATTTCAAAGCAAAAAAATATTATTTCGGAATATTAAAAATAAACGAAACGCGAAAGTATCGATTTGAAATTAATTTTATTTTACGTGCATTAGCCAAACGGCTCGATCGAACGAGCAAAAAGAAAAATAATTAAACGTTCGATAAAAATAAAAATTAAAACGGAATTTCCAATCTTTTTTTAGCCCGAAACGATAAAAGCAGCAGCGCATTTATATAATATATCGCCGCTTGCGAAAAAATAATTTAAATTTCCAAATGAAATTTTGTATAATTAATTTAAGCAATATTTCCGATACTACGATCCTGCTATTATAAAAACGCGTACGGCCGATTTTAAACCAAACTAAAGCAAAGTTTATGCGTACGAAGCTCGTGCGTATTTAATAATAAAAGATCGAAAGGCTATAAAACACAAAAAAAAATTTAAGGTTTTTTCGAAAAAACATATCGGATATTTGGTTGGATATAGCGCTTTTAATATTTACAAAATTTAAATGCTTTAGTTAATGCGTATAATTACGAGCCGAAACGTAGTGTTTAACGAATTCAAATTTTACTTTTCGAAGCGTAAAAGTCCAAATCCTATAATTAAACTAAAGTTTTAAAAAACCGTAGAATTTATCGAAAACGCGAAAAACGAAAAAGCTTAAAACGCTAAATATCAGATATTAACGAGCGGTTTTAATAGCGGCGCAAATCAGCAAAACTCGGTATATTAAAAAAAAAATAATATAAAAAAAAAGCTATTATTACAAAACGAGCAATTTCCAGATTTTATACGAAAAAATGGAAATTATTTTTTATCGGAGCCGTTATCAGAACCAGGATTTATTTCAGGCCCTTTTAATAGATTTCCAAAGCTTATAATAAAAAAAAAAAACATTTTAATATTAATGGATTTAAACATTTTAAAAAAAGCTAAATCTTCGGAAATAAAAAACCTAATAAAAATCGAAGCGATCGAACCTTTTTTTACGATCGATTCAGACGTCTAAAGCTCGGAGATAATAATTTTTTATAAAAGCTTTTTCGATAAAGCTATTATCGATTAATTTTAATTTTTAAAATTAGTTATTAATCGGAAATATGTAAAGCATATTCGAAATATTTTAACCGACGCGATAAAAACGTTAAAAAATTATAAAAGTCCAAGAAAAAATAACAGACTAATAAAGTTTATTATTGCAAAACAAAATAAAACAAAGCAAAGTTTTAAAAAGTTTTTCGGCGCGGGCATAAAAATGGCCCTATACGAAAAAGCGCGCAATTCAATTTTTTAAATTATAATTAAAAATTATCGCCCGGCAAATCAGACGCTAAATCGATTTAAAATAAAACAGCCATTTAAACGCTTGCTTTTGGAAGCTTTTTCAAGATTAATTACTAAAAAAAAAGCATTATTCAGAAAAAATAGAAAAACAAATCGAAGTTTCCGATAAGCGATAAAAAGCAGCTGATTTCAGAAATTGCTAAACGAAATCGTATAAATTCTATTTTATATTGGCCGGATAAACCGAAAATATACGCTACGATATGCGAAATCTTTTAATCAATAGCTTTATTTATCAAATAACAAATCGACGAATTCGTTTATACGTTTTAAACAAACGAGCCGATTTAAATAAATAAAAAAAACTTTTAGACTATTTACGTAATAATAGCGGCTTCGATAAAAAAAGAATCGGTAAAAAACATTTAACTTTCCGACTAAAAATAATATCGGAATAATCTTTCGAAGGTTTTAAAAAACTGAAACGAATTAAAAAACCATCAGATAAAAAAGCAGTTTAAAAAAAAAGTAAAAACCGAAATTAAAAACTTAAAAACCAGAAAATGCTGGAGGATTATTAAAAAAAATGAAATTATAAAATTTATTTTATTTAAATAAGTTTTTATATATAAAACAAACAGCTTAAGCGAATTGCAACGGTGCAAATCGAAACTAATCGTAAAAAAAGATTTATAAAACGAAGCTTTAATCTTTTTTATATACGTAGCTATATTCGCAGCCCGTTTTTTCCGAATAATTATAACGCTGGCGGCCTATTTCGATTTGAAAATTAAATAATTCGATATAATTAATGCTTTCGTTAATACAAAACGAAATTTTAGAAATAAGCCAGTTACGTGTTATTTATTTAATAAATTCAAATAACCAGATATAATAATACAGCTAGACCGAGCTTTGTATAAATTAAAAAATTTTTTAATTTTATAATATAACGAATTCGCTAATATTTTGAAAAAGCTGAAGCTCGAATTAATAGGCGAAAAACTTTGTATATTCGCTAACGAAATGCGAAGCGTATACGTAGCGTTTTACGTCGACGATATTTAAGTTTTATATCACGCTTTTTATTCGTTAAAAGCCGACGAAATCATTTTCGGTCTGAAAAAAGCTTACGAGCTTACAAATATAAAAGATTTGGATTATTTTCTCGGAATTTGTATTTTACGAAACAAATAAAAAAAAAAAGTCTTTTTGTTTTACGATTCGTATATCGAAAAAATCGCTACGAAGTTTAATGCATATAAAAAGCGCTTTTTAAATACGCTTTTTTTAATTTGCGAATTTGTTAAAAACCCAAGCGTAATTACGCTTTCGCAAATTAAAAAGTATTAAAAAAAAATCGGTTTAATTTTGTATATTGCTATTATACTTCGATCCGACGTGGCCTTCGCAGCCTTTTAGCTTTTTTACTTTTTTACTAATCCGAATTTTTAATATTTCGAAACAGTTAATTAAACGCTTCGATATTTTTATAAAACGAAATTTTTAAAAATCGTTTACAGTCGAAAAAAGCGGGAAAACCAATTAATAATTTTCACCGACGTTTTTTTCGCCGACGATTTAAAAACTCGGAAATCCTTTCAGAAATATATTTTTTTTTTTTTCGAAAATGCTATTTTGTAAAAAAGTTATACGATAAGATATAATTACTATTTTTTTTATTAAAGCGGAGCTATTTGCTTATATAGCGACCGTAAAAAAAATAATAGCATTTCAACGTTTTTTCAAAAAGCTTCGACTCGACGTTATTCTTAAATAAAACGTATATTACGATAATTAGCAAACGATTAAATTAATCGTAAAAAATAAAAAAAAAATCTTTATAAAACTTCGCTACGTCGATATAAATAATATATAAATTCGCTAAAAGTATTAAAATAAAAAGTTTAAAATTATATATTTTTTAATAAATAAAATGCACGCAAACGGTTTTATTAAAAATCTGATCCGATAAAAATACAAAAGTTTCGTTAAACTTTTTAATTTACGAGATTTTCGGAATTTTGATCGAAAAGCTCGACTAATCGAGCTAAAAAGCTTGCATTTTGCAGGCGTACATTTATTTAAACAGATTTTTATTAAAATTTAAAATATAGCAAAACCACTTTTTAATTAAAGGAAATCCGAACCTTTCGCAAACCCAAAAACTCAAAACCAAACCGTTCAGTTTTGCAAAAAGTTAAAAATATAACCCGCTAAAATAATAATCCGCGTTCGACGCTTCGCGATAATTAAATCTGAAATAAACTCTTCGATAGCTTTTTTAAAAAACTAACTGCCGCCGGCTATGCAGCCGAAGCATTTTTTTTCTTTTGCGAAATTTTATTAAATTAAAAACCAGAAACGTTTGGCAAAAAAGTCGCCGCGAAATTCTTTTTTAAATTTTTAAAAACGAAAGCATTTTTTAATAAATCGTGGCCAAGTTTTATTCCGCCAGTACGTGAAACAAGCGTAAAAGTTTTCATTCGAAAAACAAAAAAAGCTAAAAAAATCTTACGAGTCGCAGCGAGCTTCGCGTTAATAATACGCTTTGTATTTATTAGTTTTGCTTTTAAATTACGATCGATTTAAAAGTTTATTTTTTTACATTTTTAAAGCCGCTTTAATCGTAAAATAGAAAATAACCGTTATATTTTAAAAATCGATTAGCAGAAACGACAAAGTTTTTCGATAAAACTAACCGTTTTAATAATTTTATTAATCCGAATTTTAAAAACGAAAAAACCACGCAGTTAAAAAAACGTTCGCGTCGGCCGAAATGCACGACGTATTAATTGCGTAGCATCGATAGCAACGAATTTTAGCTAAATTCGATAAATAATCGTAGTTTAAATTTTCAATTGCTTCGCGAATAATACAGGTTATACAAAAAGTAAAATTGAAAAGCCTAGAAATAGCAGGCTTTTTGGCCTTAATACAAATACGTTTTGAAAAACGATTATCGTCGTTATTTTTACTTTTAATTCTTTCGCTTTAATAATTCCCGGCCGCTTTTTTTCCAGAAGCGCCAATGTTTTGCCTTTTTTTTCCGAAAATGCTATCAGGACCGAAACTACCGCTAATAGCTTTTTCACCGCCAGCAGCGTTTTTTTTATTTCTAAGCGCTATATCGGCATTTTCGAGGCCAGGCAAATATAAATTTCCGAAAAAACCGTCTAAAAACGAAATATCGAAAAAATCGCTTTTTTCGAAAAGATCGAAAAAAAACGAATTAGCCGAAAAAGCCGATTAATTACGCAAAATAAATTTCGCAAAACTTCGATTACGCAAACGCCGAAAACTGAAAGTCCGAAAAGCTGGGCCAACTGGTCGAATAAAACTACGCGAACGATCTTTTTTAAATATAGAAAAAGCTATATCGATGTTTTTGATTAAAATAATAAAACTTGAATTTATTAAAAGACTGATGGAAAAATAAAAAAATTAAGTTTTTCAAAAGCGACGAAACTTTTATTTAAACTAAATTGGCCTTATTTACGCTTCGCAACGATAAAAAATATAAATAAGTTATATAAATATTATAATATCGCGTTACGGCCGCATTCGGACGATAAAAAAACTTTTCCGCGCTTTAAAAATAATTAATCACCGGATTGGCAATTAGCTAAAAAATATATTACGCTATATTTATATTTTTTTATTATTTTTTATTTTTTTTGTTTCAGATTTATTTTTCCCGTACGCTTTTAATAATTAAATATTTCTAAAGCTCGGAAAAGCTCGTAGTTACGTGATAACGAGCCTTTTCGAAAACTAGTTTTTCCGAGCGACTGATTAAGCGAGCCCGAACCTTCCGTCTTTTGCGAAAAGCTCGCCAGTCAGACTTAGAACAATACAAGTAACATTTTACTGCATATAATTTATCCGTCCCAGCCTCCGGTAAGGGTTTCTACCGACTATTCGGCTATGCACGACACGACGCAAAAGCGATAAAAGCATAAAAAGGTCTGTAAAAAGCTGCGAGTATACCAGCCGAAATGCGTACGCAAAAGCTATAAATATATATCGATAGCATTTTAATAATTTAAAAGATACGCGAAACATTTTTTTTTTTTTTTTAATAAGCTTTTCTGGCCTGTTAAAAAGCGATGAAAATATACGACGTAAAAGTCAAATAAGCATCGGGTTATACGAGCATCGAAAGCAACGAAGCCGTCGATAAATTAGCAAATGCGAATGCGGAAAAAACTTTTTAAAATAAAAGCTTTGCGTCCGAATTTATTATAAATAAAATACGCTCCGATTTTAAGAAAATACGAAATTCGCATCGAAGCCGCTGATAAAAAACAGCCAGCAAAAAGCTTTTACGAAATTACAAGCGGTAAAACCCGGTTTACGCAATTAAACTTTTGCCGAAGCTCGATATGCCGAAACGATTGCTTTATTATTATTTAGCGACCAGAATTATTTATAAAAATTACGAATAGTATTACGTTAAATATAATTATACCGACGCCGAATTGCGTTGCAAATGCAAAAAGTTTAAAATTTTATTATATTTAATATTATGCCGCCGCGCGATTAAACGTTTTTTTAATTGGCCCAAAAAAACTCGATTAAACGCTTTTTTCCGAACCGAGCGAAAAGCCGTAATATTTTTTAAAAATCTGCTTCGCGAGCCAAAGGATTTTGTAACGTTTTTACGCGTTATTATTATAATTTTTTAAATATAACCAGTTTTGCTATACGTACGTATATTGCTTATTTTGATCGAATGCAATTCGAACAGAATAAACTGCGTACGGCCGCGCGAAGCGACGTTACAGCGGAGCGAATATTATTTTATATATTTGTATAACGAATGATTTTTTATTTTGATAAGCGCAAGCTTGTTTTTCGCTTTTGGTTTTTGAATTCGGACATTTAAATATTGCTTTTTTTTTTTTCTTTTTCGGCCTATTGGCTATATTATTATGCGTTTCCACGCAATCGACAAATCATATTTTAATCGATGCCGTATGCATACTTTTTAAGCTTTTTTTTTTAGGCTTTACGCCTATAAATTACATTAACGGATCATCGTAAAAAGCGGCGAAAAGCGTAGACGACAGCAGCTTTAGCTGTATTAATACGAACTGCTTTCGGGATCGTACTTTGTATTTAATTCCTTAGCTTAGCACGTCTCCGTATCCTCTGGGAGGTCCTAGGAGGGCAGCCTCTCGGCTGCACTCCGCTAGACGTTAATCAATACTACTACTACTACTACTACTACTACTACGGAAGTGCTTGCGCGATACCAATCACGCCCGTGGCTCTGGCTCTGGCTCTGTTAGAAAAGCCAGTAGAGCGGGGAGGAGATAGCTTCGTCACCCGCCCAAAGTAGGTGTCAAGCGAGGAGTTGGTTCGTAGCTTCTGAATCGGTGACTTCTGGAGCGTGGAATCGGCGCTAGGGTGCTA
Organism: Blumeriella jaapii; assembly: GCA_009599575.1. NCBI lineage: Eukaryota > Fungi > Ascomycota > Leotiomycetes > Helotiales > Drepanopezizaceae > Blumeriella > Blumeriella jaapii. The sequence continues at coordinate 75,680 of VWND01000026.1, read as the reverse complement.
GCTGTCCCCAGACCAAGTGTGTCGTGTCGGCGGAATTGACTCTGGAAATGTTGATTTTCGAGGGGATGTAGAGCTATGGAGCTATTTGAATTCCGCATTTGCAATGAAATGAGAGCAGGTACGAGAAGAACTTGTTTGGGGAGGGGGGAGGCTTCTCGACGTGGGCGGTGGTGATGTTCAATGCTCTTAGGAGTAAACGTTGAGAGATTCTAATCATAGGTAGGGATTGATTGTGGACTTTGTGTTTGACGAGTTGACTAGATATCTGGCTGAGAAATATTCCTGAACGGTATTGAAAACGTTTCGATAAGTTTGTTTGAAAAGTTTATTTTAAGTTGATGCTGGGATGGGTTGAGTTGACGTGGAATAAGCTTGAGCTGAGATGGAAATACTGCGACAAGGTAAATTTAAGATAAAGGTGTGCATCAAATCGAATTAAGTTTGAGTTGAGAAAATATTTTCGAATCAAATTGATGATTTTTTGATAACCAGTTTATTTTTCCGCACGACAGAAGTGGAGGGGAGGGGGGAGGAACGCAGCAGGAATCTGCTGGAACTGCTTTCTCGCTTAAATCCAGGGGCGAAGCCAAACCAGAGCTCAATGTCAACAAGCTCGCCGCATTGGATTTCAACTCGGTGAAAGGAGAACACACGGTCACGGTGAACATAAAAGTTACTTAAGTTGATTACTCGTCATTCCCTGAATTCCGTGTATTTGTATCTGTCCCTTTCTTTGTTGAAATGGGGTGTCGGGGAATCGCGTTCACCTGGTGCGTTCGGATTCAAGGTCGTGCTTTGAATCTGTCAAAAAAATGTCAAAAAAAAAAGGCGTTGTGTTGATTTTGGGTCTGGGATGAAGTCGGAGATATTACAACTCGGTGGGATAATCGCTGCTATTGCCCGGATTGGCTCCGAAGTCCTGGCTGGCCGGAGCTGTTGTGTTACTCTCGTGACTCTCGCAGGCTCTCCTCCCGTGCCAAACTTCACAGAGACGCAGGAAACTTGAACACGCTCCACTGGCAGCTACGTTGTGTCGTCATCACAATCAAGAATACAGGATGGTTGTTTACGTTGAGACCCCGCTCCCCCCTACGCAGGGGACCAGGTCTCCAACTCCTCGATTCAGCTTTATACCGACATGAAGAAATATGCAAGTGGGCGGATACCGATTGATTTGCATGCGGGGTAACATCTACCTTCCAAATCGCTATTAAGTTGCTAAATCTCTATGTAGGTCGTTTTCCATTCCATTCCTTTCAGTATGGCTTCCAGGATCATCTTTGTCCTTCTTATAGCGTCTCAGTTAGCTCAAGGAGCACCTTCTCCTAAAATTCTAGACTCAGACTTGAGCATTTTGATCCACAATGATCTTTCCGGTGTGTCATCCTAAGCTCTTGGAGGATCTTCAGTTACTTATCAAATCCGGTCTCCAGGTCCTCAGAGTCCTTCTGCGGACTCTGGCATCATTCTCCTTTCACCTCGGTCCCGAATTTCTGCAATCTCAACTTGTGCTGCGTTAGGAGAGCAGCTCTGGTCTCCGGAACTAAGCAGCCACAGTATCCAAACTAACCTTGACTATCTGGTTTATCAGGAAAAGTTCGCTACCGAACAGCTTTACTGGATTAATTCTGATGTCTCTGAAGCACGAGTTATCGACGGCAATGGTTGGCTACTGACTACTTCATCCCACTCTCACTTGCCAGCTCTTTGCACCCAGTCAGCTCCTTACACCGACGCTTCTTTCCAGAACACAAGCTCGAAATGGCAAGTGAGCGTCCACGCAAACGGGGAATACATAACTGGGTAAGTACAAGCCATTTTTTCGTATGCTTGATGAGGTATTATAGTGCAGATCCATTCCCCTAACTATTGTTCAGGTTTCGAGATCGCCTTAGCTTTCGTTTCTTGGGCGTGCGATAGTAAGTGAGGGAGCAGCCCGTATTTCCAGCTTATCTTCCTACCATTGCTGTGTTCTTGTCTTACCCTTTTCTCGAGACCCTTTGAATTGGCAATTGCTGAGCTCGTGGTCGGCAGTGCGGCGCAACCCAAAAGGTTGACGTATTCAAAGCCATACAAAGGCAACGGCAACAACGCATCTGCGCTATATTACGGAGCGCAATGCATGCAGGCTAGTGGAGGCTCCGAAGACTGCCTTTTCCTGAACATCTACACGCCATTTATCCCCGCTCATGGGGGTGCATCTACAAAAGACCTGAAACCTGTCATGTTCTACATGCACGGAGGGGCCTTGAGTGGAGGCTCTGGCAGTAACCCGACATTTGACGGAGGAAATTTGGCTTCTAGAGGCGATGTAGTCCTGGTTACGATCAATTACCGTGTTTCCACCTTGGGGTATTTGGCGCTGGATGACGGCGTGACAAAAGGGAACTATGGCTTGGCAGACCAGATCAATGCTCTGGATTGGGTTCGAGATCATATTCACGCGTTTGGAGGAGACCCAGACCGTATCACGATATTCGGACAGTCCGCGGGAGCAGCGTCTGTCCGGGCGATGCTGGCCTCACCGAAGACTGTTGGGAAGTTTAAGGCGGCCATTCCTCAAAGCAATCTGGGCGGAGGCGGCTATGGCACGACCTACTCATCATGGCTTGACATAGAAACCCAGATGTCGATGGTTTCGAATACGATCTTGGCTGAGGCGAATTGCTCGACAGCCGCGTCCCGAGTAGATTGTCTTCGCAGTGTCCCAGCGGCATCTCTCGTCCGAACCTATGCCAGATTCTTAACTGTTGATGGGATATATCTTACGACATCTCAACTCGTGGTCGATGAAACGGCATCAGACAGCCTCCGAGAAGTCCACTTGATGGAAGGCCTGTTGCGAGATGACGGCGCTGCGACCATCACATACATCAATACCACTAACCTCTCGCAATCACTTACAGATAATGGCTTTCCAGACTCCCTCGCCGGGTCCCCACTGTTCCCACTCTCCAACGCCGCGAATGCCTCCCTCGAAGTTTTCAATGTAACCGCCCGAGTTGGGACCGACACGATTTATCGCTGTTATGAGCAAGCCTCTTCTTACGCTTCTGTCCAGAACTCCGTCTTCGCCCCGAACCAATACTTCTACGAGTTTAACCGCTCCTACCAGGGCTCGTATAATCCTAACGGTGGTGTATGCGACGCACCCAAAACCTCAGCTCACCCGTACGGCGATCCAGATGCAGAATACTTCAAATGCCACAATGGGGAGGTCCTCTTTGTATTCGGAACACTCGCGTTCAACGGACGACCATTAAGAAACGAGGACGATCTTCCATTCATGCAGTTAGTGCTTGATACATGGGCAAGTTTTGCAAGAACATATGATCCTAATCCCGCGAAGGAATTTTTGAAGGCAAGGGGATTCACCAATACTACTAGGCATCTAGAATTGGCGGGAGTGTGGCTACCTGTGGGAAAGGTGCAGGGACTAGAGATGCGAGAATTGCAGTGGCCTAGTACACAGGTTGGGTTCCGTGACGCGGAGCAATGTGCAGTGTTAGGATGGCCGTTGGATTTCTTGGAAAGGTCACAGCCGGTGGGGGTCAATGGATCAGATCGATGATCATGAGCTCTGATTTTAAGGCGAGTCCGAGCTACAGGACTTCGAATAGCGGAAGAAGAAACTTCACTTGCTGTTGTTTCCTTCCAAGTACCTCAATTAGGATAAAAAACATCTACAAACTTCTATCTCACAGAAATTTATAGAGCTTGAACCTGAGTACAGGGCACTGTGGGTGCTAGAGCTTATAAATCTAGCCAAAAGACAGTTGTAAGTTGCCGAGATGCAAAATTCCTAGAAAAGGGTCAATCGTTACTTTTCCCAGAACAAAGGATATTCTAATGTAAAGGCCACCAAAAAGCAGGACTTCTTTTGAGGATGTTCATCATTCTTCCCTAGATATCTCGGAAGGCAAGAAAAAATTAAAACAACATAACCACAATGAAACCCGTGTTCCTAATCAAAGTTGTATGTCAATGACGCGTGGTGTTGTCAGGGGAAAGAGGTGTTTATTGGCTTCGATTCTGCTAAAAACACATTTAGGATCAACTTGATAGAGTCTGCTACCTCCATTGAAATATCATACACCCCAGATCATCATCTGGTGGGATGTGAAAGGTGGAATTCAGAGGCTTGCAGAGGTGCGACTTAAAAATCAAACATACATTCGGGCTGATCGATCCGTCATTCTGCATTACATAGCTTGAAAATTCACATCAAAGTCAGAAGCTGTAACCTCGGTCCGAACGAAAGGCTGACTTGACTTAGAAGGTAGACAAGCTTTTTCAAGGACCCCCAAATTTGGGCGATGGGAATGTGGAATGTGGAGCAAGGGCCGTAGATTGGGCTCTTGGGCATTCTTGACAAGTCTGGTCGGAGACCGTCTCTGCAGATCTATCGTAAGCGCTTGCGGAACCCCTTTTTCTTCTGAACCTTGCGTCGGACTTCGCTCTCCGTACACACAGGTTACAGACCGCCACCTACGAATATTTACGATTTTGGGAAGGAGGCGTCGCCGAACATGCGAGATGAAAATCAATTATCGAGCCTCTTGATGGTTAGAGCTTACCGAGCACAACGTTGGACGCCCTTCTCAATTTGACTAGCGGATCCTGTGGGGAGATACGCCGAGCTGACACTCGGCGATCGCTTAGAGAGATAGACGGTGCCTGGATTCCGATATGCTGTGTTAGCGATTTTCAAAGATTCTATTACTTGCGTGACTATGTGAGAGACCGCTGTTATCATGTAAGCATTCGGTCAGTTGTGTTGAAATCTACTGAAGTTAAACCACCTTTCTTTGATGAGAGGAGATGCAATCTGTCGCAAGACGAGCGGCATTACTGTACAATCACGGCGAGACTACGATACCGTGCCGCTCTGTGGCGTCGTTGGCGTTTTGGCTGGTGCTTCGTCCCGATGCCAATTTCAGGGACCCTTTTGGTGATTTTCCCTTTTTTATGTAAAATAACATATCCTCGGGTCCAATGAAAGACATCAATCTTGTCTTAATTCATTCTCAGCCCCCATAGTTGGCCGTTCCAGGAGTCACTCCCCGAAACCTCTAGCCAGAACCAGTGCAAACCTGTCGGCAAGTTTGACCGTGTATTGGAATCTAGCTAGAAAGAGCAAGTATCAGTCAGAATTCCGAGCTGAGTCAGTTCTCCGAATTATGCTAATGTCAGGAGTCAGCGCCAAAGCCCGGAATGTGTTGAAATCTTTCTATGAGAAGATGGTTCTCCTCCTTCCACCTTCTCCAGTTCTCCCTCACCACTTGCGGTGGCACTCGTTCAATGCAAACTTTTGTTTGTGTCCTCTCTTTAAAAAACCTGCTCTTATAATCTTTACATACTTAGTCGATACCACACTCTTTACAGGTGATTTTTATCGTTATTTCTAGCATAATGTATCTCACAAGATTTGTTGGTGTCGTGGCGGCTTGTCTCTTCTTGGTTTCCTCGGGGAAGGCCGATTATGATCCAAACTCGCAAGCTAATCTTGCCCTATACTATGTATGATTTCCTCTATGGCTTTTGAGAACGTACTGATACAATCAGGGACAAGGTCCCAGTCAAAAAAGCTTGGCGTACTTTTGCAACTCTTCAAGCGTTGATATCATCCCGATTGGATTCATAAACATTTTTCCATCTTTAGCGAACGGACTGGTGGCGGAGAACTTCGGAAACCAGTGCTGGAATGGCAATTATACGGGGCCGGGGTACAACGGGTTGAAGAACCCAGCAAACGACTTCCTGTACAGGCAATGCCCACAGCTACAGGAGGATATCTACTACTGCCAAACGCAAACGAAGAAGAAGATTCTCCTGTCTCTTGGTGGAGAAGGCGGAAACTACCGTCTCAATGGAAAAGCCGACGGAGAATACCTGGCCGATTTTCTTTGGGGTGCTTACGGGCCCTATAATGCGAGTTGGGTTGCTGCTGGAGGTGTTCGTCCATGTGAGTGATACCTGGCATCCGTCAAGCAATCTTGTTCAATTCTATCACTGCTCAGAAAGTTGCAACCTAGGGCCAGAACTGATGCATCATGTTTAGTGGACCGAGGTTACAGCAACAATGATCCCTCAAAAATGATTGATATCGACGGCTTTGATTTCGACATCGAACAGCAGTCACCTGATTCGCAAGCCGGTTACATAGCTGCGATAAACAGACTCCGTGTCCGCTTCGCCGAGTACAAGAGGGTCAACTCTTGCTCTAAGACTTACTTGATCTCAGGGGCGCCACAATGTCCCCTCCCAGAGCAGAACATGGGTCTGACGATAACGAACGCCAAGTTCGACATTTTGTTCATCCAGTTTTACAACAATGCTGCTTACGGGTGCACTGCCCGTAACTATTCCAGCAGCTCGAACAAGGCGACTAGTGGATTCAACTACAACCAATGGGTCACGTTTGTCAATAGGTCAGCATATTCTCTGTTGTTTCCTTTCTCTGTTTGGGGGATCAGATCCATGTCCTGGAATTAAAGATCCTGTCTGATCTCTTGGCTCTTGATACAATAACAGAAAGTGGTACTGACTAGCTATGTACAGCGGAGCTAGTAAAGGTGCCAAACTTTACATTGGCCTTCTTGGATCTAACTATGCTGGTACTGCGAACGATTACATCTATGCGTCCGAGGCTAAGCCCCTCATCGCTGCCTACCACGGGGCTGTGCAATTCGGGGGTGTCATGCTGTGGGAGGCAACCTACGCGGATAACAACAACAACGTCAGTGGATATCCGGGGATGAACTATTACCAGATCATCAAAAGTTTCTTGACTCCCTACGCACCCGCCGTCACGTCTACCACAGCTGCGTGTGCCACGACGACATCGTCAGTATCATCGACCAGAACATCAACCACCAGTTCCCAGGTTACTACCACTACCTCGTCAAGGGTGACCACATCTACTTTATCCTCGTCATCGACAATAACTCCGGCGGCGACTTTGAGTACCTGCACCGGGCTCGCGCTGGCAACACCGACCCCGTCTACGGCACTATGTGGCGTTCAAGCCAATTCCACCCCGAAGACTGGAAGTGGCGCACTCACATCTTACTCGAGCGGACCGTACGTCGCTAGTTACCAGGCTTGCGCGGCTCAATGCATATCAACATCAAACTGTACCAATGTGTACTTTGTCCAAGGCAAGGCGTGTAATCTGAAGTACGGCTCTGTCTCGTACGTCGCCAACACGAATGGAGTCAACGCGTACAGTCTCTACACCATGGACTGTTTCCAGTGCGCTACCTGCCGCAACGCTGCCCTCGCATCCCCGGCACCATCGGGATCTACGTGTAACGTCAAAGGCAACAGCGTCGCGGCGGCGGGGACCGGCACGCTGGTCGTGTACAATGCTGGCAGCCCATACGTGGCGAGCTTAGAGGCCTGTGGCACCATATGCTTCGAGACGGATAGCTGTACGAATGTCTACTTCATATCTGGGAAACAGTGCAATTTACACTATGGACGGACAGTCTACACGCCTAACAACAGTGGAAACAATGCGTACTCCATCTACGACACTTCTTGCTTTACTTGTGTATACTAGGGCTGGAAAATGATTTAGTTCTATTCATGTATATGGTAACGGGGCTTACAGTTAGTCCGGACAGCCCTCTGAAAGTACCTTAGGGAGAAAATTTCAATGGAAACTTATCCGGAAACGCCACCATTTCCTTGACACGGTTGTAGCCAGGAAGCGACCGAGGGACTTTGTCGTCAGAGGGAGAATAAGTATTTGCGTGGAATTTGAGACATACCGCAAGATCGTGTGCTTTTGAGAGCGTTGACTGACTGTAGAATAGCATCCTTGGCAAAGAAAGGGGTGCGGGCGAAGCGGAAACGAGAATGTAAACAAACATCAACAAGCGAACGAAGGGCGGGGTACGGGTCGGGAAAGTCACGTGCGATAACCGCCCGCCAGAAATGTCGGGCCCTCGGGCGAATGATGCAGCGGCTACCGGACAATTTTTGCTATAACCATCGTCGTCACTGAAAACCCTCCAACTTCACTACACTCTCGAAGTACTGTACTCCAGTCACTGATCGAGACAATGGCAGATACACGCTTCAAGCTCAACACTGGCGCAGAGATTCCCGCTCTGGGTCTCGGCACCTGGCAATCCAGTCCCGGAGAGGTCAAGCAAGCCGTCTCCTCCGCATTGAAGGCTGGCTACAGACACATTGATGCCGGTCAGTACGCGTTTCTGTGCGAGACAGCAACAGTAACAGCGGACCAGGAGACTGACGAGAACAGCGTACTGCTACGGCAACGAGGACGAGGTCGGCGAGGGTCTCAAGGAGGCATTCGACAGTGGCATCAAGCGCGAGGATGTCTTCGTCACCACGAAGCTGTGGTGCACATACCATTCCCGCGTCGAACAGAACCTGGACATGAGCTTGAAGAGCTTGGGACTGGACTACGTAGATTTGTACCTGATGCACTGGCCGGTAGCCATGAACCCTAATGGTATGAAAAACACCTACCCCATAAGCCCCCGTGGTATCTACTACACAGTCCTGACGCTGGCGACTAGGAAATCACGAGAAGTTTCCCAAACACCCCGACGGCTCGCGAGATCTTGTATTGGACTGGAAGCACACCCAGACGTGGCAGGCGATGGAGAAGCTCGTCGCGACGGGCAAAGTCAAGGCCATCGGCGTCTCAAACTACTCCGTCCGGTACCTCGAGGAGCTTCTTCCAGTGGCCGAGATCGTGCCGGCCGTAAACCAGATCGAGAACCACCCCTCGCTGCCACAACAGGAGATTGTCGATTTCTGCAACGCGAAGGGTATTCTCATCACAGCGTACAGCCCGCTCGGTAGCTCGGGCAGTCCGATGATGAAGGAGAAGGCTGTCCTGGAGGTCGCAGAAAGACGGGGCATCACGCCTGCAAGTGTTCTACTTAGCTATCATAGTATGGAGTCCCTCTCTCCAAAATCTTCCAAGATTGTCGTTGCTGACATGTACACGTACAGTTGCGAGAGGAAGCTGCGTTCTGGCAAAATCCGTCAACCCCGAGAGGATCAAGTCGAACATGGAGCTGGTGAAGCTGAATGATATCGATATGAAGATCCTTAACGACTATTCTGAGGGCCTGATGAAGTCGGGGAAGCTGGTCAGATATGTGTACCCAGAGTTCGGAGTTGACTTTGGGTTCCCGGATAAATCGTAGAGGGGTACCTGTTCTCGATGTTATCTTGCGTGGAGACCAAAGCACCAAATATGAATACTAAGTAAAACAATAGCCAATGGCCTGCATCAATGGTGACTATCCTCCGGGTCTATGCCCTGGAGCAAAAGCTCGACAAGAGTCCAAGTTTCTTCAGATACGGTATAAAATTCTGCAACTCCGCAACATATACTTTCGCGAATCCGAGACACTCGCAAATCCGAGCAACGCTAGGAATGAGAAACAGATCCAACGATGTATTATTACTAAGGATTTCTTGATCTCCCGCACCGCCTCTCCAGCCTTTCATAACCACCACAGCACAGCACATAACTTCCCACCCAAGCATGAGTCCTCACACTTACAAGGCCCCCAGCATCACACATACAAAGACCATCACAGACACGAGCGCGACGAAGTTCACCGACGCTCCAACTCGTGCATCACTGTGATGTACCCCGCCTATCGGCTTTCCGAAACTCAAACCCCCATGCCCCCCCTTGTGCTCCGTCGTGTTGATGTCCACCGTTACATCTTCCGGGACTATGGAGAGACTCTCTACCTCACGTGTGGGAGATGACGTGGATTGTGTGGCTTCCGAGTTCAGGGTTGAGGGCACTGAGGCCGTAACGGCAAGGAGTAGAGCGGCAAGGCACAGTGTGAGACGTATGTTGTTCGTCATTTTTAGACGATGGAGGTATTCTGAGGCTAGTTTATGGGCTTGGGTTCTCTCTTTTTGGAGTGGAAGCCCGTGAGAATTGTTGGAGCTGTGGTCTCGTAGTGTCGTGTATCAATGGCTCAGACTTGGCCAACTCTGGTGGGGGGAGCGGTATATGTAGCTGCGAGTTTGACGGGAGCCGAGCCCTTTGCGAGTGATGAGCAACGCGTATGTGGGAGTGGAACAGGTTGTAGATGTTTGGAGACATTCACAAATACTCTTTGGGTTCCATCAGGAATCACAAGCCGTTACTAGGATTTCCACCTTACTCACTTAATCATGTGTGTGATTAAAGATGTTAGCATCGGCGCGAGTCTTTGACTGAGTAAGCCATGATGTGATGGATTCTTAGTTGGAAGAGTACGTAGCGAAAAGCCAAGACTACGACTCAGATATTCGCACCAAGGCTGGAATCTGATGTACATGATTGCTAATCAATCAAACCTTGGAAATGAACAAATTTGCAGTACCTGTACTGCCGAGATTGTTGGGCTGTCTCGCTGATGAACTCCGACACTGTCATACCCTTTCAGGCCCTTCAGATTTGACAAAAATCTCGGGGGCTCAGGAGAGACTAGAGGACGCACATAAACAGCGCCGGAATGTGGTGTAGAGATTGAATCTCCAGCTTTCTCACTTTTGGCCCTACCAGCTTCACCTCAACACGCAGTAGCGGCTTCAACCCTCAGTAGTCTCTATGTATAAGTCGAAGATGATATCAATAAATCCAAGGTGAGGCTTAAATTTCGAGAGTGAACAATGGCCGATATAAGGCTTCTAATCGAAGATGTCAAAAGCAAAAACTTAGCTGGGTATCTAAACAATGATGTCTGTTCACTCGATCTGCCTCCCTTCTATTTTCCGAATAAGGAATGTGCAGGCATTTTGTGTTTCTACAGACATAGAGACTACATTTTCTCTTGCGAACAAGCACTCAACACTGGCTTCAAGCAGCGATCAAGATTACCACCACAGCTGCCAGGGTATTCCAAGCCAGACTTAATGAAGACCAGACTTCCATCTTATCCTCTCCGCTTTCCCCATTGACATGCTCGCTTTTGGCCAAGTCTTTCCGAAGTATCTTTCCGTCATCCTTCAAGTCAAGATCCTTCTTTTGCTCATCTGGGTCAGGTGCGACATGTTCATTAGACTCGGGATGAGCCGTTTGCCGGACGATGACCACGGCCGGCGTCGATGTGCTTGTAGAAGAGCTCGCTCGTAGCGAAATTGTGGTTGCGATGATGGTATCGGCAGTCGCTGCTAGTGATATTAGATGTAGATGCAGACAAATGCAGCGTTGCTCTTCGGCGTGCGAGGTTGATTGTTGTGGTGGAGACGTCGTGCTCGACAAGTGCTGGTGACGACGGCCGTGTTGAGGCACTGCAGTCGCTGCAGTGGCTAACAAGAGCGAGAGGGAGATCATGAAGAGAGCTTTGACGTTCATACTTGCGTTTTGCGGCGAAGCAAACCGGTGGTGCTATCGAGAAGGTGAGTGCGTTCGTTAGTGGAGCAGTCTGCGAAATGGTATCCGGGCAAGAAACCGGCAGAATCGCCAGCTTTTAAGCATGGATTCTGGAAGACGCCACTGTTGGAATTGAACCATTGACTGTGGGACAATTTCTCTGAATCGTTGGAATGGTATCGGTATTCAGTCTTTCTCGCCCGTCGTTCAGTGATTAACTCTTCAAATGGAATTGTGATCCAGTAATGTTGGTTAGAATGCCACTACCTGTGACTCAATGCCTGTGAATCGATGCCTGTGACTCGAGAGCCCCATCCCTAAAATACTCGAAACCTGGACTAGGCAGTTTCCATCGTGTTTTCTTGGGCGCTCTCGGGCGAAATCAGGGGCGTCGTTGCTACCAAAATAAGAAAAGTGGTGTGTTGACTAAAATATGCTAAATTAAGAGCATAACCTCAGGAGGTGAAAAACCAAGAGTATGAGCGAGAGAGAGGTAGTGATAATTTCATCTGCAAAGCTTAGGAACTAGAAGAGAATGAAGACGAAAGAAATGTCTTTCTTTAAATTTGGTGTCTTGACCAAGGTATCATTGCTGGCTGTCGGAAACGCCTGTTCAAGTTGAGCTTAAAAGGAAATCCAACGACCAAGATACGCTATATGGAAATTCCCAAGCGCGGAGTGAATCGAAACTACGCCTGATGTGATTGGGAAGGTGATAAGATTCTGGTGAATTTCGGGTGAACCCCGGACCACCTCTTTACCATGACACGACTAGCCTCGATCGAGTTAGTGCTATACCCTGCTTCCTTCCTTGGTCTGGTTAAAGGGTTATAGAGTCTCTCCTTCTTCCTCACGAAGTTTCCTTTGACTTTGAAATCTATATCAAATTTCGATAACAAGGTATAATTGATATCTTCTGGGCAAAGTCACTCCTGCTTTTTATTTTTAAAGCATAAATTGTGCTTTCCTAGCTTTGTGTAACAACAACACTTTGAATGCGTGGATTTTTTGTGCCTCCACTTGAAGAGAAGATGACCCCAAAGAAAGTCACAAAGATCCCAGAGTCAACTCATTCCAAGAAAATGGTCAAGACTGAACCAGATTGTAGTATGGCCTCCTTACTTTCTGGTTCTTCCCAACTCAAGGCTCTCGTCGAGTGTACTTCTCCAGACCAGTCCTAGTCAACGGCAAATTCATCAGTCATCAGCAACAATATCAATAATCTCCTCCCCTTTGGGTACGAGTCTGACATCCATCCAACCCCCCTCTTCAACCGCCACAATACCCCCATCAATACAGCACCTTCTCCACTTAGAATCCTTTTCCTCCTCGTGAAATTCAACCCTTACACCTTCCACAGCCTCATAGCCCACATCCCCTCTCTCAACATGCTTACCACCTTGATACGCTGCCCCCATGATTTCGGCCACAGTCTCGCCGCCCAGCGGGCCAAAATGCACTACCCTCAACACCTTTTCGAAGGGCTTACTCGCAGGGGAAATAGTAAAGGTCTTCTCGAGATTGCTCACCAGAGTGGCAAGGACGTAACCATGCTCTTTCCGGTCTAGCATTTCTTCTTTCCCGTTCCCGATGAGCGTGACAGAAGTTTTATAAGCGTGTGGCGGGGTTCCGTCGGGCGGGAACATCAAGTCTTTGGCCACCATTCCAAATCTTTGGCTGCCGTGCTTCCGATACTCGACAGTGTCAGAGTCGGCGACAAGAGTGGAATGGAGGCCATGACTTGCTACGACGGCGCCCAAAAGGACGTTGCTCGGTAAAGGGGTCGCGGTCCGCCCTTCATCTGTGAGGAGACGGGCGCCAGGGGAAAACGAAGCGCGGAATATAGGTAGAGGACGGGGGGTCCCATGAAGGAGTGTACGGAGGGCCTGGGCGTAGATAGACGATAGAGGAGAATACCTGTGGAGCGAGTGGAAGAGCGCATTACCTGTGCCCAAAGGCAGTTGGATAAATATCGGTTTGACGTATCGGCTTGCCACATATCAGTACCTCTCCTACTTCTCGGGCGCAAACTCCAAAGACCCTTCACAAACAACATACCTCGACCTAACCCTCGATCCCAAGGCATTGATCGTATCCACGATCCCACCATCCCCGCTCAACACCACCACCGTCTGCTTCTTCCCTCGTTCGCTCCCTCCATCAAGTTGCACTTCGTAAGCTCCGCTACGCTCCCCGCATCCCGCGTCTTGATCACACTGTATCTGCTATCCTCGAAGCCCAGCGTCCGGAACAGGGGATGCAATATCTCCTCCCAGAACGGCACAGCCAGCTCTGTCCCGGCCAGCGTTGAGATTAGGACGTATACGTCCTGAGCATCCGTCACATAATCGGGCCAGCCGGAGAAGAGGAAGGCGGATAGGAAGGCTTCGGGAAGAAGCATGGCGTTGGTGGCGCGCAGCTTGAAGGGGTACTGCTTCTCTTCTGTCGCGACTGAGGTCGGTTTCCATGGCTCGTTCTCGAGACTGAAGATGGTGTATTCGGCCGAGCCGCCCCTGGTGCTGATGACCGCGATCACATCCTCGTCTCGAATCTCCATCGCTCCGTTTCGCCAGCTCAAGACCCCATCCTTGTACCGAAAGCCTGCTGGCGCATCGCCGTTGTCGGGTTCCGCGGCCTGTGGCATCGTCAAAATGTGGTAGAGAGATATTCATGTGGAGTTGCTGTAGATCAAAGAGCTCGGGATCTTTGTGTATTCTACTGGCAGAATCGAGCGGTGAGCCCGGCGTCTGTACTGGTTGGTTTCTTCCACTCGTCAACAACAAACGTACATAACCGAAACATCACTCTTCGTGATCTCCAGCGCCAGCGCCGGAGCCATCACATCGTTCAGTCGCAAATACAGAGAGACGGGAATCCTGTCGAAGGCCTGAGGGTGTCGGTCTTTTACTGAGGTGGCCGCCCAGCCCCCAAGTCTGACGCGATGATGGCTTCATGAAACTCAGGTGTTTATCTTCAGAATTGCACTTGGATGGGCCACGGCGTCGGTGATGTGGTGTGTTCCCGCTCCCCCGTGGCATAGATCCGGGGATTGCATTCTGGAATTTCCGAATGATGGCGAGGAGATGGTCTCCGTCCCGACGATCCGTCTAAACATCATTCTTTTTTGAGGGTTACAATCTTCTCGAAGCTACGACTCCGAAGTCGAATTACTGGATCACCACGAGCATATCAACTGAATGGTAAACAAAGCATTCTATCTCGGTCATCTCGGAATACGCCGGAGCCACCGTGGGACGACGAATGCCTTGCTTGTCCTCAGACCCCAAGACCCATCTTCACTGTTTCAACTCTCGTATTCCAACCTGCCATCCCCAATCACCCCCCAAATCTCCTCAACGATCTCTTTCTGTCCGCTCGGCGCCCCCCGTACAGCCAAGTATTTCCTTCCATCGACCTCGACATCCCAATCGCCCGGGTTCCCCCCGACCACGATACCACCCGCTTCGACCAAGATACACCAGCCAGCAGCCACATCCCATGCCCAGCAACCCCCCTCCCAGAACACGTCTTGTTGACCGCTAGCCACGGTGACCAGATTCAATGCCGCAGACCCTATGCACCTTATCGAGTGAACCATCGCACCGCCCTCCTCCTTTGAGGCAGCTAGCTTCGCGAACACCTTGCTCTTGAGCGCGAAATTGTTGCCGGTCCGGTCGCTACCCCATTCTGCGCCCACCAGGCACGTACTCAAATCCTTCAGCGGCTCCGGATCCTGTTTGAGCGGTAGCTTCTGCTTCTCTTGCCCGTTCCGTGTCAAAAAAGCTCCTTGTCCTTTGATCGCCGTGTAGAGCTCATCGAGGTATGCATTGTAAACGACGCCGATCGTAGGCACTTTGTTGACCGTGAAGCCGAGGGAGATACAGAAGGCAGGGAACGCATGGACGAAGTTCGTGGTGCCATCGATGGGGTCCACGATGAAGGTAGGCTCTGCAGTGAGCTTTTGGCCTGGGAAGTAGGTTTCTTCGCCGATGAACTGGAAGGAGGGGTAGCTTGCGAGGAGCCGGCCTGAAACCATCTTCTCGACCGCCTGGTCGGTCTCTGTGACAAGGTCGGCAGCTACAGAGGTCAGCAAAGGCAGTCAATAATGAGATTTTGATAGTGAATTGCACAGCTGCCATGTCTGGGCACTCACAGTTTTTCTTCGTGCCCGACGAGAGATACGAAGGCGTCGCACCCAGCATCATCCTGCCTGCCTCATGCGCGACACTGACCAGCAGGTCGTGGATCTCCTGTAGGTTGAGGTCTGCCATTGGGAAATTTGTACTGTAAGAGGCGAATATCAGGGTAAAATGAGGTCGTGAAGAGAGATGAGGAGATGGAAGTATCAGCTACAGTACACGGGATAGGTACCTACTTAGGAAGATGAGGAAGTGAGGAGGGGTTGGCGGGGTTGAAAGCTTGTCGTCTTATCGCGTTTTCCTTATCAGCACGGGGCTGCCTGGCTACCTCGCTTAGGCTCAGGGGCTTTGTTGACTTAAGGAACCACGTATGCCAAGGCAGAGAGAGAGGAGATAAGTTAATTGAGCAATGACTGGTAGCTATCAGAAGCAAAAATTCCAAGTAGGACTTGCTTACTAATTACCGACCAGCAGCATGTGACGTCGCGGTAAATTCTTCGTTTTAGGTGCCGACTTCTGAATAACGTACGCAGTTTCGGCAAGCATATAATTAAGATTGTTCCCCTGGTGTCAATATGGAGTTGAAGACGAACCTGAGACAAGGCTAGAGGCTTAGAAATCTTGTCCCAATTCCAGAAAGTGTAAAACTGTCTTATCCACTATAGTAGTAGTAGTAGTAGTTATAGTAGTAGTAACATTGGCTTACGTCTTGCGGAATGCAGCCGATAGGCTGCCGTCCTAGGACCTCCCAGTCGGTACTAAGAGGTGCCAAGTTAAGGAATTATATACAAAGTACGACCCCGAAGGCAATTTAATAAAGTTACAGGCACTGCTGTTGTCGGCTACGCCTTTCGCCGCCTTTGCGATGGTCCGTCAGAAAAAGTATGAGCATAAAGCTCGGTGAGCGAGGCTCGAGTGTTGTGTATATGGCACCGATCACAGAAGCATGATCTGTCAGACGCGTTGAAACGCAGTAGGGTATGGCCAAAAGGCCTGCTTATCCGTTCTGCAGCCTACGGACTACGAAGTAAATGCAGTTGAATTTCAACCCTAATTTTCTGCTCTTGACTCGTGCACGTGGCTTCTGTTTTCACCGAGAAAAGACTCATGGTGTCTTGAGAAAATTTTCGAGTACATAGTTCGAATAGTATGGACCGATGTGTGAGATTTCCGTTTCGCATTCTAACCGTTTCAAAAAATTGTTTACGGATACGAGCTTTAGGGTTGTAGGCGCAGCTCCGGCGGAAAGAGGTGGTCTCTGATCCTCCGATTTAGTTTCCGGAGCAAAAACTCTACAGCGCAACGTTTTGTTTGAGGGGAAAGGTACGGGGGCGGAGGGGGGGGGGGGGGGGGGGGGGGGGGGGGGGGGGGGGGGGCGGAGCTACAGCTTTGTAGAACCTTGTCAAGATTACATAGGGAAAGTCTTCGCGACAGTCGAACTACAGTATATCACCACGTGGCCATAATCGCACCGGCTTTTCAAGAGAAAAGCCGAAGCGTCTGAGTCTCGTTGGCGCACTGAGCCTTTAGAATCTGCTGAGACTCAGGTAAAGCTCGCGCTAGTTTGCCAGGTCAGGAGGCTTAGCCACATTGCTCATCTTATGTCCAAATCGATTAACTTCGATATAACAATAAACACTACATTTCAGGCTTACAGGCTTAGCCTCAAATAGTGGTACGTAATACCACGCCTGACCCATATGTAAACCTAGTTGTGAAAATATTTTGAAGATAAAGTTTCTTCTTGATTTTTGAGTTTAATCTTAAATTTAGGAGTTTAAGACTGAACCTTAAGTCATCAAGCATCCAGACCCTTTTACAGTGGTACCGCGTTTATCTTTTGTTCCCTGTCAAAAGCGGAGCCACAACGCTTTGCTTAATGAAGGAAAAGTCCCACCGCGAATCAAAGCTCGAAGCAACCCACTTTTCTTTTTTCATGAGTCATGGATTTGTTGAAGACAGCAATAAGAGCAACTAAAGCAGGAATTTCAAATGTCAATTCGCCCGTTGTCAAGCTAAAATAAATGCCGCAAAACTTTTTGCTAAGTATCAAATGAATTTACAGTAAATCCAAATACAGAATTTAGTGTAAACGTGTATCCGTAGCATTATTGCCTTTTCAAGTATAGGCCAGATACCCTTTTGTATTGGCGAAGGACTAATGATAATTGCTGTGTCTCAGCTGCTTGAACTTTTTGATCACAGCAAATACGTAAGTTGAACCGGACAATTGAATTCTGCCTGATTTGCCAGAAGGTTCTAACATCTTGTTCAGCCCTCCTCTCTCCCCCCATCCCTTCCTTCCCCTGCCCCTGTATCTTCCGCTAGGTTTTCTTTTACGGGGATTTCTTTGTTTTTGGGTTCGATAGAACTTTAAAATAGTGAGTCATTAAACATCTTCCTTTGGAAGTTGCTACTAAAAAACTAAAAAATTGCAGTAAACGATCAATTTACCTTTTATTTACTTTTTTTTATGTTAGAAATCGCAGAAGATGTAAAGTTTAAGCAAAAGAATAATACCTGGCAATTTTGACAAGCCGGACCGGCCCGTGGAGAAAAAAAAGCCTAAAAAGGCGTGGACGGAGCCTGACAACAAGGGTATCCGAGAGGAAATGCCCTACGTCAAATGGGGGCATAGCTTGAAATGTATTGCTTTTAAGTTTATTTGAAATAACAGATGTAACTGGTCAAAGTCCTAGAGAAACAGACTTTTGAACAGAATAAGCTTCACAGTCACGGGAAGATTCGTCAAACAGATTTGTATACAAGAGTAATAAGACCGGTATTATTATAATACATAGTCGTGATAGAGAAAGACTTGAGAATAATATGTATTAGCAGAAACAATAAATTCAAGAGTAATAAGAGATGGTAAATCGCCAAGAGTATGGTTTTCTAAAACATGGCTTCTAGAAAACTCCGGGAGTCGATACGAGCATGAAGTCTTTCTGAGATGAAATCATCATAGCCCAAGGGTTAGCAGCAGAGATTTTTACAAGGTAAATTAGATTTTCCGGGGGGAATTTAATTCGCCTAGGACGAAGTGTTTTGGTCTCTAGAACGCATGAAACGCGAAAAAAAATACTCCTGCTTTCTTGAAAGGTCTGCAATATAGTGTGCAAGGGAAAAGAGTTTACTTTTGAAAAGATTTGTATCGCAAATTGAGTTTACGGGCTAAAGTTTTTTTTCGGAATCATTTCTGATTACAATCTTCTAACATGTTAAAAGGACAGCAATCCCACTCAAACACATTCATATCATTCCAGCTTCATTTGATATTCTGCAGCTTTACACAAAAAAAACCATACTCTTTACAAAAACTCATTACCCAAGATGCATTTCTCCGTCGTTTTTGTTTTAGCTGCAATCAGTTCCGTCGTATTCGCCGGCCCCGCAGCTCTGCCCGACGGTGTCGCGTATTGTGCAAAGAGCTCAGATTGCGATCATGTACGTTACTTTCGGTTGAAAAATGAGCACCAAACGAGGTGTATATGAGCAATGCTAATAGGTATATAAAGATCTGTGATCCTCCTTCGAAAGGACTATGCGTTCAGGGCACGTGCGGTTGCAACTGAGCATTTCGAACCGTTATAAGGCCATATGGCACACTTTCTGCAGCAAAATAAGTGTGTCAGCATGGTATCTCGAGAGAAGGGAAAGGAAATGGTGAAAGGGGAGGAGGAGTGGTGTAGAGCAGTGGACGGTTGTTTCAAATTTCTGGATGATTGCACATGGATATATACTTGGGTTCGTCAAGAGTATTAAAGTTGCAATATCAAGACCTTGGACGCTTTTTATACGTTAACTGTGAGTTGGAAAAGAGCTACCAGTCTTATTCCACCCGAGGTGACCTTTGATAGCACTGGGTAAAGGGCGTTGAGCTACTATTATAGTATGGTAGCCCTTTACAACACTTTTTCCCGAAAGGCAGTGAACGCAATTCAAATTAAATTTGGGACGTTTGGAACGGGGACTAGCGTAAAAAAACGGAACAGATATAGAAACTTTGAAGCGTGGCCTTGTCAAGTTGAGAATACCGCAGAGCTAGGACGCAAGAACTTTGGAGATTCTAGCATGAAAGATCAAAGGGGTAAAAACTTGCGCTCTAGCAGTTGAGCCACAGGGGCAGTTGCAGCATGATAAAATTGTAAAATTTGAAAAAGATTGTCAAACGCATTTCAAGTTTTTTGGAAGACACCATTTACTTTTTTCTTAATCAATTAGTCAAGCTCTATTCCGATTTCGCCAATTCCACGACATTCATACTCCCAACTTCATGACGACCGCAGCTTTGCCTTCAGACTTTGCAAGGCCCGATCTGCCTTGTCAAGAAAGAATCTTGCCAATGTTCCTCTTGCCACCTCCTCTGTGGCTCCATCACCAGCCATTTCCGCAATCTTTAAATACTCAGCCCTGTCCTCATCATGCTCTCCAATGCTGACCACTATACCAGCATACTTGATAAGAAAGGCATTCGCCAGTAGTCTACACATACGACCGTTGCCATCTCGGAATGGGTGGATGGTGACAAAGTCTTGGCAAACGTCGGCTGCGAGATAAAAGGGGTCGAGGTTTTTGGTTTCCTCTCTATTTCGAATATCGCCGTTGAAGTCATTGATGAAGATGCCCATCTCCTGGGGTACCAGTGAGGAGTGGGTGAAGAATGTCCCCCCGGCGCAGACTTCCATGGTCCTGTACTGGCCAGCATACTGGTTTGACTCGGTACCGTCCTCAAGCGCGACACCTTCGCAAAGGATGCGATGCGTGTCCTTGATCAACTGCTCGGTTAGTGGGTTGTCGCTAAGCAATGCAGCATCGGTGATGTGTTTGAACGCCTTGGCGTGTTGGATGACTTCTCGTCTCGATCGAACAACATGCTTGTACTCGGGATTCTCAACTCCATGCTTCACTAGCAGCTCCAACTGAGCTTCATACTCGGGTGATCTTTTGCCGATGTCATGGGGATCAATTTCCTCTCCAGCTAGAGTACGGCGGCACAGCTTGATTGTCTCATCGAGACCCATCCCGGCTTTCTCTTGCATATTGGAACCGAATATCGCGTGGGCGATCGCGTCGGCGGTGAACTCAGCATATGTGCTGAACAGTCCGTCATTGTCCTCGGCGGCATCGAACATTTCTTTGAGCTCCTGAATAACAGTGGAGCTTCGATCAAACACGATATCATGCTTCTTTTGCTCGGGTCCGTAGTAGCGATAGTTGTCATCCATGCGCATAGTAAACTTGCAGGAGTCTGCAACAGGAGTTGATAGTCCACGGAGGGTCTTCCAGCTGGGAAACCCAGCACGCCTCAGGCTTCTCTCCAAAGTCGCATAAAAAGCGTTTTGATGCTTCTCGGGAGAAGTTGATCTGCTGCGGGCAGCTCGGGAAATGCTCATATCCCCGAAATGTCCTTCGATAGAGCTGCGAGGATTGGCGGGGGCTGACATTTTCGCGAAAGTTGTCGAGGATTGGTTGATGGATTGGAATCTCTGGGATGATAGCTGTCGATGGATTTGAGAATGGAGAAAATTGGGAAGGAAAACAGGTGTTTGGAAACAAGTTTATATATTCTACTGTGCTGGCGAAATACTCGTGACGGAAGCCATGATGACGCTAGGCACTACTGCATGATTGGCTCGCTTATTTACAGCTCAGGGTGATGATGATAATGATGATGATGATGATGATGATGATGATGATATTATTATTTAACGTCTGGAGGGGGCAGTGAAACTGCGCAACCTCAAGTCTTCCGCAGGGCATTGGAGACGTGCTAAGCTGGGGATTTTATATACAAGAAACCTTCGAGAAAACAATTATATAAAAGAGATGTATGACAAATGGTCCGCTCTTTGAGCCCTTTCCCTACAGGCGGGATGGTTCTCTATTGAGTTCGTGAAGCCATCTTCGAAAAGATAATGATAATAATGATATTGTGTAGCGTCAGGAGGGGCGGAGCCACCCTAGCTTCGCATAGGGTATAAGACGTGCTAAGCTGGGGATTTTTAAATCCCACAGATCTTCGAGAAAGCATTTATGAAAAAGAATGTTTAGGCAGTTTATTTAAGCCATTTCTTTACAGGCGGAATTGTGACGGTTCACTCTTTTGCCCCTTTTGTTACGATCCTGGCTGCCAGTGGTATGGCTGCCAGTGGTATGGTTGCCAGTGGTATGAATACTGGTGGTGTTGGATTAAGGTTTGGGCACGGACCACCTCGGCCATTAGGCCTCGCGCTAAGTCACGTGACCCACAAGCGCAACCCATTATATATAAAATTCGCGATCCCGAGCATTTTAGCTCGGTGTTTTTTTTTTAATTTATATGCGTACTTTTTGATTTATATTATTTTTTTGATTATTTTTAAACTAGCTATAATATAAAAAAAAACCAAACAATCTCCGCTGAAAAGCTTTATATTTACGGTTAAAAATTCGATCTGCTTTTGCAATTCGAATTTTTTTCAGGCCGCCCGTACCGACGTTTATTTATCGGTGTTTTAATCAGAACTTTTTTTTATTGATTTTGTTTCCAGAAAAAGCTGAAGTTTTTTTTTTTTATTAATTCGATTTGCTTTTGCAATTCGAATCGCTTTTTTTTAATATATTTTATGCTTTTTTTATAAATCGACGCGGCATCCGAAAACGAACGTAATTCGTACGATTCGGCTTCGAATTAGCATTTCCATTTTTTGCTTCCGCTTTTGACGTTTTCGAATTTTTATTCGTTTTAAGCTTTTTCGACGATTTTGGCAGCGAATTTTTATTTTACGACTTTTTTATTAAATTATAATTATCTGCTAGATTTTTTCGTTTTATTATCGAATCTAAAATCGAATTGTACGACGCTGACATTTTAATATTTTTAAACCGACGAATATTTCTAAACCGATTATTTAGCATATCTGCTAACGCTAAAAGATTTACTGCGACCCAGCAGCTTTAAATTACTTAAATAATCGCTTAAATTATTATCGCCGCTCGTTTTCTAGCTTTTTTCGCTAATATCGCCCGCGACGTTTTTTTTTATTCCGAGCTTCGCGCGTTTTTATCGCAGATTTTCAATTAATTCCCGAGTATTATTTTTCCGTCTTCGATTTAGCTATTTTTCGAATCGAATTATTTAAAATTAAATACTTTCGCTACGCTTTCAGCGATTATTAAAAAAAGGTTAAATATAACGCATAAAAAATAAATATAAAGCTGTTTATTAAAAAGTATTTAAAAATTTTTATATAAAATATAAACTAAGCTAAAATATATTTTAAATATATTATTAAAAAAGTAAAAACTATTATTTTAAAGCATTTAAACTTCGAGTTTTATAACCAAGCCCAATCGGCCCGAAACGTTTTCCGTATTTTTAATTAGCGCTTTTTTGATTATAACCGCGTTCAGTTTGCTAAATTATAATATAATAAGCTTTATATAAATAACGGTCAGATTTATAATAATTTTCGTTTTTTATTTATTTATTACGCAGTTATTAATAAAATTGCTAAAAACCGTTGATTTAAAAATATATGCGAAAAAATTATTTTTATTTTTAAATACGATTTTCGAATAAAAAAATATAAAATAAATAATAATTATATTATTTTAAACGAGTTTTTGGCCGTTGCGAATAAGAAATTACGTAATATCCGAGCTAAAAAAATAGCTTTTGCTCGTCGCATAAGCTATTTTTCTTTTGCTATAACTTTTGCCAATTAGGATTCTAGGCGTATTTTCGGTATTTTTAAAATTTTATAACGTTTTATTTTTTTAATTTCTTTTGTTCGCATAGCTTTTTTTTTTTTTAGCAAAAATTTTTACGAGCGTATAATTATTATTTTTGCCACCCCCGGTTTTTTTCGTTTGGCTGCGCGTTTTTTTTTAGCGTTTATTATAATTATAGCAAGCCCTGTGACGATTCACTCTGTTGCCACCTCTCGTGTCACCCCAGCAACTACGTATAGCTGCAAGCTCCCTGGTCTCCTGGTGGGTCTTCCTATCAACTGTGGAGACTATTTATATATATAAGGCTCTTTTTTTTTAACAACTTCTGTCTTTTGCAGTTGTTGATTCTAAATAAATATTTTTATTACAAAACCAAAGGTTCGTTTTTCATATTATATAAATACGGCGACCAATTGATTGATTTCCCAGCTCTCCGATTGATTAGATCGTTATATTATTAATAACTTTTTTTTTACGCTGGCGACGGCGTAAACTATTTTTTCTTTCGAATTTCTTATAGATCATATTAAAATAATCGACCGGTCGTAAAAAGGTTTATTTTCGCATTTCGCGAAAAATAGCTTTTGTTTAACGATTTTTTTTTAGCAGAACTTTTCAGCTTTTGCTATTACATTTTAATTTTTCTTTTTTTAATCAGCGAAAAAGCAGCCTTTTCCAGAAGTTTTTTCTTTTGAAAAACAGTTTTTTTTCCGAAGAAAAAAAAACAAAAAAAAAGGTGTGACGACTCACTCTTTTGGCCCTTCGTATCATCCCAGCAACTACGTATAGCTGCAAGCTCCCTGGTCTCCTGGTGGGTCTTCTATCAACTGTAAAAATTATTATATATATAAAGCTTTTTTCTTTTAGCAACCTCTGCTTTTTGCAATTGTTGATTCTAAATGAATATTTTTATTACAAAACCAAAGGCTCGTTTTTTATACTATATAAACACGGCGACTAATTGACTAATCTTTTAGCCTTTCGATTGATTAAATCGTTATATTATTAACAACTTTTTTTTTACGCTAGCGACGGCGTAAATTATTTTTTTCCTCGAATTTTTTACGGATTATACCAAAATGATCGACCGGTCGTAAAAAAGCTTATTTTCGTATTTCGCGAAAAATAACTTTTGTTTAACGATTTCTTTTTTAGCAAAGCTTTTTAGCTTCTGCTATTACATTTTAATCTTTTTTTTTTCAATTAGCGAAAAAACAGCCTTTCCTAAAAGCTTTTTTTTTTGAAAAACAGTTTTCTTTCCAAGGAAAAAAAAACAAAAAAAAAGGCAAAGCGTTAATTATTTCGCTTGCCATTTTTTTTTTGCAGCCTAACGCTGAAAGCGTTCAGTTGAGATTTTTGCAAAATCAATTAAAAAAAGCGCAAAAGCGTAAACGATAATTTTTGGAAATTATACGATTGCGACAGATTTTTTAATTAAAGCGTTTGATAAAATTTATCGAACGTGCTTTTGTTAATCGCGAATCTGCTGCTTTTTTTTTTTTCGCAACGTTTTATTTTAATTAATAAACGTTGTAAACCAATTTCTACGCTTTTCGCGAATTTTCTTTGGATTTTTTTATAACGGCCAAAATTTTAGCGCGCTTTTTAAACGTTATAGTTTTTATTTATTTGCTGATTTTCGACTAGCTCGTATAAAGCGCGTTCCGAATCTTAAGTTTAAATTAAATAATAATAAAAATTATAAAACACGCTATTAAAAAATTAAAATTTTCGATAACTTCGAATTTTATTACGATTATTTCGCTAACGATCGATTTCGCAAAAATTATATATTCGATCAAATCGAAAGTGTAGCAAAAAAGTTTTTAATTCCGCGTATTTTAGACCGTTTCGATTTTATATTTTCCGAAGAATTAATAAAAAAAATCGCCGATTTCCTGGCCGATTTTTCAAACGTTTAAAAGGCCGAAAACGAATTTAAAATGCTTATAATAAATACGCACGACGATTTTTAGCGCTTTTATTTGCGATTTTTTATTTTCGCAGCGAATATTTAAATACGAACCGACAAACAGTTTCGAAACGCTTTTCGCGATAAAATATCAAAGCGTTTACGAAAAAAGCTGCATTTAAATTGGACGCGTATAACGACTTTTAAAAATTGGCTTATCGCCGTCCGCTAAAAAAAACAAAGTCAATTAGCTAAACGAATTTTATACGCGAATCGCTTTTTAATTAAGTTTATTATCCACCAAAATAATAGGTTTTTAACCAAAGCGTACTACGAGTCAAATCGTACGTACGAAAGTCGTTTTAATATTTTATAAGCTTTTTTTCAGCCTTTTGTTTTTTTTTTTTCTACGCCAAAACGCTTTTTCTGGCGTTTTTTCTTTTCGATCGGATTAACGATAACGTTCGTTTTTTATTTCATATCAGAAAATTCGAAATTAATTTGTACGATCTTTTACGGGCCGATCCTCGGTTTTATTTAAAAGCTTTTTCAGGCTAATAAATATAAACGAGGTCGAACCGGCCGAAAATTCGCTTTTTAATAATAATAGTAAAAACGAAAACCTTTTTTTAAACGATTTTCAAAACGTATACGAAAAAATTAAAAGCTTTTCCGCCAGTCGG
Source organism: Blumeriella jaapii (assembly GCA_009599575.1). Lineage (NCBI taxonomy): Eukaryota > Fungi > Ascomycota > Leotiomycetes > Helotiales > Drepanopezizaceae > Blumeriella > Blumeriella jaapii. The sequence continues at coordinate 49,862 of VWND01000026.1, read as the reverse complement.
AAAAACGCTCAGGCCTAAGCAAAATCTTTTTTTTAAGCGTATTGCGCGATATGCGTTATTTTAACGTTCGAAAGCTTTTTAATAGCGATTTACTAATAATTTCCGTTATATTTACTAAAAATGGCTTTTCGTATAAAATGAAAGCGCTCGCCGATTTTAAAACGAACGGTTATGCGTTGATCGATTCGGCGCTGATTAAATTTTTTTTTTTCTTTTTAAAACTTTTAATTTAATTTTTTCCGGCTTTTTTTTTTGTAAAAAAATATAATAAAACTCGTGGCCATTTAATTATATATTTTACGTTTTTCAATTTTATTATTAATAACCGAATACAATCGTTTACTTTTTTTTTAATTATTAATTTCGGAAATTATAATATGATTCTAGGAAAAGCTTGGTTAGCCGAATACTAAATTTTATTAAATTATAATAAACGCAAGTTTTATTGGCCGAAATCTTATTTTTTTACAGCCTTTTACGTTCGTTGTATTAAAATCTTTTATTTGCATTTCCGAAAGATTTAATCTCGCTATCAAAACGACGCCGTAAAACGTGACAAAAACCTTAATTAATTATGGCAGATTTACGACGCTGTACGAAGCGCGAAAAGATCGAATTTCATTCGCGGTGCTAATTTTAATAGCGACGCTAATAAAATATAAAAAATTACACCATTTTTTTAAACTGCCGATTTTTTTTTCATTATTTTTTTTTTTTTTTTTTTTTTTTCGTTAGAACAGCTTTTTCGTTTTACGAAAAACAATTATATTAAAAACCGAAAAAAAGCTTTTGCCGTAATAGCCTTTCAGCTTAATATAATCGATAGTTTAAATAAGGAACCTTTTTCTGAATTTTTCAAACGACCAATTCGAAAACGAATCCTTTAATCTACTGCTTATCCAATTTCCATTTGCCAAATTATTGCATACGCTTTTAAGCTGATTTCCAGAAAAAAAGCAGTTGAAATGTTTTTAATCTTTTTGTACGAAATCGACAGAATACTAAACGATTTTACGTATAATACTTTTTTTAAAATCCAATTTCATAGTTTTTTCGAACGTTTCAAAACTAATAAAATATCGATTTCGATCTTTTCAACCAGCTTAGCAAAGCTAATTTCGAATGAATTTTTTTTCGAATTTTTTCTTCCGAAGTATAAAAACCTCGAACACGTGTTTTCTAAGGCCGCTAATAACGAGCTAGCCTTTTACCGGCCCTACGATTATAAAATCGAGCTTATTGTAAATAAGAAAAAGCTGAAATACATTTTTTTATATAAAATATCGATTCCAAAGCTCGAGATTATTAAAATTTATTTGCAAAATAATCTTAATAAAAGCTTTATCGAACTTTTCACCGCTTTTTTCGCTGCTCTAATGCTTTTCGCTAAAAAACCCGACGGTTTATTACGTTTTTATATCGATTATCGAGCTTTTAATAATATTATTCGTAAAAATCGCTATTCTTTTTCTTTTATCGATAAAACCTTTATTCGTTTTTCGGAAGTACGAATTTTTACAAAATTCGATATTCGTTAAACTTTTTATAAAATTCGAATAGATTTCGCTAATAAAAAACTGACGACGTTTCGTACGCGTTACGGCGTTTATAAATGTAAGATGCTACCTTTCGGCTTTACTAATAAATCCGCAATTTATCAACGTTATATAAACGACGTTTTTTTCGATTATTTAAACGATTTTTGTATTATATATTTAAATAATATTTTTATTTATTCGTCCGATTTTTTGAAATACGCTATATACGTCCGTAAAATGTTTTAAAAGCTCGCTAACGCTGAATTACAGGCCGATATTCGAAAATTTGAATTCAACGTTATTCGGACCCGTTATCTAGGTTTTATTATTTTTATTAAAAGCTTAAAAGTAGATTTAAAGAAAGTTTCCGTAGTCGTTTATTAGAAGCTTTCTATTATTGTAAAAAGCGTACAAAGCTTTTTTGCTTTTTGTAATTTTTACCGACGTTTTATTCGAAACTACGGTATAATTGCAAAATCTTTGGTTTATTTAATTAAAGCTAACGTTTTTTACAATTTTATTTCTGAATGTTAAAAAAGTTTCGACCTTTTTACATTAGCTTTTATTATTGTATTAATTTTATAATATTATAAGCAAAATCTTTTTTGCATATTAAAAATTAACGCTTTCGACGGCGTAATAGCTTTTGTGTTTTTATAATTTTATAGCGACGATTGGCTTTTAGTCGCTTATTTCAGTAAAATCATAATTTTCGCAAAGCTAAACTACGTCGTATACGATAAAAAAATATTCGTAATCGTAAAATCTTTAAGCAATTTTCGTGTTAAATTGATTGACTTAATTTATTAGATTAAAATAATTATTAATTATAAAACTTTAAAGTATTTTATAATTTTTAAACTTTTAAACGCTCGACAGGTACGCTGGGCCGAGCTTTTCGCCGATTACAATTTTTTTATTACGTACAAACCAAGTAAATATAATTTTTTGGCTAACGTATTAATACGTCGTACGAGCGAATTCGATCGCTAAACTTTTTTAAACGCATTTAGCGCCTGCAAACACTTTTTCGAGCCGATTAAATCGATTATCGCTTTTTAATTAAAAAACTTCGATCTTTTACGGCTTTCGAAACAGCTGTTTTTATCGTTGAAATAGCTGATTTTTTTTTTGTATTTCGTATCGTTAATCAGCTTTTTCACGCTAATCGCATAATTAGCAGCTTGATAGCTTTTCGAAAAAAAGCTGTACGAAACGCTACGAAAAAAAACGACGCTAATAATACTCCGTATATATTTAAACGCGATCTGCTGTTATATTACGGTCGCCTGATAATACTAAACGTCGATTATTTTCGTTTGGCTTTTATACGAAAAATGCACGACCAGATTTTTATCGCTTATTTTAGCGCTCGCAAAACTACGCAATTGCTTTCGGACTAATATTATTAACGAAATATAACAGCTTTTGTAAAATAATATTATCGCAATTGCTACGCTTATCGAAAAAGTTTTGTTTTAAAAAATAAACGCCCCGGCTTTTTTCAGCTTTTTTCTGTTTTTGATTATTTTTAAAAGCATGTTATAATAAACTTTTGCAGCTTTAATAAAAACAAATACGATTACGATAATATATTCGTAATAATAAATCGCTTTTCCAAGCAGATAATTTCGATTTTTTGTTATAAAAATATCGACGCTCGAAATTTCGCCAAATTGTATATATTCCACGTGTATAAATATTTTGGCTTTTCGAAAAGTATTATTAGCGATCGTAGCTTTTAATATTAATTTATTTTCTGGTTTGAATTAAATAAAATACTCGGTACGCAATTAAAGCTTTCGACAGCCGCTTATTTTGAAACCGACGGTCAGACCGAAATTTACAATTAATATTTGCAAAAACGCTTTCGATTTTTCGTAAATTTTTATTAAAACGATTAAAGCGAATTTCTTTTAATAATGGATTTCGCTTAAATAATTTTTTTTTACGAAAGTTTAAATGGCTTTTTACTTTTTGAAATTATATACGATTACGCTTCCCATATTAATTAAAACTAAAAGCTCGATATTTCCTTTTTTTTTAACCTTTTATACAAACTAAACGCAAACGAAGCTCGTGCGTACGCTCGCCATTATTACGACGCCTGAAATTTCGTCAAATCGCATTTTTAATAAGCCCACGACAAAATAAAAAGAAGTGCGAATAAGTTTCGCCGCGCGATCGATTTTAACGTTAGCGACTACGTATAGCTCGATATACGTTTATTTCCGACCTTTCGACCTTTTCGCAAGCTCGACAATCCTATAAACGGCCCTTTTAAAATTGTAATCAAAATTTTCGATAACGCTTTTAAGCTAAATCTTCCCAGTATTATAAACGTATATTCAGTTTTTTACGCTAATCGATTGCGTAAAGCAGCTAACGACGCGCTTTAAATCAGATTAATTTAATTTTTGAATTTATTAATATAATTGATAAGCTTAAATACGAAATCGAAAAATTAATCGCTTATCGAATGCAACGGAAAACCTTTCAGTACAAAGCTTTTTAGATAAGCTTAAATAAAAATCTTACGTGGTACTTCGCGTCTGATTTTATATATGTTTTTCTAAAAGTGCGCGATTTTCATTTGGCGCATAAAAAGCTTTCCGGTCCTTTTGCAAAACTTGTAAACTGGCTGAAAGCGTATTCCGAAGGTTTGGATTCGTACGATTATTTGGATAATAACGTATTAATAAATAAAAGTTCGAAAGCGCGCTTTTTTCGAACGAAGAAATAATATAACGACTTATTTTTTTGGCTTTTCGTATTATTCCAGTAATTACGTATAGCTGCAAGCTTTTTGATCTTCTGGTGGGTTTTTTATCAATTGTAGAAATTATTATATATATAAAGCTTTTTCTTTTTAGCAATTTCTGCCTTTTGCAATTGTTGATTCTAAGTGAATATTTTTGTTACAAAACCAAAGGTTCGTTTTTCATACCATATGAACACGGCGACCAGTTGACTGATCTCCCAGCCCTCCGACTGATTAGATCGTCACAAAAGGCAGAGCGCCAACCATTTCGCTTGCTATTTTTTTTTTGCAGCTAGCGCTAAAAGCGTTTAGTTGAAACTTTTGCAAAATCAATTAAAAAAAGCGCAAAAGCGTAAACGATAACTTTTGGAAATTATACGACTGCGACAGATTTTTTAATTAAAGCGTTTGATAAAATATATCGAACGTGCTTTTGCCAGTCGCGAATCTGCTGCTTTTTCTTTTTTTCGCAACGTTTTATTTTAATTAATAAACGCTGTAAATCAATTTCCACGCTTTTCGCGAACTTTTTTTGAATTTCCTTTTGACGGCCAAAACCTTAGCGCGCCTTTTAAACGCTATGGTTTTTATTTATTTGCTAATTTTCGATTAGCTCGTATAAAACGCGTTTCGAATTTTGAATTTAAACTAAATAATAGTAAAAATTACAAAACACGCTATTAAAAAATTAAAGTTTTCGATAACTTCGAATTTTACCACGATTATTTCGCTGGCGATCGATTTCGTAAAAATTACATATTCGATCAGACCGAAAGCGTGGTAAAAAAGTTTCTGACTTTACGTATTTTGAACCGTTCCGATTTTATATTTTCCGAAAAATTAATTAAAAAGGTCGCCGATTTCCTGGCCGATTTTTCCGACGTTTAAAAGGCCGAAGACGAGTTTAAAATGCTTGCAATAAATACGTACGACGACTTTTAGCGATTTTATTTGCGATTTTCCATTTTCGCAGTAAACGCTTAAATACGGATTGACAAACAGTTTCGAAACGTTTTTCGCGACAAAATACTAAAGCGTTTACGAGAAAAATTATATTTGAAATAAACGCGTACAACGACTTTTAAAAATTAGTTTACCGCCGTTCGATAAAAAAAATAAAATCAGTTGGCTGAACGAATTTTATACGCGAATCGCTTTTCAATCAAGTTTATTATTTATTAAAATAGTAAGTTTTTAACCAAAGCGTATTACGAATTAAATCGTACGTACGAAAATCGTTCAAGTGTTTCACAGGCTTTTTTTTAGCTTTTTGTTTTTTCTTTTTTTTTACGCCAAAACGCTTTTTTTAGCGTTTTTTTTTTTCGATCGAACCAACGACAACGTTCGTTTTTTATTTTATATCAGAAAATTTAAAAAAGCTAATTTGCACGACCTTTTACGGGCCGACCCTCGGTTTTATTCAAAAGCTTTTCTAGGCTAATAAATGTAAACGAGATCGAACCGGCCGAAAATTCGCTTTTTAATAATAATAATAAAAACGAAAACCTTTTTTCAAACGATTTTTAAAACGTATATAAAAAAGTTAAAAGCTTTTCCGTTAATCGGAAAAACGCTTAGGCCTAAGCAAAGCCTTTTTTTTGGGCGTATTGCGCGATATGCGTTATTTTAACGTTCGAAAGCTTTTTAATAGCGATTTATTAATAATTCCCGTTATATTTATTAAAAATAGCTTTTCGTATAAAATAAAAGCGTTCGCCGATTTTAAAGCGAACGGTTATACGTTAATCGATTCGGCGTTAATTAAATTTTTTTTTTTTTTTTTTAAATTTTTGATTTAATTTTTCCCGGCTTTTTTTTTTGTAAAAAGGTATAATAAAGCTCGTGGCCATTTAATTATACATTTTACGCTTTTTAATTTTATTATTAATAATCGAATACAATCGTTTACTTTTTTTTTAATTACCAACCTCGGAAATTATAATATGATTTTAAAAAAAGCTTGGTTGGCCGAATATCAAGTTTTACTAAATTATAATAAACGCAAGCTTTATTGGCCGAAGTCTTACCTTTTTATAGCCTTTTACGCTCGTTGTATTAAAATTTCTTATTTACACCTTCGAAAAATTTAATTTCGCTATTAAAACGACGTTGTAAAACGTAACAAAAACTTTAATTAATTATAGCAGATTTACGACGCTGTGCGAAACGCGAAAAAGTCGAATTTCATTCGCGGTGCCAATTTCGATAGCGACGCTAATAAAATAATACAAGAAATTACACCATTATTTTTCCAGACTAACGATTTCTTTTCTATTATTTTTTTTTTTTTTTTTTTCTTTTTTCCCTTCGTCAAAACAGCTTTTTCGTTTTACGAAAAACAATTATATCAAAAACCGAAAAAAAGCTTTCGCCGCGATAGCCTTTCAGTTTAATATAATCGATAATTTAAACAAATCATTTTCTGAACTTTTTAAACGACCAGTTCGAAAACGAATTTCTTAACCTACTGCTTATTTAATTTTTATCTGCCAAATTATTACGCACGCTTTTAAGCTGATTTCCAAAAAAAAAACAATTGAAATGTTTTTAATTTTTTTATACGAAATCGATAAAATACTAAACGATTTTACGTATAACACTTTTTTTAAAATTTAATTTGTCGTGCATAGCCGAATAGTCGGTAGAAACCCTCACCGGAGGCTGGGACGGATGAATTGTATGCAGTAAAATGTTACTTGTATTATTCTAAGTCTGACTGGCGAGCTTTCCGCAGAAGACGGAAGGTTCGGGCTCGCTTAGTCAGTCGCTCGGAAAAACTAGTTTCCGAAAAGGCTCGTTATTACGTGACTACGAGCCTTTCCGAGCTTTAGGAACATCTAATTATTAAAAGCGTACAAAAAAAATAAATCTGGAACAAAAGAAATAAAAAGAAATAAAAAAATATAAATATAGCGCAATACACTTTTTAACTAATTGCTAATCCGGCGATTAGCTATTTTCAAAGCGCGGAAAAGTTCTTTTATCGTTCGAATACGGCCGTAACGCGATATTATAATATTTATATAACTTATTTACATTTTTTATTATTGCGAAGCGTAAATAAGGCCAATTCAGCTTAAATAAGCGTTTCGTCGCTTTTGAAAACTTTAACTTTTTTATCTTTTTATTAGTCTTTTAATAAATTCAGGCTCTACTATTTTAATCAAAAACATCGATATAACTTTTCTTATATTCAAAAAAGGTCGTCCGCGTAGTTCCACGCGACCAGTTGGCCCAGCTCTTCGGATTCCCAATCTTCGGCGCTTGCGTAATCGGAGTTTTGCGAAATTTATTTTGCGCAATTAATCGGCTTTTTCGGCCAATTCGTCTTTTTTTAACTCTTTCGAAAAAGGCGATCCTTTCGATATTTTGTTTTTAAACGGTTTTTTCGAAAATTTATATTTGCCCGGCCTCGAAAATGCCGATATAACGCCTAAAAATAAAAGAAACGCTGCTGGCGGTAAAAAAGCTATTAGCGGTAATTTCGATTTTAATAGCTTTTCCGAAAAGAAAAGGCAGAATACTAGCGCTTTTAAAAAAAAAGCGGCCGGGGATCACTAAAGCGAAAAGACTAAAAATAAAAATAACGACGATAATCGTTTTTTAAAACGCGCTCGCATCGGAGCCAAAAAGCCTATTATTCCTAAGCCTTTCAACTCTACTTTTTATATAATTTATATTACTCGCGAAGCAATTGAAAACTTAAATTACGATTGCTTATCGAACTTGGCTAAAGCTCGTTGCTATCGATGCTACGTAATTAACACGTCGTGCATTCCGGCCGACGCGAACGTTTTGATTGCGTGGTTTTCCGTTTTTAAAACTCGGATTAATAAAGTTATTAAAGCGGTCAGTTTTATCGAAAAACTCTGTTGTTTCTGCTAATCGATTTTTAAAATATAACGGTTATTTTATTCCACGGTTAAAACGGCTTTAAAAATGCAAAAAAGTAAGCTTTTAAATCGGTCGTAATTCAAAAGCAAAACTAATAAATATAAAGCGTATTATTAACGCGAAGCTCGCCGCGGCTCGTAAGGTTTTTTAAACTTTTGCTTTTCGAATGGAAACTTTTACGCCTGTTCCACGTGCTGGCGAAATAAAGCTTGGCCACGACCCATTAGAAAATGCTTCCGTTCCTGAAAATCTAAAAAAAAATCTCGCGGCGATCCTTTTGCCAAACGTTTCTGATTTTTAGCCTGATAAAACTTCGCAAAAAAAAAAAAATGTTCCGGTTACATAGCCGGCGGCAGCATAGCCGGCGGCAGCCGTTTTTAAAAAAGCTATCGAAGAATTTATTCCAAATCTGACTATCGCGGAGCGTCGTGCGCGGATTATTATTTTAGCGAATTATATTTTTAACTTTTTGCAAAATTAAGCGGTTTGGTTTTTAAATTTCTGGATTTGCTTGGAAAATGGTTTTTGCTGTGTTTTAAGTTTTAATAAAAATTTGTTTAAATAAATGTACGCTTGCAAAATGCAAGCTTTTTAATTCGATTAATCGAGCTTTTCGATAAAGCTCCGAAAATCCCGTAAATTAAAAAATTTAACGAAACTCTCGTGCTTTTATCGAATCAGATTTTTAATAAAACCGTTTGCGTACATTTTATTTATTAAAAAATATATAATTTTAAACTTTTTATTTTAATACTTCTAGCGAATCCATATATTATTTATATCGACGTAGCGAAGCTTCGTAAAAATTTTTTTTTTTATTTTCTACGATTAATTTAATCGTTTGCTAATTATCGCAATATACGTTCCATTTAAAAATAACGTCGAGTCGAAGCTTTTTGAAAAAACGTTAGAATGCTATTATTTTTTTCACGGTCGCTATATAAGCAAATAGCTCCGCTTTAATAGAAAAAGTGGTAATTATGTTTTATCGTACAGCCTTTTATAAAATAGCATTTCCGAAAAAAAAAAAAATATACTTTTAAAATAATTTCCGAGTTTTTAAATCGTCGGCGAAAAAAGCGTCGGTGAAAATTATTAATTAGTTTTTTCGCGCTTTTCCGACTGTAAACGATTTTTTAAAAATTTCGTTTTATAAAAATATCGAAGCGTTTAATTGGCTGCTTCGAAATATTAAAAATTTGGGTTAATAAAAAAGTAAAAAAGCTGAAAGGCTGCGAAAGCCACGTCGGGTCGAAGCATAATAGCCGTATACAAAATTAAACCGACCTTTTTTTAATACTTCTTAATTTGCGAAAGCGTAGCTACGCTTGGGTTTTTAATAAATTCGCAGATTAGAAAAGGCGTGCTTAAAAAGCGCCTTTTGCATACACCAAACTTCGTAGCGATTTTTTCGATATACAAATCGTAAAACAGAAAAACTTCCTTTTTTTGTTTATTTCGTAAAATACGAACTTCGAAAAAATAATCCAAATCTTTTATACTTATAAGCTCGTAAGCCTTTTTTAGACCGAAAATAATTTCGTCGGCTTTTAACGAATAAAAGGCGTAATATAAAACTTAAATATCGTCGACGTAAAACGCTACGTATACGCTCCGCATTTCGTTAACGAATATATAAAGCTTCTCGCCTATTAATTCGAGCTTCAGCTTTTTCAAAATATTAGCAAATTCGCCGTATCACAAAGCTAAAAAATCCCTTAACTTATACAAAGCTCGGTCTAACTATACCATTATACTTGGTTATTTGAATTTATTAAACAGATTGCACGTAATTAGCTTACTTTTAAAGTTTCGTTTTGCATTAACGAAAGCATTAACTATATCGAATTGCTTAATTTTCAGATCGAAATAAACCGCTAGCGTTATAACCGTTCGGAAAAAACGGGCTGCGAATATAACTGCGTATATAAAAAAAATTAAAACTTCGTTTTAAAAGTCTTTTTTTACGACTAGTTTCGATCTGCACCGCTGCAATTCGCTTAAGCTGTTCGTTTTGTATATAAAAACCCATTTAAATAAAATAAGCTTTATGGTTTCATTTCTTTTAATAATTCTCCAGCATTTTCTAATTTTTAAATTTTTAATTTCGGTTTTTGCTCCTTTTCTAAACTGCTCTTTTATTTAATGGTTTTTCAACTCGTTTCAGTTTTTTAAAGCTTTCGAAAAATTATTCCGATATTGTTTTTAATCGGAAAATTAAATATTTTTTATCGATTTTTTTCTTATCGAAGCCGCTACTATTGCGTAAATAATTTAAAAGTTTTTTCCATCCATCTGAATCGGCTCGTTTATTTAAAACGTATAAACAAATTCGTCGATTTGTTATTTAATAAATGGAACCATTAATTAAAAAATTTCGTATACCGTGGCGTACATTTTCGGTCTATCCGGCCAGTATAAAATAAAGTTTGTACGATTTCGTTTAGCAATTTCTGAAATCAATTGCTTTTTATCGCTTATCGGAAACTTCGATTTGTTTTTTTTACTTTTTTTAAATGGTGCCTCCTTTTTAATAATTAGCTTTGGAAAAGCTTCTAAAAGCAATCGTTCAAATGGCTGCTTTATTTTAAATCGATTTGGCGCCTGATTTGTCGGGCGATGGCTTTTAATTATAATTTAAAGAATTGAATTGCGCGCTTTTTCGTATAGGGCCATTTTTATGCCCGCGCCGAAAGACTTTTTAAAGCTTTGCTTTATTTTATTCTGTTTTGTAATAATAAGTTTTGCTAATTTATTACTTTTTTTTGAATTTTTATAACTTTCTAACGCTTTTATCGCGTCGGTCAAAATGTTTCGGATATGCTTTACATACTTTCGATTAATAATTAATTTTAAAAATTAAAACTGGTCGGTAATAACTTTATCGAAAGGGCTTTTATAAGAAATTATTATTCCCGAGCTTTAAACGTTTAAATCGATCGTAAAAAAAGGCTCGATCGCCTCGACCTTTATTAGGTTTTTTATTCCCGAGGATTTGGCTTCTTTTAAGATATTTAAATCCATTAGTATTAAAATGTTGTTTTTTTTTTTTTATCGTAGGTTTTAAAAGTTCATCAAAAGGGCTTGAAATCGGTTTTGGTTTTAATGGTGGTTCCGGTGGAAAAAAACTTTCATTTTTTTTTGTAAAATCTGGAAATTGCTCGTTTTATAATAATAGCTTTTTTTTTGTATCATTTCTTTTTCAACATACCGAATTTTGCTAGTTTGCGCCGTTATTAAAACCGCCCGCCCGCTAATATCTGATATTCAGCATCTTGAGCTTTTTCGTTTTCCGCGTTTTCGATAAACTCCACGGTTTTTTAAAACTTTAATCTAGTTATAAAACTTGGATTTTCACGCTCCGAAAAATAAAACTTAAATTCGTTAAATATTACGTTTCGGCTCGTAATTATACGCATTAGCTAAAGCATTCAGATTTTGTAAATATTAAAAGCGCTATATCTAATCAAATATCCGATATATCTTTTCGGAAAAATTTTAAATTCTTTTTTGTATTTTATGGCTTTTCGATTTTTTATTATTAAATACGTACGAGCTTCGTACGCATAAATTTTATTTCAGTCTGGTCTAAAATCGGCCGTACGCGCTTTTATAATAGCAGGGTCGTAATACCGGAAATATTACTTAAATCAATTATGCAAAATTTTATTTAAAAATTTAAATTGTTTTTTCGTAAGCGGCGATATATTATACAAATGCGCTGCTGCTTTTATTGTTTCGAATCAAAAAAAGATTGAAAATCCCGCTTTAATTTTTATTTTTATCGAACGCTTAATTACTTTTTTTTCTGCTCGTTCGATCGAGCCGTTTGGCTGATGCACGTAAAATGAAATTAATTTCAAATCGATACTTTCGCGCTCCGTTTATTTTTAATATTTCGAAATAATGTTTTTTTGTTTTGGAATTACCGACGATTCGTTATTTTATCGAATTTTGCAAATTAAAAAGTTGTATTAGCGTTTCACTTATGCGTCGAACGTTTAAAAACGGTTCAAAACGACTTTTATATCTTTCGTTCTGATAGCGAAAGCTTAAATTTTTCTATTATATTCGTTTTTTATTAGAAACATTTACGTCGAGCCGTTGTAAGCTTTTCTACGATTTTTAAAATAATCGTAAAAATCTTAGCCGATGCGAAAAAAAAGCCTGAGAAATTTGTTTTTTAATATTATTTTCGAAATCATCTGCTTTAAATACGTAATAGCATACTTTTCGCATTTTACTTTAATTAAGCTTTTGATTTTTATTTTACGAGTATTTTCGACCAGCTTTTCGAGCGCGTTTTTGCTTAAATAGCCCGAACGAAAATGCTACAAGCGCGCATCGTTATTCCGATCGTACGTAAATACGCTGCTTTTTTTAAACTTATAGCGCGTACGACGTTTCGGAATTATATAAATTATAAAACCGGGCGAATCACGTTTTAAAAAGTTTAAATTATTACGTGAAAAGTGCGAACAAAAAAAGCAATTGACTTTAATATATTTAAACATACAAAAATCGGCGATCGTTTAATATTAACGTTTTAAAATAAAGCTTTTAAAGCTTTTAAAACGAAAAGTATTATCCGACCTTTAAAACCAATAATTTTTTTTAGCCAAAAAACTAACGGAAATAATATTAATAATAAAATCTGAAACGAACGCCACGTTGTTAAAAATCATATCCCAAGGTTTTCTATTCTTTTTGCGAAAAGCCTCTTTTATCAAACGACTTTTTTTTCCGACGATTGGAAAACTTTGTATGCCTGCATAAACGCTGTTAATAAAATTATTAATTTTCTTATAAAACTTTTCGATAAAAAGATTTTTATCGTTTATTAAATAAGTTTTAAAACAATTATTAAAAAAAGTACTTTTGTCCAAAAAATAATATTAACCAAATTTTAAAACTAAAACGTTGATTTCGAAATGCTTTTTAATCGCATTAAAACAAAAAAGACAGAAAGTTGCGGTAAAAAACTTTTTTTAATCGTTTTTAAAAATTAACTTTAAAATTTGTTTTGGCTTAATTATTAAAATTCTAAGGATTTTATTAATTACGACCATTTGAATATTTTTTTTATTTAAAGCTTTTAAAAAACCTTTTTATAATTGAAAAACAGCTTTTTTCGCATTTCAGCGATCTTTTGCCTATTTAAAAAGTTGGAAAGAATTTTTTTTTCACGACGACCATTTATTACGTACAAAAGCTTTTTATAATCGGTTAAAAGATAGAAATGGCGCTTTTTAAAAGTGTCGCATAAGCAGTTATACCCTTTTCTTTTTTCTTTTTTGCTTTTTCCTTCTCTTTTTCCACGACTTTTCGAAATATTATTGTTTTTAAAATCGAAAAGGAAAATGGCGAAAACTCCGATCTTTCGGCTTGAATTATCGAATTTTCGGTTGTTTTTAAAAAAAAAAATTATAAAGCTTAATTCGATTAAAATCTTTTTTATAAAAAAACCGGCAAATTCGTTTTCCAGATACTTAGCTTTTTTGCCGTTCGCTTATTATAAATTAATATATACGGCGATTGCGTCGAAAAAATCGGTAGCAGCGTAGCGGCCATTTATATTAAAAATCTTATATTCGACAGCTGCTTTGTAAGCGGTCTGCTATTTCTTTATTCATTCGGTAATATTCATTTTTCCGCTATACGTTTTGCGGAAAGTGTTTTTGTAGTCAGATTTAACGAAGCTAACTACGGAAAAATATGCAAAGATAATATTTTTTTTCAGAATACGAACGAGGGCCTAGAGTAATTTTTGCTTTTTTTTATAATATGAATTTTTAACCTTACGTATACTTCTATCTATTAAAAAATCTTTTTGCAAATTAATATAAAAAATAGCGTACGCTTTTTTATTATTAATAGCGTTGATTTCCGATTAAGCAATTGCAAAGTTTATTAAATTGGTTTTCATAATTAAAAAGATTCAATCGAATAACTTTTGGTAGGTAATAACGTACTCCTGCTATTTTTTAAGCTTTTTTAAATAATTTTTGGAAAAATAATCGATTTTATTTTTTAAGTCGTCGAAAATCAAATTAGCTGGTCGAGGCCTGTCGAAAAGATTACTAATCGTAACGGCGGCCTTTTTTGCCTCGGTCATGCCGTTGTATTCGGCGCATTTTCGATCGTAGTCTGTTTAGCGCTTTTTGTTTTTCTAATCGATAAATTAATAAAAAAACTGTTTTTATAATCGTTTATTAATAAAAAAGCGAAATGGAAAATTAGGATCGGTGTAATCGAAAAAAAGAATCTCTGATCGGTGAAATTTATACGCTTCTAATCAAAAGATCTACGATTTTGGGTCGTAAAGAAAAACCTTCTTTTTCGTAGGGACCGACATATTGTTTTCGTTGTAAAGGGTCGATTAATTAAGTTGAAAAAAGTAAAAAAATAAAAATGAGATTTGTAAATTAAAAAAATCGAAGAATTAATGCTTTCCGCATTTTTAATAGCTTTTTATCGATTCGTAGCCTTTTGCTAAATAAGAAAAACTTTGTAAAGTATAATTTTTCACGAATATTTTTTAATAATTCGAATAGATTGACCGGTGAAAGCTCTTAACGAATCTCTTAGCGTATGCATTGCAAAAAAAGCTTATTAATTAACTCCGGGACTTATAACTGTCGTGCATAGCCGAATAATCGGTAGGAATCCTTACCGGAGGCTGGGACGGATGAATTGTATGCAATAAAATATTATTTGTATTGTTTTAAATTTGATTGGCGAGCTTTCCGCAGAAAACGGAAGGTTCGGGCTCGCTTAGTCAGTCGCTCGGAAAAACTAGTTTTCGAGGAGGCTCGTTATCACGTAATTACGAGCCTTTCCGAGCTTCAGGAACATCTAACTACTGAAAGCGTACAGGAAGAATGAATCTGGAACAAAAGAAATGAAAGGAAATAAAGGAATATAAATATAGCGCAACATAATTTTATAGTTTTTTCGAACGTTTCAGAACCAACGAAATATCGATTTCGACCTTTTTAATTAGCTTAGCAAAGCTAATTTCGAATAAACTTTTTTTCGAATCTTTTTTCCCGAAATACAAAAACTTCGAACACGTGTTTTTTAAAGCCGCCAATAACGAGCTAGCTTTTCACCGGCCTTACGATTATAAAATCGAGCTTATTATAAATAAAAAAAAGCTGAAATACACTTTTTTATACAAAATATCGATTCCAAAGCTCGAAATTATTAAAATTTATTTATAAAATAATTTTAACAAAAGCTTTATCGAATTTTTTATCGCTTTTTTCGCTGCTTTAATGCTTTTCGCTAAAAAACCCGACGGTTTATTACGTTTTTATATCGATTATCGAGCTTTTAATAACGTTATTCGTAAGAATCGCTATTTTTTCTTTTTTATCGATAAAACTTTTGCTCGTTTTTCGAAAGCACGAATTTTTACAAAACTCGATATTCGTTAAGTTTTTTATAAAATTCGAATAAACCCCGTTAATAAAAAACTAACGACGTTTCGTACGCGTTACGGCGCTTATAAATACAAAATGCTATTTTTTGGCCTTATTAATAAACCCGCAATTTACTAACGTTATATAAACGACGTTTTCGATTATTTAAACGATTTTTATATTATATATTTAAATAATATTTTTATTTATTCGTCCGACCTTTTGAAACACGCTATATACGTTCGCAAAATGCTTCAAAGGCTCGCTGACGCTGAATTACAGGCCGATATTCGAAAGTTTAAATTCAACGTTATTCGAATCCGTTATTTAAGTTTTATTATTTCGATTAAAAACCTAGAAATAAATCCAAAAAAGATTTTCGTAATCGTTTATTAAAAGCTTTTTACTATTATAAAAAATGTACAAAGCTTTTTTGGTTTTTATAACTTTTACCGACGTTTTATTCGAAACTACGATATAATTGCAAAGCTTTTGGTTTATTTGACCAAAGCTAACGTTTTTTATAATTTTATTTTTAAATATTAAAAAAGTTTCGACCTTTTTACACTAGCCCTTATTACTGCACCAGTTTTATAATATTATAGGCAAGACTTTCCTTGTATATTAAAAACTAACGCTTCCGACGGCGTAATAGCTTTTGTGTTTTTATAATTTCATAGCGACGATTAGCTTCCAATCGCTTATTTTAGCAAAACTATAGTTTTCGCAAAACTAAACTACGTTGTACACGATAAAAAAATATTCGCAATTGTAAAATTTCTAAGTAATTTTCGTATTAAATTAGCTAGCTTAGTTTATTAAATCAAAATTATTATTAATTATAAAGCTTTGAAATATTTTATAATTTCTAAACTTTTAAACGCTCGATAAGCACGCTAAGCCGAACTTTTCGCCGATTATAATATTTTTATTACGTACAAATTAAATAAACATAATTTTTTGGCTGACGTATTAATACGTCGTACAAGCGAATTCGACCGCTAAAACTTTTTTAAACGCATTCAGCGTCTGCAAACCCTTTTTCGAGCCGATCAGATCGATCACCGCCTTTTGACTGAAAAATTTCGACTTTCCACGGCCTCCGAAACAGCTGTTTTTATCGTTAAAATAGCTGATTTTTTTTTCGTATTTCGTATCGTTAATCAGCTTTTCCACGCTAATCGCATAGCTAGCAGTTTGATAGCCTTTCGAAAAAAAGCTGTATAAAACGCTACGAAAAAAACAACGATAATAACATTTCGTTTTCGTATATATTTAAACGCGATCTGCTGTTATATTACGGTCGCTTAATAATATCAAACGTCGATTATTTTCGTCTGGCCTTTGTACGAAAAATATACGATCAGATTTCCACCGTTTATTTCAGCGCTCGCAAAATTACGCAATTGCTTTCGAACTAATATTATTGGCGAGGTATAACAGCCTTTATAAAATAATATTATCGCAATTGCTATACTTATCGAAAAAGTTTTGTTTTAAAAAATAAACGCTCCGGCTTTTTTTAGCTTTTTTTTGGTTTTAACCATTTTTGAAAGCACGTTATAATAGATTTTTGCAATTTTAATAAAAATAAACACGATTACGATAACGTATTCGTAATAATAAATCGCTTTTCCAAGCAAACTATTTCGATTTTTTATTATAAAAATATCGACGCTCGAAACTTCGCCAAATTGTATATATTTTATATATATAAGTATTTTAGCTTTTTAAAAAGTATTATTAACGATCGTAGCCTTTAATATTAATTTATTTTCTGATTTGAATTAAATAAAATATTCGATACGCAACTAAAGCTTTCGACAGCCGTTTATTTTGAAACCGACGGTTAAACCGAAATTTACAACTAATATTTGCAAAAACGCTTTCGACTTTTCGTAAATTTTTATTAAAACGATTAAAACGAATTTCTTTTAATAATAAATTTCGCCTAAATAATCTTTTTTTACGAAAGTTTAAATAGCCTTTTATTTTTTGAAATTGTATACGATTATATTTCTTATATCAATTAAAACTGAAAACTCGATACTTTTTTTTTTCCCAATCTTTTATACAAATTAAACGCAAACGAAGCTCGTGCGTACGCTCGCCGTTATTACAACGTCTGAAACTTCGCCAAATCGCATTTTTAATAAGCCTACGATAAAATGAAAAAAAATGCGAATAAGTTTCGCCGCGCGATCGATTTTAACGTTGGCGATTACGTATAGCTCGATATGCGTTTATTTCCGACCTTTCGGCCTTTTCGTAAGCTCGACAATCCTATAAACGGCCTTTTTAAAATTATAGCCAAAATTTTCGACAACGCTTTTAAGCTAGATTTTTCTAGTATTATAAACGTACACCCAGTTTTTTACGCTAATCGACTGCGTAAAACAGCTAACGACGCGCTTTCAAATCAGATTAATTAAGCTTTTGAATTTATTAATATAATTAATAAATTTAAATACGAAATCGAAAAATTAATCGCTTATCGAATACAGCGAAAAATCTTTTAGTACAAAGCTTTTTAGGTAGATTTAAATAAAGATTTCACGTAATATTCCGCGTTTGATTTTATATATATTTTTTTAAAAATGCGCGACTTTTATTTGACGTATAAAAAGCTTTTCGGTTCTTTTGCAAAACTTGTAAACTGGCTGAAAGCGTATTCCGAAGGTTTGGATTCGTACGATTATTTGAATAATAACGTACTAATAGATAAAAGCTCGAAAGCGCGCTTTTTTCGGACGGAAAAGTAATATAACGATTTATTCTGTTGCCATTTTTCGTGTCACCCTAGCAACTACGTATAGCTGTAAGCTTCCCAGCAATTACGTATAGCTGCAAGCTTTCTGGTTTTCTGATAGGTCTTCTTATCAACTGTGGAAACTATTTATATATATAAAGCTTTTTTTTTTTAACAATTTCTGCCTTTTGCAATTGTTAATTCTAAATGAATATTTTTGTTACAAAACCAAAGGCTCGTTTCTTATACCATATGAATACGGCGACCAGTTGACTGATCTCCCAGCCCTCCGACTGATTAGATCGTCACAAGCCCGGCCATTTCGCAAACGTTTGCTTCGACGCTAAGCTTAGTCGCAAAATCGCCGAAATAGCTATCGACGAAAAGCAAAACGATTTGTTAAAAATTTTTTAAGCCGTAATAAAGATTTTTATTATAGCAAAAAATTCGATTTGTAAAAGAATTTGAAATTTAATTAACGCTTTCTAATAAAAAAGCGACAGTTTTTAATTTTTATAAAATTAATACGTAATGAATTATATATTAAAACATTTATATATATCGATAGCGAAGCTAATATTTTCGATGCGATTAAAACTTTTTTAACGTATTAATTTTTTTAACGTTTCGAAATAAATTTTATTCGGCTGTATAAACTTATTATATTTATCGGCTATAATAGCGAGCCGGAAAAGCTTATTTTTTTTGCTATTTTTTTTTTACGATTAACCGACGTCGTATAAATTTTCTTTTTTTGATTATAAATCTAAGCTTTACCGACGTTTTTATTAATTGTAAATTTTTATAATACTACGATTTAAAGCAAGCGTATAACTAAGAAAAAAACAAAATAAAATAGTTATTCGATATGCCCGTTATTTTTTATTTCAACGAGCAATTGTTCGTCGATTTTAATTAGCGAAAAAAGCCTAAAATACTTAATCGTATATATTAAAAAAATGCAAACAAACGAAACAGCGCAATAAAAGTTTTATATATTTTTATTAATATTTTTATAACGATTAAAAAAGCTTATTTAAGTTTTGAAACTGATAAACCTTTTATATTTATGCGAGATTTTAAAAGCAGTTTGTATAAAATAAAAAAGTTTTTTATTAGCAGCCCTGAACCGATTAAGCCGGTTTTTCCAATCGGGCCAATTGCTATTTTTTTTACTTTTAATTGCAATATCAGCTGTATTTCCGCTTTTATATTTAACGTTTTGCAAATACGTTACGAAAAACGAATGCGGGCCGCGAAAAAAAAAAATTATTATTATTTAGCGACTGCACGTTTATTGCTTTTATATATAATATAAACAAAAAACGTTTCCGCCGTACGAAAGTCGCCGAATTTAAAAAAATTATACAATTCGCGGCAGTAAAAAGCATTTCCGTTTCCGACGCTTTGCAAATCAAATATAACGACAACGTGGTTTTTATAAAAAAGCTTTTTTCAATTTAATATTCGGAATTCGAAAAATTGTTTTATAAGCAAAAAAGCGATAAGCTTGCTTTTCGCCGTTTCGGTGTAAATTATAAAATATATTTTGCTACGGAAAATACGCTTTTTATAAAACTATTTAAACGCTTTACGAATAAATAACTTATAAAAGTCAAAAGTTATATTTTCGATAATTTGCATAAGAATTTTATTAAATTTTCTAATGCTTTTTTCGCCGCTCCGATTTTATTTATTAAAAAGTCAGACGGTTTTATACGTTTATATATCGATTATCGCAAGCTTAACGATTTTATAAAAAAGGATTTTTATTTTTTGCTTTTAATTAACGAAATGCTGGCGCGAATTACTAAAGCCAAAATGTTTACGAAAATTAATATTTAATAAATATTTAATCGAATCCGGATATTCGAAGAATTTGAAAAACTAATCAGTTTTCGCATCCGATACGATATATATAAATATAAAATTTTTCCGTTCGGTTTTATTAATAAGCCCGTTATATTTTAACGTTTTATTAATAATATTTTTATAAAATATTTAAATAATTTTTATTCGGCGTATTTTAACGATATTTTTATTTATTCCGCGAATAATTTAAAATATAAAATTTACGTTAAAAAGATTTTGTCGATTTTAAAAAAATACGGCTTAAAAGCTGATATTAAAAAATGCGAGTTTAATATTACGAAAATTAAATTTTTAAATTTCGTTATTAATATTTAAAATATTAAAATAAATTCGGAAAAAATCGCTATTATTAAAAATTAGCAATATGCAGCGAATATACGAGGCGTATAAAACTTTTTAGGCTTTTGCAAT
This sequence comes from Blumeriella jaapii, assembly GCA_009599575.1. NCBI lineage: Eukaryota > Fungi > Ascomycota > Leotiomycetes > Helotiales > Drepanopezizaceae > Blumeriella > Blumeriella jaapii. Next base: position 29,213 of record VWND01000026.1, on the reverse strand, counting down.
TTTTACAAACGCTTTATAGCCGGCTACAGCCGCATTTGCCGCTTTTTTATTGCTTTTATAAACAAAAACGTTTTTTTCGTATTCGAGAAAAAGCAGAAAAACGTATAAAAAACATTGCGCAAAGCTTTGCTAAATGCTTTTATTTTGTGCTATTACGACTTTTATAAGCAAACGCGCCTAGAAACCGATTTTTTTAATAAAATAATAACTAGCGTATTATCGCAATTGCAAAAAAATAATTTTTATTATCCGGTCGGTTTTTTTTTTCAAAATTATAATCGACGCCGAGCTTAACTGTCCGATTTACGATAAAAAGCTTTTCGCTATTTTTCGCTTTTTTAAAAATTATAAGCCGGAGCTGTTAAACGCTTAAAAAAACGTATATATATATACCGATTATCGCGTTTTAAAATATTTTATAATAATTAAAAATTTTTCGATCCGATAAATCCGATAAGCCGAGTTTTTCGCCGATTTTTATTTTACAATTATATACCGGTCGGGAATTATTAATACGCTCGCTAAAATTTTTTTTCGCAAAAACTAAAATATTTTTTTATTAAAAACGCGATAGCAAATAGTTCGAAAGCAATAAATGCTTTTAAACGATAAATTAAATTTTTAAATTTTAAAAAAAATGGCTATTAAAAGCATAATTACGCTGGCGTTTATAAAAATAGCGTTCGATAAGTGTCAGGAATCAACATTACGTATATGAGTCAAATGATCCGCCAAGACCCTCTGCCTCCTACCAATCCTCGAATAGCATTTTCTGCGGATAAACCGTAGGGGCCGGATAGTATTATAAGGGTTAAAAATAATATTTAAATAAAACATTTTATAAAAATAATTGCTAAAGAACCAGTTATTAGAGTTATATTAAAAAAAATAAAAAAAGTCGGAATAAAAGCTGGAAAAGCATATTAAATAAAATTCGTTTGGTTTCTTAAAAATACTTTTCTCGAGGGCTCCATCCTTTTTTTTGTATTTATATACGTTTTTTATTAAAAATATAAAAGGTAAAGATCAGTTTGATTATTAACTTAATTTTATCTAAGTTTTATTATTTAAACTAATGTTTTTTTGCTTTTCAATTTTTACATTTTAATCTTTTTATTTATCGAAACGGCAATTCGATATTATTAAAACAATTTTTTATTATATTATTATACTTATATCGTTATTATCGATATTATAGCTTTTCGCATTCGCAGCGAACAGGCATTTCCAGCTATTTAAAAAGATCCAGCGCCTTCGGCTGCTTAGGGAGATTTCGTATTATCGTTTCTTTTGACGTCACCAGCTTTATTAAAGGTCGAAAATATTTTATTACTAAAGCGCGACGACTTTTTAATTCCTTTTATCGAAAAAATCATTAAAAGAGGCCACGCTTAAAGCGATTCGAAAGGACTTTTTACCGAGATTTTGATTTATTTGGCTAACGAACGAATTCGCGCCGAACAAAAAGAAAATAATAAACGTAAAAAAATAAAGGAAATACGAGTTAAAATAAAATAAAAAAAAACTAAAAAAAAAATCTACGAAATAATTAAAAAATTCGAAAAAGCTAAAAAACGCCGAAACGAATTCCGAAAAAAAATTAAACAATTTCAACAAAAACTTAACATTTTCGAAAATATCGAAAAAAAAGTTTTTATATTTTCTAATATCGTTTTAATTAAAAAAAAACAGAAAATAATCTAAGCTGGCGATTATTATAAAGTATTTTCGAAGTACTACAATAATAATATTTATTAAAAACGATTTAATATCTTTTTTAAATATATTATACTTTTTGTAAAAAACATAGCGAATTCGAGCCGAAAAATATTAAAAATAAAAGACTTTTTAATATACCGAGGGAAAAATACTAAAAAAGCTTAATTTTTTATTCGGCGTGCAAAGCGAAGTTTCCGCCAAAATAAAAAAGTAATATTTTGTATTAATTAAAAAAAAATTAACGCTTATATTCTAGCTTTCGACGATAAGATAAAAAAAAAATAAACCGGATACGAACGACGTTTTACGAACGTTCGAATTATATAAAACGATTTTAAAAAATAAATATTAAATTTTTTAATAAATGCGGAAAATCGAAAAATCGCGGCTTCGAATTTATACGATAAAGCGAAGCAAAAAAAGCATAAATTAATTAACGATTTCGTTGCTTATTTAAATAATCTCGAATAATAATTGCAAATAACAAACGATGCGATTAAAAAAAAAAATGTTTTTCGCAAAACTCCGATTTACTTTTCGAAAAAAAATTATTAAACGAAACAATACTGCAGTTATAAATTCGTACGAAAAATTAATATTAATCGTTCGTCGTATCGAAAATGCTAATAAAATTATTAGCAACGAAACGAAAAATAATAAACGACGAAACGAACGCAAAAAAAAAAAAAAAAAAAAAAAAAAAAAAACTTATATTTACGATTAAAATTTAAAAATTAAAATAAATATATACCGTTTTCGATTCGAAAATACGTTATAAAAAAAAAACGAAAACGAAAAAACGACAATTCTAACAAAATCTTTTGGAATCCTAAAATTCTTAACGATTTTTTTTACTTTTCGAAATGCAGTCGCTGCCAAAAAAAAAAGCACCGTATAGCCAATTATTTAAAAATCGAATATTATAAATGCAACAGAAAAAAATATATAATTCCAAACTGCTCCGAAGCTAACAAATCTAAAAATTCGGAAAAAGCTTTCGCTCGATTTTAATTTCGTCGCTGCCAATAAAATCGAGCGAAAAAAAAAAGCAGAAAATAATAATTTTAATCGAAATTAAAAAAGCCAAAAGCGAAATTCGTACGAAACGAGCTTTTATCGATTACGACGCGAAAAAAAACTGCGTAATTTAAAAGTTATTAATTAAATATAAATAAAAATCAATTCAAAAACGTATTAATTTATTTACGATTAAAAAAAAAAAAAAAATTATTTACGGCACGTATGCGCAATTTATTCGCGCTATTAATAATTATAAAATAATTAAAAAAATACAAAACGATTTCGTAGCTTGCGATATAAATATTCTAAAGGTTTTATTTATTTTAAGATTTTTTTGGTTGCGAAATATCGACCCCGTTATAAGCTTTCGAGCTAAATCGTAGCGATATTTAATCGAACGTTTACAATTTAATTTCGTTATAATCAAACGTTTTAAAAAGAAATTTAAAAAAAAATAAGCGTTTGTATCGTTTTAAAAAAAGCTATTAAAAAACAATATTAATTACTTTTTAAATACAACGACTACGCCGACGTGTTCGACGATACCGCCGCGGTTATCCTAGCTTTTTATTATTTTATAAAATATCGAATAAATTTCGCGGAAAAAAAAAACCTTTTTTAAAAATCAATTTACTTTTTGTCGAAATTTAAATTTACCGAATTACGCGAATATTTCGATTCGAACTTAAAAAAAAGCTGAATAAAAAGATTTATTAACTTTGCCGGCGCACCGATAATATTTATATCGAAAAAAAACGGAAATTTACGATTATGCGTCGATTATAAAAATTTAAACGTAATTACGATTAAAAATCGAATTTTTTTACTTTTTATAAGCGAAACTTTAGATCGTTTAAAAAAAGCTAAAATATTTATTAAGCTAAATCTTATTTAGGCGTATTACCGCTTTCGAATAAAAAAAAAAAATAAATGGAAAACTGCGTTTCGCATTCGTTACGAACATTTCGAATATTGCGTATTATCTTTCGGCCTTTCGAATATATTAATAACCTTCCAAGCGTATATTAATCAAATTTTAATCGGTTTAATAAATATTACGTATATAATTTACTTCGACGATATTTTAATATTTTCCGAAAACCCCGACGATTATATAAACGCGATAAAATTTTTTTTCGAAAAACTTCGTATTAATAAATTTTACGAAAATCTGAAAAAATATGCTTTCGATACGAATACGGTTGAATTCCTAGGTTTCGTCGTTATTTCTACGAAAATTAAAATGGACCCAAAAAAAATAAATAATATTCGGAAATGGCCCTTTTTTATTACGTAGCGAAATATTTAAATGTTTTTAAGTTTTATTAATTTTTACAAACGTTTTATTAAAAACTACGCTAAGCTTTGCCGATTTATTATAAATTTTTTAAAAAAAATACAACGAAAAAAAATATCGGGCCTTTTTCGTTTTTTACTCGAAGCGAAAATCGCTTTTTTACTTTTAAAAAAAAAGTTTTGCCGAGCGCCGATTTTACGCTATTTCGATTTTCGATTGAAAATTCAAATCGAAACAAACGTTTCGAAATTCGCTATAAGCGGAATATTATTTCAATTATTCGAAAAAAATACGAAAACACGTTGGCATTTTATCGCGTATTATTCGAAAAAGTTTTTTTTTATAAAATAAAAATATAAGATTTACGACGCTAAGCTAATAATTATAATTTACGCTTTTAAATAATAAAATTAATATTTACGTAACGCTTCCGACGTTATTATTATACGTATAAATTATTATAATTTAAAATACTTTTTTACGAAAAAACGTTTAAACGAACGCTAAGCGAAATAAACCGATAAGTTAATTAAATACGATTTTGCAATCGAATATAAAACAAAAGTTTTTAATCCGGCGAATAGTTTTTTCCGCCGGTTAAATTTAAAAAAAAATTTTAACAAAAATAACGAGCAGCTATTTACGTTGCATCGTAAGCTAAAACTAGCTTATTTAAAAAATTTTAGAATGTTTTCCGTAATAAAAACACGTTTAAAATCGAAGCATAAAAAACTATTTCGCGCCGATAAATATTCGGAGCTTTTGTTAATAAAATTAAAAAATAAAAAGCAAGCGGAAAAAAATCAAATAAAAAGCTTTTTCGCCGGATTATTTTTTGCTAATATTATTAATTGCAAATAATATATATTACGAAGCGTAGCCGTTATATTATTATAATCCGAAACGGCTAATAACGAGCTAGCAAAACCGATTTATAAAACTATTTTTAAATTGTAAAAATCTGATTTTTTTGTATTATAAAAAACGTACGAATCGGCTTCGCAAAACAATCGAGCCGGATTCGAAAAATATTAGCGTATAGATTAAAATAAATTATTACGTTATAAAAAACGTGCGTATATTTCGAATAAAAACGTTATTAAAAACGAAATATTAAAAATTAATTACGACGACCCGACCGCCGGCTATTAAAGCTTTCGGCGAACGTTAAAACTGGTCGAAAAAAAGTATTTTTGGTCTGGTTTACGAAGCGACGTAAAACGTTACGTTAATACGTATAAAAAATATTAAAAAGGCAAATTTAAAAAGCATCGATTTTATAGCGAATTAGCTTTTTTTTCGATTTTTACGAAACTTTGGAAAAAAATAATTATAAATTTTATTACGAATTTATTTTTTAGCAAAAAACGAAATCGTATTTACGATTCGATATTTGTTATAATAAACCGATATACGAAACTATCGAAATATATACCGATATAAAAAACGATTTTAGTTTTAAATTTAGCTAAAATATTTATATAACACGTTTACAAAAATTTTGGCTATTTTAAAAAAATTATTATAAATAAAAAATCAGTTTTTATTAATAAATTCTGGTTTTTAATAATATTTTATTTACAAATACGACGTCGATTAAGCATCGCTTTTTATTTTTAAACAAATAGCTAAACGAAACGTTAAAATCAAATTTTAAAATTTTACTTTCGCACGTACTGCGATTATCGACAAAACGATTAAGCTACGAAGCTTGCTTTAGCCGAATTTACGTATAACAATTCGATATACGCTTTTACGAATTTTATTTTTTTTCGCATATTATACGGCTTTTATTCAGAATTTAATAGCAACGTCGAAAGCGACGTCGTAAAAAAAAAAATATCGTTAGCGAAAAAACGAGTTAAAATATTACAAAAAGAAAAAAAAATATTTAGTAAAAAACTAAAAAAAGCTAACGCGAATTACAAAAAGTTTTACGACGCTAAACACAAAAAAATTAAATTTCAAATAAGCGATAAAATGCTATTATCGATCAAAAACCTTCGATAGCTGCGATTTTTTCGAAAGCTTTTAAATAAATATTTAAAGCTTTTTAAAATCAAACGAATTATATACGAGCACGGCCAAGCTTATTAATTCGAGCTTTTTTTTTAATATCGTATTCACGATATTTTTCACGTTTTTCTATTAAAACTTTGGCAGAGTCGGAACGATACCGAGCCGAAAAATAATATAATAAAATTTTAAAAACTAAAAAATACGAAATTAAATTAATATAAGTTTACAAAAATACAAAAAAGAGCCGATATTATTTGATACGATAAAAAAGCTATTTACTAAGCGAAAACTTTTAAAAGCCAAAAAACCATTTTACGAACGTAAAAAAAATTATAAAAAAATATTTAAAAAATACGACAGATAATAACAACGAAACAGTAATAAATGCGCGTCGTTAAAGCAAGAAAAAAAAAACAAAAATATTTAAAAAACCTTAAAACCGCCGCTAAATCAATTTATTTTTATTATTATTTTTATTTTTATTTTTATCGCTATTTTTTTTAAATTCAAAAACAGCGGCAAGCTAAAAAAAATTAATATTAAACGAATTCGCAAAGTATTCGATTTATTTTAATTAAGATTTTTATAATAGCCGTAATCGAATTTTGAATTGCAATTATAATATTTTCGTAAAAATCTAGAATTTAATTTAATTGGTTAAAATAAATCCGAACAACGTTTTCGAAACGTCGGAAAATACGTTTTATATTAGCGTCGTTAAATAAAAAAGCCGGCGCAGCTAAAGCTTTTAAAACAGCAGCAGCCGTTAAACCGGCAAAAACGGACGTAGCAGCAGCAGCGGCAGTTCGAGCCGCGGCGCGATTCGCACGACTTTCGATTATTATAAAAACCGAAGCGTTATTTTTTTTTAAATAATTTATATAAGCGTCGTAAATAATAAAATCGATAAAAGTTTTAATAAAAGCTTTGGTTTCGGTAATAAAAAAAAAAAAGCGGCAGCGGCGGTAGCAGCGTCGAAACGATTTATAAAATCGTTAAAACCCGCGAAAAAAATTTGCGTTTCGATAGCGCGTATAGCAAAAACTTATAATTAATTAAAAACGAATCCGAGTAAAAGTTTAAAAAACTTATAAAAAAGTATTAAATATACGAAGCTTTGCAACGGTTGTATTTCACGCTAAAAAGCTCGAAAACGCAAAAAAGCAAAAAAGGCCGCTATAATGCTTTCGCGTAAAATTAAGCGGATATACCGAAAACAAATAAAAATCAAAAGCATTTTAAAAATTCGCGGCGAACGCGGCGAAAAACAATTAATTAAAATAAAAAAAAGCTGACGAAAAAAAAAAAAAAAAAAAAAAAAAAAAAAAAAAACTTAAAACAGAAAATAGCGGCCATTTTAAAAAAAAAAAAGCTTTTTTAAACGAAAATGCAAGCGTTATCGAAAACAAAAAAAACAAAACAGCAAAACAATTATAATTTACGATCAAAAGCGAAAAAAACAGCTATAATTTACGACCGAAAGCGGAAAAAACCGCATGTTATTTCGAAAGCGTAACGCACGTTATATACGAAAACATACGTATAAAAAAATCAATCGCTTTTAAAAACCAAAAGCTTAAAAAAAAAGTAATATCAAAAACCAATATTACGTATATAAATTAAATAATCCGTCAAAACTTTCTGCTTTTTACCAACTTTCGAATAGCATTTTCTGCGAATAAATCGTAAGGGCCGGATAATACTGTAAAAGCTAAAAATAATATTTAAATAAAACATTTTATAGAAATAATTGCTAAAAAATCAATTATTAAAATTATATTAAAAAAAATAAAAAAAAGTCGGAATAAGGGCTGGAAAAGCATATTAAATAAAATTCGCCTGGTTTCCTGGGAAATACTTTTCTCGAAGGCTTCACCTTTCCTTTTGTATTTATACACGCCTTTTACTAGAAATGTAGAAGGTAGAAATCAGTCTGACTATTAATCCAACCTTATCTAAGCTTTATTATCTGAATTAGTGTTTCCCTGCCTTTCAATCCTTATAATAAGCGCGATAACGATAATATTTTTTTCGAAAAAAACAGCGAAAACGAAAAAAATAAAATGCTTATAAAAAAATCCGCAGATCTAATTTTCGTAATCGCGTACGATATGCATAATTATATAATTATAAACGATTTGCTATAAATTAATAAAAATTCTTTTTTTTTCGAAGCGTAATAAATGCAAGCCCGCAATTATAACTTTGATTATTAATTGCGATAAAACAAATTGTTTTTTTAAAGCAGATTAGTAATGCTTTTAAAATCTTTCGAATTGCGAACTTTTTTAATCCGATATATTTACGAATAGCCTTGCGTAATATACGCTGGAATAAAAAAAATAAAGTTTTTAGTCGGTTGCAAATATTATTAAAAAGTTATAAAAACAAATATATAATAATACGTTTCGAATTATCGTTGTATATAAATAAAAGCTAGGCGCGACAAAATTCTAGGCTTTTTAAAGCTTTTGCTTATATTTAGCAAGTTTTATTAATATTTAACGATAAATTTTACGAAGCTTTTATTAAACGAAAATAATTACGATTTCGCTTTCGTAATAATAAATCGCTTATTTAAAAAGCTTTTGTCAGTTTTTTGCCATAAACTATTATAACGAAAAAGCTGGCAGTTTTATTTTTAATTTATTAAATGCGCTATTTCGATATGCCGGATTTAATTATTTCGGACCGAAAAGCTTAATTTATTTCGGTTTTTTAACAAAAACTTTGCCGTATATTAAAAACCAAAATCAAATTAATTATTATATATAATTTTAATATCGATAGACAGACCGAAGTAATAAATTAATATATTAAATAACGTTTCCGTCTTTTTTGCTTTTATTACCAAAACAATTAAAAACGCTTTTTATTTTTAATAAATATTATATAATTAATTTTGCCGTACGAGTTTTTCGGCAACGTTTTTTTTTTTTAAATCTTAAATAAATACGAAGCTCGTATATTTTAAAATATAAACAATTTTCGTTTTTTTTGCTCGGCCATCGAAAAGCTTAACCGCGACGAAGTTTTACATTTGGCTTTTCGAGCTAAAAAGATTAGAAAATACGCGCAATCGTTTATTACGTAATAACAAGCTAAAATAAAGCGTTTCGCTAATTTATATAAACGATTAATAAATTAAAATATAAGCGACGAAGTATTAATAAATATTAAAAATTAAAAGCTCGACCGACTTTTCCGAAAGCTTTTAAACAAATAATACGGTTTAATTAAAATCGTCGATAAAATAAAAAAAAATTAAAAGCTTGATTTTTCCGCAAACTGGTTAATTCATTTAATTTTTCATTTATATTTGCTTCGAAAGCATATTAGCAATCTTTTACCTGGCCAACGCCGCTTCGAACCAGTTTTTATTTAATTATTTTTTAAACAAACGGAATAAAAAATCGAAAAAATAATAAATTCGAAATTGCATAAAAAAGTATTGCAATACCAAATCAATTAAAAAAGCGCTGATAAAAATCTCGAATAATACTTTTGTTTTAACGTTATAACGGCTTTTTATATTTTTTAAGCATTTTACCGATCGTATCCCACCGTTAAAAGTTTTTTACGAGCGCTTTTCGCATAGTTGCAAGCTTACAACAAAAGCAAAAAAAATTATATTAAATTGGAAAACGATAAATTTATAACCGCAACTGCGCGGACGCAGTTTTTCGGAAGGAAAGGATAATATTACGATTCTGGCTGCCAATAGTATAGCTGCCAGTGGTATGGCTGCCAATAATATAATTGCTAATAATATAAATGCTGATAATATTGGATTAAGGTTTGGGCACGGACCATCTCGGCCACTAGGCCTCGCGCTAAGTCACGTGACCCATAAGCGCAACCCACTGTAGATAAAATTCGCGACCCCGAGCATTTTAGCTCGGTGTTTTTTTTTCAATTTACATGCGTACCTTTTGGTCCATATCACCCTTCTGATCACCCTCAAGCTAGCTGTGACACCTTTTATTTTTTACCAAAGGCTCGTTTCTTTATACTATGTAAACTCGGCCACCCAGGTTGACCGATCTCAGCCTTTCGACTGGTTAGATTGTCACAGGAATGGTTTTTTATAATATTTGTGAAATGGTTTTTAATAGTTTCAGACATTATAGATTTTTTACGCATGTAGTAAGAGCAACCACTATTAGGGAAATTTTTTCTGTTACGGAAAGCGGAGAAGATATTCTAGCATAAACGTGATAGCAAAGTGATGACGAGAAGAGAACAAATTATCAACGTTACTACTTGTGACGATCTAACCAGTCGAATGGCTGAGATCAGTCAACTTGGGTCGCCAGGTTTATATAATATAAGAAACAAGCATTTGATTTTGTAAAAAAGATATTCACTTAGAATCAACAATTACAGAAGATAAAGGTTGTAGTAGTAGTAATAATATTGATTAACGTCTAGCGGAGTGCAGCCGAGAGGCTGCCATTTTAGGACCTCCCAAAGGGTACGTGTGGGTATATGGTGGTTGGTCATGCGCACAATCACATAACCACACCACGTGACCGTAGGCTGCAAGCGTGCAGCCCTACCTACACATACCCGTGCGATAGCTAGTTTACTCCTTAGATTTCTTCCGCAATACAACCTCAGTTATTGCAATATCTCAACTTTTGTGTATACACAACCCCTTTTTAAATAATATTAATACTGATCAGTGGTTGATTTTATTATTAATTATAGAACAGCTAGGTTTATTAAAAAAAAGGTAGCAAATCGGTGCAAAAAGCGATTTATTTTTTTGATTTGGAACTACGTGTCAGGAACCAACATCACGTGTATAAGTCAGGTGATCAGCCAAGACTCTCTGCCTTCTACCAACCTTCGAATAATACTTTTTGCGGATAAGCCGTAAGGGCCGGTGTGACGACTCATTCTTTTGCCACTTCTCGTGTCACCCCAGCAACTACGTATAGCTGCAAGCTCCCTGGTCTTCTGGTGGGTCTTTTATCAACTATGGAAATTATTTATATATATAAGGCTTTTTCCTTTTAGCAACCTTTGCCTTTTGCAATTGTTAATTTTAAGTAAATATTTTGTTACAGAATTAAAAGTTCGTTTTTTATATTATATAAATACGGCGATTAATTAACTAATTTTTTAGCCTTCCGATTAATTAAATTGTTATATTATTAACAACTTTTTTTCTACGCTAGCGACGGCGTAAATTATTTTTTTTTTCGAATTTTTTTACGGGTTATACCAAAATGATCGACCGGTCGTAAAAAAGCTTATTTCCACATTTCGCGAAAAATAGCTTTTGTTTAACGATTTTTTTTTTAACAAAGCTTTTCAGCTTCTGCTATTATATTACAATTTTTTTTTTAATCAGCGAAAAATAGTCTTTTCTTCGAGAAAAAAAAAACAAAAAAAAAGGCAGAGCGCTAACCATTTCGCCTGCCATTTTTTTTTGCAGCTTAACGCTGAAAGCGTTTAATTAAAACTTTTGCAAAATCAATTGAAAAAAACGCAAAAGCGTATACGATAATTTTTGGAAATTATACGATTACGATAGATTTTTTAATTAAAACGTTTAATAAAATCTATCGAACGTGCTTTTGTTAATCGCGAATCTGCTGCTTTTTTTTTTTCGTAACGTTTTTTTTTAATTAATAAACGCTGCAAATCAATTCCCACGCTTTTCGCGAATTCTTTTTAAATCTTTTTTTGACGGCCAAAACTTTAGCGCGTTTTTTAAACGCTATAGTTTTTATTCATTTTTGCTGATTTTCGATTAGTTCGTATAAAACGCGTTTCGAATTTTAAATTTAAGCTAAATAATAATAAAAATTACAAAATACGCTATTAAAAAATTATAATTTTCGATAATTTCGAATTTTATTACGATTATTTCGCTAGCGATCGATTTCGCAAAAATTATATATTCGATTAAACCGAAAACGTAATAAAAGAGTTTTTTACTTCGCGTATTTTAAACCGTTTGTGACAGCTGGCTTAAGAATGATTATGGTGAATAATATAGACCGAAAGTGTGACGACTCACTCTTTTGGCCCTTCGTGTCACCCCAGCAACTACGTATAGCTGCAAGCTCCCTGGTCTTCTGGTGGGTCTTCTATCAATTATAAAAATTATTATATATATAAGATTTTTTTTTTTTAGCAACTTCTGCTTTTTGCAATTGTTAATTTTAAATAAATATTTTTGTTACAAAACCAAAAGCTCGTTTTTTATATTATATAAATACGGCGACCAGTTAATTGATTTTTCAGCCTTCCGATTAATTAAATCGTTATATTATTAACAACTTTTTTTTTACGCTAGCGACGGCGTAAATTATTTTTTTTTTCGAATTTTTTACGAATTATACCAAAGTGATCGACCGGTCGTAAAAAAGCTTATTTCCGCATTTCGCGAAAAATGGCTTTTGTTTAACGATTTCTTTTTTAATAAAGTTTTTCAGCTTCTGCTATTATATTTTAATTTCCCTTTTTTTAATCAGCGAAAAAGCAGCTTTTTCCAAAAGCTTTTTTTTTTGAAAAACAATTTTTTTTCCGAGAAAAAAAAAACAAAAAAAAAGGCAAAGCGCTAATTATTTCGCTTGCCACTTTTTTTTTTGCAGTTTAACGTTAAAAGCGTTTAATTAAAACTTTTGCAAAATTAATTAAAAAAAACGCAAAAGCGTAAACGATAACTTTTGGAAATTATACGATTGCGATAAATTTTTTAATTAAAGCGTTTAATAAAATTTATCGAACGTGCTTTTGTTAATCGCGAATCTGCTGCTTTTTTTTTTTTTCGCAACGTTTTATTTTAATTAACAAACGCTGCAAACTAATTTTTACGCTTTTCGCGAATTTTCTTTGGATTTTTTTATAACGGCCAAAACTTTAGCGCGCTTTTTGAACGTTATAATTTTTATTTATTTGTTGATTTTCGACTAGTTCGTATAAAACGCGTTTCGAACTTTAAGTTTAAATTAAATAATAGTAAAAATTACAAAGCACGCTATTAAAAAATTAAAATTTTCGATAATTTCGAATTTTACTACGACTATTTCGCTAGCGATCGATTTCGTAAGAATTATATATTCGATCAAACCGAAAGCGTAGCAAAAGAGTTTCTGATCCCGCGTATTTTAAACCGTTCCGATCTTATACTTTTCGAAAAATTAGTAAAAAAGGTCGCCGATTTCCTGGCCGATTTTTTAAACGTTTAAAGGGCCGAAAACGAATTCAAAATGCTTGCAATAAATACGCACGACGATTTTTGGCGCTTTTATCTGCGATTTTTTACTTTCGCAGCGAACGCTTAAATACGAACCGATAAATAGCTTCGAAACGTTTTTCGCGATAAAATATTAAAGCGTTTACGAAAAAAGCTGCATTTGAAATAGGCGCGTATAACGATTTTTAAAAATTGGCTTATCGCCGTTCGTCAAAAAAAACAAAGTTAATTGGCTAAACGAATTTTATACGCGAGTCGCTTTTTAATTAAGTTTATTATTTATTAAAATAGTAAGTTTTTAACCAAAGCGTATTACGAGTTAAATCGTACGTACGAGAATCGTTCTAATGTTTTACAAGCTTTTTTTCAGCCTTTTGTTTTTTTTTTTTTTTTACGCTAAAACGCTTTTTTTAGCGTTTTTTCTTTTCGATCGGATTAACGACAACGTTCGTTTTTTATTTTATATTAGAAAATTCGAAGCCAATTTGTACGATTTTTTACAGGCCGATTTTCGGTTCTATTTAAAAGCTTTTTTAAGCTGGTAGATATAAACGAGATCGAACCGGCCGAAAATTCGCTTTTTAATAATAATAATAAAAACGAAAACCTTTTTCCAAATAATTTTCAAAACGCATATAAGAAAATTAAAAGTTTTTCCGCTAGTCGGAGAAACGCCCAGGCCTAAGCAAAGCTTTTTTTTTGGGCGTATTACGCGATATGCGTTATTTTAACGTTCGAAAGCTTTTTGATAGCGATTTATTAACAATTTCCGTTATATTTATTAAAAATAGCTTTTCGTATAAAATAAAAGCGCTCGCCGATTTTAAAACGAACGGTTATATATTAATCGATTCGGCGTTGATTAAATTTTTTTTTTTTTTTTTTAAATTTTTAATTTAATTTTTCCCGGCTCCTTTTTTTATAAAAAAGTATAATAAAGCTCGTGGCCATTTAATTATATATTTTACGTTTTTTAATTTTATTATTAACAACCGAATATAATCGTTTACTTTTTTTTTAATTATTAACCTCGGAAATTATAATATAATTCTAGAAAAAGCTTGATTGGCCGAATACCAAGTTTTATTAAATTGTAATAAACGCAAGTTTTATTAGCCGAAGTTTTATTCCTTTATAGCCTTTTACGCTCGTTGTATTAAAGTTTTTTATTTGCATTTCCGAAAAATTTAATTTCGCTATTAAAACGACGCCGTAAAACGTAATAAAAATCTTAATTAATTGTGGCAAATTTACGACGCTATGCGAAGCGCGAAAAAATCGAATTTTATTCGCGATGCTAATTTTAATAGCGACGCTAATAAAATACAAAAAATTATATTATTTTCTCAGATTGCCGATTCTTTTTTTATTATTTTTTTTTTTTTTTTTTTTTTTTCGTTTCGTTAGAACAGCTTTTTCGTTCTACGAAAAACAGTTATATCAAAAACCGAAAAAAAGCTTTTGCCGCAATAGCCTTTCAGCTTAATATAATCGATAATTCAAATAAAAAATCTTTTTTTAAATCTTTTAAACGATCAATTCGAAAACGAGTTTTTTAATTTATTGCTTATTTAATTTCCATTTGCCAAATTATTATACACGCTTTTAAGCTGATTTTTAGAAAAAAAACAATTGAAATGTTTTCAACTTTTTTGTACGAAATCGATAGAATATTAAACGATTTCACGTATAATATTTTTTTTAAAACTCAATTTTATAGTTTTTTCGAACGTTTTAAAATTAATAAAATATCGATTTCGACCTTTTTAATTAGCTTAGCAAAGCTAATTTCGAATAAACTTTTTTTCGAATCTTTTCCCCCGGAATATAAAAACTTCGAACACGTGTTTTCTAAGGCCGCTAATAACGAGCTAGCTTTTTACCGGCTTTACGATTATAAAATCGAATTTATTATAAATAAAAAAAAGCTGAAATATATTTTTTTGTATAAAATATCGATTTCAAAGCTCGAGATTATTAAAATTTATTTGTAAGATAATTTTAATAAAAGCTTTATCGAACTTTTCACCGCTTTTTTCGTTGCTTTAATGCTTTTCGCTAAAAAACCCGACGGTTTATTACGTTTTTATATCGATTATCGAGCTTTTAATAATATTATTCGTAAAAATCGCTATTTTTTTTTTTTTTATCGATAAAACTTTTGCTCGTTTTTCGAAAGTACGAATTTTTACGAAATTTAATATTCGTTAAGCTTTTTATAAAATTCGAATGGATTTCGTTAATAAAAAACTAACGACGTTTCGTACGCGTTACGGCGCTTATAAATGCAAGATGCTATTTTTCGGCTTTATTAATAAATCCGTAATTTATTAACGTTATATAAACGACGTTTTCTTCGATTATTTAAACGATTTTTGTATTATATATCTGAATAATATTTTTATTTATTCGTTCGACTTTTTGAAATACGTTATATACGTCCGTAAAATGCTTTAAAAGCTCGCTGACGCTGAATTACAAGCCGATATTCGGAAGTCTAAATTTAACGTTATTCGGATCCGTTATCTAGGCTTTATTATTTTTATTAAAAGCTTAAAAATAAACTTAAAAAAAGTTTTCGTAATCGCTTACTGAAAGCTTTTTATTATTGTAAAAGGCGTACAAAGCTTTTTTGATTTTTGTAACTTTTACCGACGTTTTATTCGAAACTACGGTATAATTGCAAAGCTTTTGGTTTATTTAACCAAAGCTAACGTTTTTTACAATTTTATTTTTAAATGTCAAAAAAGTTTCGATTTTTTTATATTAGCTTTTATTATTGCATCAGTTTTATAATATTATAAGCAAAATCTTTTTTGTATATTAAAAACTAACGTTTTCGACGGCGTAATAGCTTTTGTGCTTTTATAATTTTATAGCGACGACTGGCTTCCAGTCGCTTATTTTAGCAAAACTATAGCTTTCGCAAAGCTAAACTACGTCGTATACGATAAAAAAATATTCGCAATCGTAAGATTTCTAGGCAATTTTCGTGCTAAACTAATTAGTTTAATTTATTAAATCAAAATAATTATTAATTATAAGGCTTTGGAGTATTTTATAATTTTTAAACTTTTAAACGTTCGATAAATACGCTGGGCCGAGCTTTTCGCCGATTATAATTTTTTTATTACGTATAAACCAAATAAATACAATTTTTTAGCTAACGTATTAACACGTCGTACGAGCGAATTCGATCGCTAAAACTTTTTTAAACGCATTTAGCGCCTGCAAACACTTTTTCGAGCCGATTAGATCGATTATCGCTTTTTAATTAAAAAACTTCGATTTTTTACGGCTTTCGAAACAGCTGTTTTTATCGTTAAAATAGCTGATTTTTTTTTCGTATTTCGTATCGTTAATTAGCTTTTTTACGCTAATCGCATAATTAGCAGCCTGATGGCTTTTCGAAAAAAAGCTGTACGAAACGCTACGAAAAAAAACGACGCTAATAATATTTCGTATATATTTAAACGCGACCTGCTGTTATATCACGGTCGTTTAATAATATTAAACGTCGATTATTTTCGTTTAGCTTTTATACGAAAAATATACGACCAAATTTCTATCGTTTATCCTAGCGTTCGCAAAACTACGCAATTGCTTTCGGATTAATATTATTAGCGAAATATAACAGCTTTTGTAAAACAATACTATCGCAACTGCTACGTTTATCGAAGGAAATCTGTTTTAAATAAGCGCCTCGGCTTTTTTTAGCCTTTTTCTGTTTTTAACCATTTTTAAAAGTACGTTATAATAGACTTTTGCAGCTTTAATAAAAATAAATACGGTTACGATAACGTATTCGTAATAATAAATCGCTTTTTTAAGCAGGCTATTTCGATTTTTTGCTATAAAAATATCGACGCTCGAAGCTTTGCCAAATTATATATATTTTACGTATATAAGTATTTTGGTTTTTCGAAAAGTATTATTAGCGATCGTGGCTTTTAGTATTAATTTACTTTTTGGTCTGAATTAAATAAAATATTCGGTACGCAATTAAAGCTTTCGACAGCCGCTTATTTTAAAACCGACGGTCAGACCGAAATTTATAATTAATACTTGCAAAAACGCTTTCGACTTTTCGTAAATTTTTATTAAAACGATTAAAGCGAATTTTTTTTAATAATAAATTTCGCTTAAATAATTTTTTTTTACGAAAATTTAAATGGCTTTTCACTTTTTAAAATTGTATACGGTTACGTTTTTTATATTAATTGAAATTGGAAGCTTGATATTTTCTTTTTTTCTAATCTTTTATATAAGCTAAACGCAAACGAAGCTTATGCGTACGCTCGCCGTTATTACGACGTTTAAAACCTCGCCAAATCGCATTTTTAATAAGCTTACGACAAAATAAAAGAATGCGAATAAGTTTCGCCGCGCGATCGATTTTAACGTTGGCGATTACGTATAGTTCGATATGCGTCCATTTTCGACCTTTCGGCTTTTTCGCAAGCTCGACAATTTTACAAACGGCCCTTTTAAAATTATAGCCAAAATTTTCGATAACGCTTTTAAATTAAATCTTTTTAGTATTATAAACGTATATTTAGTTTTCCACGCTAATCGATTGCGTAAAGCAGCTAACGACGCGTTTTTAAATTAAGTTAATTTAACTTTTGAATTTATTAATATAATTGGTAAGCTTGAATACGAAATCGAAAAATTGATCGCTTATCGAATATAGCGGAAAACTTTTTAATACAAAACTTTTTGAATAGGCTTAAATAAAAATCTTACGTAGTACTCCGCGTTTGATTTTATATATGCTTTTTTAAAAGTGCGCGATTTTTATTTGGCGCATAAAAAGCTTTCCGGTCTTTTTGCAAAATTTGTAGATTGGCTAAAGGCGTATTCCGAAGATTTGAATTCGTACGATTATTTGAATAGTGACGTATCAATGGATAAAAGCTCGAGAGCGCGCTTTTTTCGAACGGAAGGATAATATAACGATTTATTTTTTTGGCCCTTCGTGTCACTTTAGCAATTACGTATAGCTGCAAGCTTTTTGGTTTTTTAATAGATTTTTTATTAATTGTAGAAATTATTATATATATAAAGCTTTTTTCTTTTAGCAATTTCTGCCTTTTGCAGTTGTTAATTCTAAGTGAATATTTTTGTTACAGAACCAAAGGCTCGTTTTTTATACTATATGAACACGGCGACCAGTTGACTGATTTTCCAGCCCTTCGACTAATTAGATCGTTACAGAAAGATACGCGTGTACGTTGAATACTAAGGTGAAGAGCTCTAAGGTAAACGGGAGCTCTGAACTATTAAATACAGGTTGATAGGGGTCCGTGCGCAAACCTTAATCCCATTACTACTGGCAATTACCACTGGCAATTTACCACCGGCCGGCCAGGGTCGTAACACCGTTTCGATTTTATACTTTTCGAAAAATTAATAAAAAAAATCGCCGATTTTCTGGCCGATTTTTCAAACGTTTAAAAAGCCGAAAAAGAGTTTAAAATGCTTATAATAAATACGCACGACGATTTTTAGCGATTTTATCTGCGATTTTTTATTTTCGCAGCGAACGTTTAAATACGAACTGACAAACAGCTACGAAACGTTTTCCGCGATAACATACTAAAGCGTTTACGAAAAAAGCTGCATTTGAAATAAGCGCGTATAACGATTTTTAAAAATTAGCTTACCGCCGTCCGTTAAAAAAAACAAAATTAATTGCCTAAACGAATTTTATACGCGAATCGTTTTTTAATCAAATTTATTACTTATTAAAATAATAAATTTTTAACCAAAGCGTATTACGAATTAAATCGTACGTACGAAAATCGTTTAAATGCTTTATAAGCTTCTTTTTAGCCTTTTTTTTTTTTTTTTTTTTACGCCAAAACGCTTTTTTTGGCGTTTTTTTTTTCGATCGGACCAACGATAACGCTCGTTTTTTATTTTATATTAAAAAGTTTAAAAAAGCTAATTTGCACGATTTTTTATAAGCCGATTTTCGGTTCTATTTAAAAGCTTTTTTAAACTGGTAAATATAAACGAGATCGAACCGGCCGAAAATATAACGATCTAATCAGTCGAAGGGCTGGGAGATCAGTCAACTGGTCGCCGTGTTCATATAGTATAAGAAACGAGCCTTTAGTTCTGTAACAAAGATATTTATTTAAAATCAACAACTGCAAAAAGCAGAAGTTGCTAAAAGGAAAAAGCCTTATATATATGAATAGTTTCTATAGTTAATAAGAAAACTTATTAGGAAATCAGAAAGCTTGCAATTATACGTAATTGTTAAAAAGCTTGCAGCTATACGTAATTGCTGAAATAACACGAAAGATAATAACAAAATAAATCGTTATACTATTTCCTCGTCCGAAAAAAGCGCGCTTTCGAGCTTTTATCCATTGGTACGTCACTATCCAAATAATCGTACGAATCCAAACCTTCGGAATACGCTTTTAGCCAATTTACAAGTTTTGCAAAAGGACCGGGAAGCTTTTTATGCGTCAAATAAAAGTCGCGCACTTTTAAAAAAGCATATATAAAATCAAACGCGAAATATTACGTAAAATCTTTATTTAAGCTTATTTAAGAAGTTTTGTACTAAAAGGTTTTCCGCTGTATTCGACAAGCGATTAATTTTTCGATTTCGTATTTAAGCTTATTAATTATATTAATAAATTCAAAGGCTAAATTAACCTGACTTAAAAGCGCGTCGTCAGCTGCTTTACGCAATCGACTAGCGTGAAAAACTGAATATACGTTTATAATACTAAAAAGGTCTAGTTTAAAAGCGTTGTCGAAAATTTTGGCTATAATTTTAAAAAGGTTATTTATAGAATTATCGAGCTTGCGAAAAGGCCGGAAAATCGGAAATAAACGCATATCGAGCTATACGTAATCGCCAACGTCAAAATCGATCGCGCGGCAAAATTTATTCGCACTTTTTTTTATTTTGTTATAAGCTTATTAAAAATGCGATTTGGCGAAATTCCAAGCGTTGTAATAGCGGCGAGCGTACGCACGAGCTTCGTTTGCGTTTAGTTTGTGTAAAAGATTAAGAAAAAAGGAAATATCGAGCTTCCAGTTCCAATTGATATAAAAAATATAATCGTATACAATTTTAAAAAGTAAAAGGCCATCTAGACTTTCGTAAAAAAAAACCATTTAAGCGAAATCCATTATTAAAAGAAATTCGTTCCAATCGTTTTGATAGAAATTCACAAAAAATCGAAAGCGTTTTTGCAAATATTAATTATAAATTTCGGTCTGACTATCGGTTTCAAGATAAGCGGCTGTCGAAAGCTTTAATTACGTACCGAATATTTTGTTTAATTCAGACCAAAAAATAAACTAATACTAAAGGCTACGATCGCTAATAATATTTTTTAAAAAGCCAAAATATTTGTATATATAAAATATATACAGTTTAGCGAAGCTTCGAGCGTCGATATTTTTATAACAAAAAATCGAAATAGCTTGCTTGAAAAAGCGATTTATTACTACGAATACGTTATCGTAACCGTATTTGTTTTTGTTAAAATTGCAAAAGTCTATTGTAACGTATTTTCAAAAATAGTTAAAAATAAGAAAAGGCTGAAAAAGGCCGGAGCGCTTATTTTTTGAAACAGAACTCTTTCGATAAGCGTGGCAATTGCGATAGTATTGTTTTACGACGGCTATTATATCTCGCTAATAATATTGGTCCGAAAGCAATTGCGTAGTTTTGCGAGCGTTGAAATAAGCGGTAAAGATTTGGTCGTGCATTTTTCGTATAAGAATCAAACGGAAATAATCGACGTTTAATATTATTAAACGATCGTAATATAACAACAGGTCGCGTTTAAATATATACGAAGTGTTATTATCGTCGTTTCTTTTCGTAGCGTTTCGTACAGTTTTCTTTCGGAAAGCTATCAGGCTGCTAGCTGTGCGATTAGCGTAGAGAATTTGGTTAACGATACGAAATGCGAAAAAAAAATCAGTTATTTCAACGATAAAAACAGCTGTTTCGAAGGCCGTAGGAAATCGAAGTTTTTTAGTCAAAAGGCGGTGATCGATCTGATTTGCTCGAAAAAGGGTTTGCAGGCGCTGAATGCGTTTGAAAAAGTTTTGGCGGTCGAATTCGCTCGTACGACGTGTTAATACGTTAGCCAAAAGGTTATATTTATTTGGTTTGTACGTAATAAGAAAGTTATAATCGGCGAAAAGCTCGGCCCAGCGTGTTTGTCGAGCGTTTAAGGGTTTGGAAGTTATAAAATATTCTAAGGTTTTGTAATTAGTAATTATTTTGATCTAATGGACTGAGCTAATTAATTTAATACGAAAATTGCCTAGAAATCTTACGATTACGAGCATTTTTTTGTCGTATACAACGTAATTCAGCTTTGCGAAAGCTATAATTTTGCTGAAATAAGCGATTAGAAGCCAGTTGTTATTATAAAATTGCGAAAGCACAAAAGCTATTACGCCGTCGGAAGCGTTAATTTTTAATATGCAAAAAAGGTTTTGCCTGTAATATTATAGAACTGATGCAATAATAAAGGCTAATGTAAAAAAATCGAAATTTTTCTAATATTCAGAAATGAAATTGAAAAAAACGTTAGCTTTAGTTAAATAAACCAAAAGCTTTGTAATTATACCGTAGTTTTAAATAAAACGTCGGTAAAAGTTACAAAAACCAAAAACTTTATACATTTTTTACAATAGTAAAAGGCTTTTAATAAGCGATTACGAAGATTTTTTTTAAATTTATTTTTAAGTTTTTAATCGAAATAATAAAATTTAAGTAACGGGTCCGAATAACGTTGAATTTAAACTTTCGAATATCGGCCTGTAATTCAGCGTTAGCGAGCTTTTGAAGCATTTTGCGAATATGTATAACGTGTTTTAAAAAGTCGGACGAATAAATAAAAATATTATTTAAATATATAATACAGAAATCGTTTAAATAATCGAAAAAAACGTCGTTTATATAACGTTGGTAAATTGCGGGTTTATTAATAAAACTAAAAAATAGCATTTTGCATTTATAAGCGCCGTAACGCGTACGAAACGTCGTTAGTTTTTTATTAACGAGGTTTATTCGAATTTTATAAAAGGCTTGACGAATATCGAATTTCGTAAAAATTCGCGCTTTCGAAAAACGAACAAGAGTTTTATCGATAAAAAAGAAAAAATAGCGATTTTTACGAATAACGTTATTAAAAGCTCGATAATCGATACAGAAACGCAATAAACCGTCGGGTTTTTTAGCGAAAAGCATTAAAGCAGCGAAGAAAACGGTGAAAAATTCGATAAAGCTTTTGTTAAAATTATTTTGCAAATAAGTTTTAATAATTTCGAGCTTCGGAATCGATATTTTGTATAAAAAAGTGTATTTTAGTTTTTTTTTATTTATAATAAGCTCGATCTTATGGTCGTAAAGCCGGTAAAAGGCTAGCTCGTTACTAGCGGCTTTAGAAAACACGTGTTCGAAGTTTTTGTATTTCGAAGAAAAAAATTCGAAAAAAAGTTTATTCGAAGTTAGCTCTGCTAAGCTAATTGAAAAAATCGAAATCGATATTTCGTTGGTTTTGAAACGTTCGAAAACTGTGAAATTAGGTTTTAAGAAAAGTGTTATACGTAAAATCGTTTAGTATTTTGTCGATTTCGTATAAAAAAATTGAAAACATTTTAATTACTTTTTTTCTGAAAATCAGCTTAAAAGCGTGTATAATAATCTGGCAAATAAAGATTGGGTAAGCAGTAGGTTAAAAGACTCGTTTTCGAACTGGTCGTTTAAAAAATTTAAAAAATGGCTTGTCTAAACTATCGATTATATTAAGCTGAAAGGCCATCGCGGCGAAAGCTTTCCTTCGGTTTTTAATATAACTGTTTTTTGTAAAACAAAAAAGCTGTTCTGACGAAAGGAAAAAAAAAGAAAAAAAATAAGAAATAATAAAAGAAAAATCGGCAGCCTAGGAAAGGAATGGTATGATTTCTTATATTATCCCATTGGCGTCGCTATCGAAATTGGCACCGCGAATGAAATTCGATCTTTTCGCGCTTCGCACAACGTCGTAAATCTGCCACAATTGATTAAGATTCTTGTTACGTTTTATAGCGTCGTTTTGATGGCGAAATTGAATTTTTCGAGGATGCAAATAAAAGACTTTAATACAACGAGCGTAAAAGGCTATAGAAGGGTAAGATTTCGGCTAATAAAGCTTGCGTTTATTACAGTTTAGTAAAACTTGGTATTCGGCCAGCCAAGCTTTTCCTAGAATTATATTATAATTTCCGAAATTAATAATTAAGAAAAAAGTAAACGATTATATTCGATTGTTAACAATAAGATTGAAAAGCGTAAAATATATAATTAAATAGCCATAAGTTTTATTATACTTTTTTATAAAAAAAAAAGCCGGGAAAAATTAAATTAAAAATTTTAAAAAATAAAAAAAGGATTTAATCAGCGCCGAATCGATTAACGTATAACCGTTCGTTTTAAAATCGGCGAGCGCTTTTATTTTGTACGAAAAGCTATTTTTGGTAAGTATAACGGGAATTGTTAATAAATCGTTATCAAAAAGCTTTCGAACGTCAAAATAACGTATATCGCGTAATACGTTTAAAAAAAAAGTTTTGCTTAGGCCTGAGCGTTTTTCCGATTGGCGAAAAAGCTTTTAACTTCCTCGTATGCGTTTTAAAAGTCGTTTGAAAAAGGGTTTTCGTTTTTACTATTATTATTAAAAAGCGAATTTTCGGCCGGTTCGACCTCGTTCATATTTATTAGCTTGGGAGGGCTTTTAAATAAAACCGAGGGTCGGCCCGTAAAAGGTCGTGCAAATTAGCTTTTTTGAACCTTTTAGTATGAAATAAAAAACGAGCGTTGTCGTTGATCCGATCGAAAAAAAAAAACGCCAAAAAGGGCGTTTTGGCGTGGGAAAGAAGAAAAAGCAGCAGAAGGCTAAAAAAAAGCTTGTAAAGCATTCGGACGACTTTTATACGTACGATTTAATTTGTAATACGCTTTGGTTGAAAACTTATTATTTTGATAAATAATAAATTTGGTTGAAAAGCGACTCGCGTATAAAATTCGTTTAGCCAATTGATTTTGTTTTTCTTAACGAACGGCGATAAGCTAATTTTTAAAAATCGTTGTACGCGCTTATTTTAAATACAGCTTTTTTCGTAAACGCTTTGGTATTTTATCGCGCAAAGCGTTCCGAAGCTGTTTATTAATTCGTATTTAAGCGTTCGCTGCGAAAATGGAAAATCGCAAATAAAACCGTTAAAAGTCGTCGTGCGTATTTATTACAAATATTTTAAATTCGTTTTCGGCTTTTTAAACGTTTGAAAAGTCGGCCAAAAAATCGGCGATTTTTTTTATTAATTTTTTAAAAAATATAAAATCGGAACGGTTTAAAATACGCGGAATTAGAAACTTTTTTGCTACGTTTTCGATTTAATCGAATATATAATTTTTGCGAAATCGATCGCTAGCGAAGTAATCGTAATAAAATTCGAAATTATCGAAAATTTTAATTTTTTAATAGCATGCTTTATAATTTTTATTATTATTTAGCTTAAACTCAAAATTCGAAACGCGTTTTATACAAGCTAATCGAAAGTTAGCAAATAAATAGGAATTATAGCGTTTAAAAAGCGCGCTAAAGTTTTGGCCGTTATAAAAAAATTTAAAAAAAGTTCGCGAAAAGCGTAGAAATTGATTTGCAACGTTTATTAATTAAAATAAAACGTTGCGAAAAAAAAAAGAAGCAGCAGATTCGCGACTAGCAAAAGCACGTTCGATAAATTCTA
This sequence comes from Blumeriella jaapii, assembly GCA_009599575.1. Classification (NCBI taxonomy): domain Eukaryota; kingdom Fungi; phylum Ascomycota; class Leotiomycetes; order Helotiales; family Drepanopezizaceae; genus Blumeriella; species Blumeriella jaapii. The sequence goes on along the minus strand of VWND01000026.1, from coordinate 4,164 downwards.
CTAAACGTTTTAATTAAAAAATCTGTCGCAATCGCATAGCTTTTAAAAGTTATCGTTTACGCTTTTGCGCTTTTTTTAATTGATTTTGCAAAAGTTTTAACTAAACGTTTTCAACGCTAGGCTGCAAAAAAAAGATGGCAGGCGAAATAGTTGGCGCTCTGCCTTTTTTTTTGTTTTTTTTTCTTCGGAAAGAACTGTTTTTCAAAAAAAAAAGCTTTTAAGAAAGGCTGCTTTTTCGCTGATTAAAAAAAAAGAGGTTGAAATGTAATAACAAAAGCTGAAAAGCTTTGTTAAAAGAAGGATCGTTAAACAAAAGCCATTTTTCGCGAAATACGGAAATAGATTTTTTTACGACCGGTCGATCATTTTGGTATAACCCGTAAAAAATTCGAAAAAAAAGATAATTTACGCCGTCGCCAACGTAGAAAAAAAGTTATTAATAATATAACGATTTAATTAATCGAAAGGCTGGAAAATTAATTAATTGGTCGCCGTGTTTATATAATATAAAAAACGAACTTTTGGTTTTGTAATAAAAATATTTATTTAAAATTAACAACTGCAAAAAGCAGAAGTTGCTAAAAAAAGAAAGTTTTATATATATGAATAATTTCCACAATTGATAGGGAGACCCATTAGGAGACCAGAAAGCTTGCAGCTATACGTAGTTGCTGGGGTGACACGAAAGGTGGCAACAGAATAAATCGTCACAGAAAATTCTTTTTCCGATAACGGTAGTAAAAACGAAAACCTTTTTCTAAACGATTTTTAAAACGCATATAAAAAAGTTAAAAGCTTTTTCGCTAATCGAAAAAACGCTCAGGCTTAAGCAAAACCTTTTTTTTAAGCGTATTGCGCGATATGCGTTATTTCAACGTTCGAAAGCTTTTTAATAGCGATTTATTAATAATTTCCGTTATATTTATTAAAAATAATTTTTCGTACAAAATAAAAGCGCTCGCCGATTTTGAAACGAACGGTTATACGTTAATCGATTCGGCGCTAATCAAACCTTTTTTTTTTTAAACTTTTGATTTAATTTTTCCCGGCTTTTTTTTTGTAAAAAGATATAATAAAGCTCGTAGCTATTTAATTATATATTTTACGCTTTTCAATTTTATTATTAATAATCGAATACAATCGTTTATTTATTTTTAATTATTAATTTCGGAAATTATAATATGATTTTAAAAAAAGCTTGGTTAGCCGAATATTAAGTTTTATTAAATTGTAATGTCGCAAGTTTTATTAGCCGAAATCTTATTTTTCCACAGTTTTTTACGCTCGTTATATTAAAAATTTTTATTTGTATTTTCGAAAGATTTAATTTCGTTATTAAAACGACGTTATAAAACGTAACAAAAACTTTAACCAATTGTAACAGATTTACGACGCTATGCGAAGCGCGAAAAGATCGAATTTTATTCGCGATATTAATTTCGATAGCGACGCTAATAAAATAATATAAAAAATTATATTATTTTCCTAGATTGCCGATTTTTTTTCTATTATTTTTTTTTTTTTTTTCCTTTCGTCAAAACAGCTTTTTCGTTTTACGAAAAACAATTATATTAAAACCGAAAAAAAGCTTTCGCCGCGATTGTGACGACTCATTCTTTTGCCACCTTTCGTATCATCCCAGCAACTACGTGTAGCTGCAAGCTCCCTGGTCTTTTGGTGGGTCTTTCCATCAATTATAGAAATTATTTATATATATAAAGCTTTTTCTTTTTAACAACTTCTGTTTTTTGCAATTGTTAATTTTAAATAAATATTTTTGTTACAAAACCAAAAGTTCGTTTTATATTATATAAACACGGCGACCAGTTGACTGATTTCTCAGCCTTCCGATTAATTAAATCGTTATATTATTAACAACTTTTTTTCTACGCTAGCGACGGCGTAAATTTTTTTTTTTTCGAATTTTTTACGAATTATACCAAAGTAATCGACCGGTCGTAAAAAAGCTTATTTCCGCATTTTGCAAAAAATAGCTTTTGTTTAACGATCCTTCTTTTAGCAAAGCTTTTCAGCTTCTGCTACTACATTTTAACCTTTTTTTCAATCAGCGAAAAAGCAGCTTCTCCCAAAAGCTTTTTTTTTAAAAAACAATTTTTTCTTCGAGAAAAAAAAAAACAAAAAAAAAGGCAGAGCGCCAATTATTTCGCTTGCCATTTCTTTTTTATAGTCTAGCGCTAAAAGCGTTTAATTGAAACTTTTGTAAAATCAATTAAAAAAACGCAAAAGCGTAAACGATAACTTTTGGAAATTATACGACTGCGACAGATTTTTTAATCAAAGCGTTTGATAAAATTTATCGAACGTGCTTTTGCTAATCGCGTATTTGCTGCTTTTTTTTTTCGCAACGTTTTATTTCAATTAATAAACGCTGCAAATCAATTTCTACGCTTTTCGCGAACTTTTTTTAAATTTCCTTTTAACGGCCAAAATCCTAGCGCGCTTTTTGAACGTTATGATTTCCATTTATTTGCTGATTTTCGACTAGTTCGTATAAAACGCGTTTCGAATTTTAAGTTTAAGTTAAATAATAATAAAAATTACAAAGTACGTTATTAAGAAATTAAAATTTTCGACAATTTCGAATTTTATTACGATTATTTCGCTAACAATCGATTTCGTAAAAATTATATATTCGATCAAACCGAAAGCGTAGCAAAAAAGTTTTTTACTCCGCGTATTTTGAACCGTTTCGATTTTACACTTTTCGAAAAATTAGTAAAAAAGGTCGCCGATTTCCTGGCCGACCTTTCCGACGTTTAAAAGGCCGAAAACGAATTTAAAATGCTTGTAATAAATACGCACGACGATTTTTAACGATTTTATCTGCGATTTTTCATTTTCGCAGCGAACGCTTAAATACGAACTAATAAACAATTTCGAAACGCTTTTCGCGATAAAATACCAAAGCGTTTACGAAAAAAGCTGTATTTAAAATAAGCGCGTACAACGATTTTTAAAAATTAGCTTACCGCCGTCCGTTAAAAAAAACAAAATCAATTGGCTAAACGAATTTTATACGCGAATCGCTTTTTAATTAAATTTATTATTTATTAAAATAATAAATTTTTAATTAAAACGTATTACGAATTAAATCGTATATACGAAAATCGTTTAAATGTTTTATAAGCTTTTTTTCAGCCTTTTGTTATTTTTCTTTTTTTTTACGCCAAAACGCTTTTTTTAGCGTTTTTTCTTTTCGATCGGACCAACGATAACGTTCGTTTTTTATTTTATATCAGAAAATTCAAAAAGGCTAATTTGCACGATTTTTTACGAGCCGATCCTCGGTTTCATTTAAAAGCCCTTCCAAGCTAATAAATATAAACGAAATCGAACCGGCCGAAAATTCGCTTTTTAATAATAATAATAAAAACGAAAATCTTTTTTCAAACGATTTTCAAAACGTATATAAAAAATCGAAAGCTTTTCCGCCAATCGAAAAAACGCTCAGGCCTAAGCAAAGCTTTTTTTTTAAGCGTATTGCGCGATATGCGTTATTTTAACGTTCGGAAGCTTTTTAATAGCGATTTATTAACAATTTCCGTTATATTTATTAAAAATAGCCTTTCGTACAAAATAAAAGCGCTCGCCGATTTTAAAGCGAACGGTTATACGTTAATCGATTCGGCGCTGATTAAATCTTTTTCTTTTTTTTTTAAATTTTTAATTTAACTTTTCCCGGCTTTTTTTCCTGTAAAAAAATATAATAAAATTCGTAGCTATTTAATTATATATTTTAAGCTTTTTAATTTTATTATTAATAATCGAATATAATCGTTTACTTTTTTTTTAATTATTAATTTCGGAAATTATAATATAATTTTAAAAAAAGCTTAATTAGCCGAACATCAAGTTCTATTAAATTATAATAAACGCAAGTTTTATTAGCCGAAGTTTTATCTTTCTATAATTTTTTACGTTCGTTGTATTAAATTTTTTTATTTGCATTTCCGAAAGATTTAATTTCGCTATTAAAACGACGCTGTAAAACGTGATAAAAACCTTAATTAATTATGACAGATTTACGACGCTGTGCGAAGCGCGAGAAGGTCGAATTTTATTCGCGGTGTTAATTTCGATAGCGACGCTAATAAAATAATACAAAAAAATCACATTATTTTTCTAGGCTGCCGATTTCTTTTT